>JAVLUZ010000135.1:2685603-2715280 GCA_036768485.1 Mermis nigrescens
TATCGATGAGCAATGGCAGGCTGATCTTGTTGATTTGCAGTCATTGGAGCAAATTCAATGGTGGGTATAAATTTTTACTAAATTGTATCGATTTGTTTTCAAAATACGCATGGTCTTTGCCACTCAGAAGCAAAACTTCAAAAGCGGTTCTAGAAGCATTCCAGGAAATTTTTAGAACCGGTCAAATGCCATATAAATTGCAGACAGATGCAGGAAAAGAATTTATCAACAGAGAAGTTCAAAATTTTCTAAAAACTCAGGATATCCATTTTTTCACAACCAAAAGTGAACTAAAAGCTAGTGTCGTAGAACGTTTTAACCGCACTCTAATGGAAAAAATGTGGAGATATTTTACAGCCAAAAATGCATGTAGGTACATTGACGTTTTGGCTGATGTGTTGAAAAATTATAATAGTTCGTACCATCGAACTATAGGGACATTTCCGGCAAATGTGGATGAAGAAAATGAACAGGAAATTCTGAATAAAGTATTTCGAACCATTAGACAACCTATTATATTTAAATTTGATGTTGGAGATAACGTATGAATAAGTAAAGTAAAACGCGCATTTGAAAAAGGCTTTTGGCCTAATTGGACAGAAGAGTGGTTCACAATTAAAGAAAAATATGCAAGAACACCGCCTGTTTACACTCTGCAAGATCAAATGGGTGAGACATTGGAGGGTGTCTTTTATGAGCCGGAACTTCAAAAAATCCATGTAAAGAAAGGTGAGCTTTTGATTGTTGATAAAATTCTAAATACGCGTAGGAGGAATAATAAGACCAAATATCTGGTCCACTGGCGGGGTACCCATCAAAATTTGACTCATGGGTTTCCACGGTAGTCAAACTGTAAATACTTTGTTTTTTTTTAAATTTCCAATCTTTACAAAATAATTTCCAAATTTTACAAAATAATTTCCAAATTTTACAAAATAATTTCCAAATTCCACAAAATAATTCCCAAATTTTACAAAATAATTTCCAAATTTTACAAAACACCTATACTTGACCATATAAAAAAGTTTCCAAATTTTACAAAATAATTTCCAAATTTCACAAAAAAGTTTCCAAATTTTACAAAAAAGTTTCCAAATTTTACAAAAAAGTTTTCAAATTTTACAAAATAATTTCCAAATTTTACAAAAAAGTCTGATTTTTTCGTTAAACCCGTATCTTCATGTTTTATTGTCTCATAATCTTATCAAGTATTATCCACGTTTTCAGTGTGTTCGTACAAAAGATCTGTAGTCTACAGAGTGATCCTCTAGCTTTAGGTTGGGGGAGATCTGTGCGAGACTGTAGGACCCTTTGTAACCTTTTTCACAACCACCTTTTCCTCACTATGGGTTACTAAATGTTGCCTATAGTAGTTCTGGTGCCCTGTTCTATCGTATTTGTTAAATCTTCAAATTTCCAGCTCGGCGAATTAAAAGATACGTGTTGTAGCATACCTACAGTAACCCCATGCACTATATTTTGCGTACGTTATTTTTGACTCGTATACATCTAATTTATTGAATTTCAGCTTTATTTGACTTTTAGTTTGTGAGATATAGGAAATCCAGAAAGCTACAGTATACATATAGTAAGACAATGTGTAAAGAATTTGTGTCTCGCATATATGCTGTTTCTCAAATTTAAGCTCAATCCGGCCATTGGTTAAAAAAATACGTGTTATAACATAGCTACAGTAAGCCGGTACACGAATTTCCATATACATTATTTTTGGCATGTAGTCTTAACATTCTGAACATTTCAGCTCAATCCGGCCATTAGTTCAAAAAATACGTGTTATAACATAGCTACAGTAAGCCAGTTCACGATTTTCCGTATACATTATTTTTGGCGTGTAGTGTTTATATTCTGAATATTTCAGCTCGATTCATCTATTGGTTCGTGATTTATAACGGTTTTATGATTTGGTGTAAACTACTTGAGTGTAAAGTGTAAAGTGGTCAAGTGATTACCAAGTTAGAATATTGTACGCATTTGGTATGGTAAGCGGTGTTCATAGTTATCCCCTAAAAATAAAATTCTGATAGATTCCCCCTCCCCCTGCATTAAACAGGTACTCTTGCTGTAGTGTAAAGTATACCTGGTTGACTTGATCCGCAATTTTAAAATAGTCTCCAGTATACTCATAGTTGAGGTTAACTATAGTGTGACGTCATCCCCTAGAGTGCAACACAAAACATATAGCCTATGCTTCAACACAGGACTATGCTTTAACACAGCCTATACTTAAGCACTGGCTATACCTTGTGTACTCTAAGGAGACACGCTTAACTACTCACGTAGCTCTAGGGGGGTGTCCGGACTCCCCAAAATTCAGAAAACCCGGAGAAATAGGACTTTTAAACGTTATTTTGTGCTATTTTTGGCCTTTTTCGACCCCGGACCCCCAAAATTGGTGTTGGACCCCCAAAATTGGTGTCGGTCCCCCCAAAATAGGACGGCCAGCTACATGCCTGGTCCGGCTGACCCTTCAGGGGGTAATACCCCCCCCTCATCCCCCGCTATGTGCATGTATGCCCTCACCCCATCCCCGCTATGAAAATGTGCGATACTGATAGGTATTCTTACATATTTTCCCCGACACTTGCGTTGCCATCCTTATGTACTACTTTTCGCGAACCTGCTGTATATGTACAGTACCCAATGGCCCTCCGGAAGGCGTTTTCGTCGAGAGTCTCACTTCAACGTCCGTGCGCGTTCTGTGGGAACCTCCCGCGAATGCGGCTGCCTACGGCGCGAATGCCATCACTGTGTACCGTATAAGAGTGAGCCCTAAATTTTCATTGCGCAATGCGTCGGGTTTACCGAAAATTCCGCCCTATTCACCCCAAACGGCTATCGTCCAATCGTTGCGCGACGACGACGATAACGACGACGCGTATGATGCATTTATTGGCGCCGCAGCGCCGTCTTACCACGATTTATTGAATACGTCATCCGTTCCTTCATCAACCGATATTGGCTCAGTGATTCCTCTCACTGATTCGCCCAATTCTCGCTCTATCGTACGATCGGCTAACGAACAACGTAGCCTCGTAGTGGACGCGTTGAAACCGTATACCGTATACCGCGTTACCGTAGCCGCTGGTACTGCAGCCGGGTATGGACCCGAATCTCAGCCACCCGCCGAAATTAGGACCCAGGCCGATGGTAAAATGCACGGGGAAAAGCATGTCGGGAAACGGTGTTTTTTTCGTTATGAGATCGCGAATTCAGCCGACTTTCTGCGCCGGCCGCTGTCTATGACCGGCGTCTCACTGCTTTGCATGCCAGTCTGATTCATTATAATGAACTTCGCCAGTCTCACGCGCGTTATATCCAGCTACGCTGCTCTAATTTACTGGCAAGCATATGTACATGTCGGCCGTCCCTCTCTTCTCTAGAGGTGAACCCAAGACGCACAGCATGGCCGATCTGAGGAGGTCAGCTGGTCTTGGGGTCAAAAACTGAGCTTTTCAGAGCCAAAATGACCTCAAAAACTGGTATAAGCGCTAAAATAGCGTTAAAACTACGTTATTTCACAGGTTCTGGTCAGTTTAAAGTACATTTGAAGAAAATTTTCAATTTTCATCTATTTTTGGCCTTCATTTTACATTGTTTTTGCGTGAAAATTTCACATTTTTCCATTCCGGGGAGAGGTCTTAACCTCAAACCCCTGTGCATGTAACGGCTCGAAATTTTGTACAGGGGAGGGGGTTCCCCGACCTTTTTAGAGGAGCGGGGGTGAATGACCTTCAATTTTTGACTTAACACGGCCAAACCTAAAAATGGACAAAAAACGCAAATTTTCCTAAAAATCAGGGGGGTTGACGTTTTTCTGACTATAAGGGATGGGGGGCGTCCAGCCTTGGGTATGGGAATCCTTAACCCCCCTGTTATATGTATGCCCCCACTTGCCCACTTGAATGTCTGGTTAAAATTCAGACTTCTGAGCAGAACCTTGTTTTTAGGCCATTAATAAAGGATATTTACTCCCATGTTGCCCCTCTCTTAAAAAAGGCAAGTTGCGCCCTCACCTTGAATTTTGAGCTGTTACGTGCATGCTGGCAATTGCTTAACTAAAACTCGGCGCGCGTATCCTAACATTCCTCCATTTTTAGAGGTTACTAATCCTTAATTGCTTTGCTTTCACATTGCACTTAATATTTTTTTCTAATAGTGGGCTTAGTTTGCAGGGTTTAAAGCCATACGAGGTAAAATACTTGTAAATTTGCTCTTGTCGATGATTGGATCAATACTGTTGCATGCGACGCAGTTAAGTTATTCTGGTCGATACATTTGAATCGCGGAGTTTAGCGTATAGCAGTGTATGTATATTAACAAAAAGATTTTCTAATTTGCAAGGACCAACTTTGTGAGTTAGATCACTTTGACATTTAGGGCGGTCGATTTCCCTGCATGTACTGTACTTTTTGTAGCGAAAATTCTTTCTCAAAGACGCTTTTATTTTTTATCTTAATGTTCAAACGTCTAAAATCAAAATTTAGATGATCCAGTGCATTTTATCGACGACAGCGACAATTTTCTAGAGGATCTTAATGAAGAAGCCAAACGGCTTGTGCGTTTTGGACGTAAGACTGATCTGTTGCTTTGTTATTTGTCTTTTGGTATGCTCTGGTATACTTGAGCCATAATTTCTAATGTTAAATCGTTGATTGCTTGTAATCTTGCAAATACTCGTATCATCACTGCAATAGCGATAAATCAAATAAAAGCTAATTAAGCTACTTTGAGATTCATATCTCTCGGAAGAAATTATCGACAATGACCTATATTTTGACGAACGACCAGACTGAAATTGTTTATTTTGATGAACGACCAGACTGAAATTGTTCTTTTTTCAAGCTTAATTTCTTAGAACCGTAATGCATTTTCAATTTACTAGTTAGAATACCTAGCTTGCTTTGTTTTGGTGGGCGTCATTTGCACGTTGCATGAAGCATGCCTTTTTGTTTTATTTCTCTATGCTGTACCGTACTTTTTGTGACCAGCAAAGATTTTTTTTCCTAATGTATATACAAGGATTTTACGGAACCATCTTTGTACATGTGCAAAGATGGGGGCGGGGGATTTTAAATGGCAAAAGTTGGAAATTTTCTGCTTTGCCGTCTTCACAAAGCTTCAAAATTGTTGTTAGGATGGAAAAATTAATGAAATTAAAAGATTTCTGAACTGTTTGGCAATAAAAGGGCCGCAAATTTTACTTGAAAATAGTAAAATTATTTAAAATTATTTGTACTTTTAATCCGTAGAAATATCGTAAATTGGTTCAACTGTACTACTAAAGGTCGAAAAACCTAGTTTAACTTAACAAAGTGCTTTACTCTACCATATTATAGTATAATAAAATTTACATGTCCAAAATGTACAATGACCTTTGGGGACCGATTGTACATGTACAAATGGACCTTGTACAAAAAACAATGTGTTACTATACTCTTGTGCCCCGTGTCGCAAGAATTTCGCCCTGGAAAATGGGAAATCCATGTCCCCTGAATTTTAAAATTTTGTAGTAAAATATTCATGTGTTATACTTAGTGCATTGAAAGGTTGCTTTTCAACGATTTTGGCTCATCTTGCTTCATTAGGATTTCCGCTCTACTTAGTTTCAAATTTTTGCCGAATCTCCCAGGATGGAGTGCCAGTGATGATGCTGGTGCACATAATGCAAGTATTCCGGACCACCCAATTGTTATTTGTTCTGATTCCAGTATTAAAATTTTCCAAGTCAAATCGAATGGAGTGGAGTTGCGATCAATTTAAATCCAGAATAACGTGTTCGAGTTTTCGGTATTCTTTTCATCCTTTTAAGCTGAAGAAAGTATACGCTCATGATTTGTTATAATAGCCTTCTTTCGCCTTTACTGACGGCCAGCAGAAGATCAGGCGCGTATCTCTGGGGAATGGGGGTTCGGAACCCCCAAAATCAGAAAAATCGGAAAAACAGGTCGTTATTTTGTGTCATTTTCGGCCTTTTTGGGCTTAGTCCCCCAAAAATTGGTGTTGGTCCCCCCAAAATAGGATGGCCAGCTACGTGCCTGCAGAAGATCAGTGAAGCTGAAGATAATTCAAAATTTGTTCATATTACAAGAAGTAACTAACGTTCTGCAATGCAAAATAATGTGTTGGAGGCAATGAAGATGAGATATTCATTTTTTATTCGATCTTTTTAAGTTCCCGGGCCACCGAGAGATGTGCAAGCTACAGTACTTAACGAAACGTGCGCGAAACTGGTCTGGGATGAACCGCTTGATAAAAATGGACCAGTCAGCGGTTATTTTGTTGATTTGGATGAGCTGAACGAGGAAAATCAGTTTGTTTCATCGAAACCGATCAGGAATTTCATGGCTGGGGTAATTTTTCAGCGAATTACTCAATGCATTTTTTTGAATAATTTGTTGTGAAAAAAATTGGCTTTGAGCAAAATTTAATTTAAGTTAAACGCATACTGCAGGGTTCTCAGAATTTTCGGATTGAAATTGTAAGAAAATTTCATTTTGAAATGAAAGGCCTAAATTGCTTTTTTAGCTTGAGTTTTGTTTTGTTGCAAATGTAATTACGGTATCTAATATTTGTCGTCCTCATCAGTTATTTGAAGAATAATTAAGTCGTTTTATTTTTTTCTGTAATGCGATATCTGACGCTGTACTTTACCTCGCCAGAATTTAATCACGTTTGGAATAAAGGATATTTCTGACAACAAAATATACACTTAAAGTAGGTCTGTCTCAGATTGAGATGAGTTATTTGTTTTAATGAGTAAAATATTTTAGATTGATATATCGGATCAAATTTATTTGCAATCTTCTTTTTGTTCATTTTTTATTTTGAAATCGATAGAATGTTTCGCGTCCTTATTAATTCAGCTTGCAATGGTTA
Source organism: Mermis nigrescens (assembly GCA_036768485.1). Classification (NCBI taxonomy): domain Eukaryota; kingdom Metazoa; phylum Nematoda; class Enoplea; order Mermithida; family Mermithidae; genus Mermis; species Mermis nigrescens. The sequence continues at coordinate 2,692,501 of JAVLUZ010000135.1, forward strand.
TAAAGCAATTTTTGTAAATGATTTTATAAAAATCATATATAGGGCTGAAGGATAAGCGAAAAATCCAAAGCCATACTCGTATTGTACACTTGTCTATGTACTTTTAGAAAGAAAAGTTATTGAACAATCTGAAGCCAAATACGAAATACAGTGCTCGAGTCAGTGCATATAATTCTAAGGGAGACGGCGTCGTATCTAAAGCCAAGATTTTTCGCACAATGCCGTTGAGTAAGCTTCTGTTTACTTTAGCTAGCTTTGACAATTGTCTTCTCTAGATTAAGCCTTTGTTTCTGCAGCTTTTTAGCCTGCTTTACAAATAAATGTATTATTACTTTGAAATTTACCAGTCTTGTAACTAGACGTGCACAGCATGAGAATCCTGGGGGTTGAAATTTGAAAGCGCCCTTTTTGGGCCCACAAATTGTGGTATGCGTCATATATGCACAGCATGGGGATTCTGAGGAGAATTTAATGTGCCTTTTTGGGCCCAAAAATGGTTCCTAGAGCATAGAAACAAAAAAAATCGAACAAATTGAACAAAATATAGTCATAACATAAGTGTATGGCGCGAAGCGCGGAAAATTTGACACTCCTGAGCAAATAGATGCTAAAAATGCTTAAAAGCTTCTTTTCTACGAATTTTCAGGAAATTTATGGAAACTTTTGAAAAATCGCGAGGGTGGGGGCAAGATTTTTTTTACTTAAAAACGTATAGTGTTAAGGATACCCCTGTTACCATGGTTGTAGGCTTCCCTACGGCTTGGTGGGTCTCGGGTGGCGCGCTCAAGCGCCCCCCAGCGGGGTCAGGGCAGAGCCCCAGAAGCCAACGCACCAGAGAGCATCTGAGCGAAAATTGTAACACTAAAATTTGCAGCATCACTAGAATATGGATATTGATCAGGCCAAAAAATGTATCAAAAACACCGAAACGGTATCAATTTACGCTTTTTCTGTCAAGTCTACCTTTTTTAGTCATCAAGAAATCTGGTTTATCTTGATAAGGTATATATATATATCGGTTTCTCGCACCAAAAATTACTAAAAATTTTCTCAAAACGGCGCGAAGCGCCGAAAAATTTGACATTTTTCTATTCTAAATGCAAATTCTGCCATTTTAAAGATATATAGGACGAACAATTACTCATTTCGACCGAAAATTTTTGGGAATTTTGCACCTTTTTACAGTTTTCGTCTTTCCAAGAATCTTTATACATTTCGTATACACAAATTTTTAGGTACTATGATATGGTACAGTAGCGATTTTAGTGTGATAGAAACAGTTGTTCGACTTTTGGTAGTGTATTTTAACTAATTTCTGGGTATCTAAGGGCAAAAATCACTAAGAATCGTCTTAAAACGGCGCGAAGCGCCGAAAAATTTGACATTTTTCCCTTTGAAATGCAATTTCTGCCATTATATAGATATATAGAACACACAATGACTCATTTCGGCGCCAAGCACCGACAATTTTTGCGAATTTCAGACCTTTTTTGCAATTTTGGTTTTCCCAAAAATCTTTGTATATGTACAAAGACGGTCCCGGAAAGTCTTTGTACATCGGAAAAAATCTCTGCCGAGTACAAAAAGGACTACCTGAAATACGTCAAAGTTTACTCAACTGTTCAAAAACGTCAACGAAGGAAAAAATAAATCGCATTAGTGACGCATGTTTTTCCCTAAAACGGCGTCCTGAAATACCAACAGTGAAAAAAGACTGACGCACACACTATTAGATGAAGTTCGTACACGGAACAATAGATGGACCGAAGAACGACGTTAAAGAGGTCGTTCTTCGGCTGATTGCAACCAGACGCGTCATATCCAGTGATAAAATTTCTGACTTTTTAAGAAATAAATGACATTTCCCCAAATCCCATATTTTTCCTTTACTCCCCCCTTTGGTGTTTTGAAACACACACACGCGCGCGCGCGACACACATACACACACACATACACACGCGCGCGCGCGCGCGCACACACACACACACACACACACACACACACACACACACACACACACACACACACACACACACACACACACACACACACACACACACACACACACACACACACACACACACACACACACACATACACACACACACACACACACTCTCTCTCACACACACACACACACACACACACACACACACACACACACACACACACACACACACACACACACACACACACACACACACACACACACACACACACACACACACACACACACACACACACACACACACACACACACACACACACACTACACTCTCACACACACACACACACACACACACACACACACACACACACACACACACACACACACACACACACACACACACACACACACACACACACACACACACACACACACACACACACCGTCAAAAGTTCTGGGAGGGGGGGTACATAATCAATGAGTAATTTTTTTACCTATTTAGTGACAATTCTTGATATTTAATTCGTTTTATTTTATTCTTCATAAATATTTATGGTTCAATTTGCATGAAAACAGTAAAAATAATGGCGATTAAATGACCTGCAATGTCAAAAATATACAAAATAATGGAAGAAAATTGTCTGGATGGATTAATTGGACAAGCTAAGCTACTGCTCGAAAAATTAGTATATTATGTATTTGAAACTATACTGTTAGACGTCATTTAACGCTTTTTCATGGTTCGAGCAACAGGTTTGGTCCTAAAACGGCCTGAGGGGGTGTGCCTTCCAAAAGTCCTGGTAGGGGAGATACCCGATACCTCCGTACCCACCCTCTTTCCCGTGTGTTGATTTTATGTACCTAGGTGGTCTAACAAAATGAAAAAATGCTATTCGGTCTCGGTTACCTTTCAGGTAAACTATTCAGCATAAGGTCGTATTTAAGAAAGAAAGCGGGGGGAGCGCCCCTTGGCTGAACAAAAAATTTTTGAAAGGTAAGATAATGCACGTAAAAATAGAAAAATCGCGTGTATCTGTCGTAAAATCTTCAAATTTTCGGCGCTTCGTGCCATATGTGAAGTATTTTCCATAATTTTGGCTCAAGCGCGGCCAAAAAACTACATTTTTTATAGCATATTAAGTAGGGGATAATGTTTGAATTTTATGGTGTTAATGGATAGAGCATGTTGAGCGTCGAAAAATGCGGGTTTTACGAGGTATCCCGACGAATTTCCCGATATATAGACCGATTTATGTTGGTTCCGCGCCCCCTTCCTTCCTTCTCCCTTGGCCGGATTTTGGATACGGACCTGACTCAGCATTTATCTTTTCATTGTCTCTAACTCTAGGACAAGAAACATATTAGGAGGCTAAATTTCAATCGTCAGGTTAGAAAGAAGTCGCTTTTTGGCTACATAAAATTAATGTTGGTTTTAAAATTTGTGTGTATTTCTAAATAAATAATTTGTACCGTTTCATTTGAATTAATCTATTGATTAATGACATCTGAGATATAAGACTTAGTTTTAAATATTTTGGCCCGGGCCAATAGCAGTGTTTTTTTGTATTCGGCAAAGATTTTTCCCGATGTACAAAGACTTGGGGACCGTCTTCGCACATGTACAAAGATTTTTGGGAAGACAAAAAGTGCAAAAAGGTTTGAAATTCCCAAAAATTATCGGCGCTTCGCGCCGAAATGAGTAATTGTGTGTTCTATATATTTTTATAATGGCAGAAATTGCATTTCAAAAGGAAAAATGTCAAATTTTTCGCGCTTCGCGCCCTTTTTAGACGATTCTTATTGATTTTTGCCCTTAGAGATCCAGAAAATAGCTAAAATACAGTACCAAAAGTCGAATAACTCTGTTTTTACCACACTAAAATCGCTACTGTACCATAATATAGTACCCTAAAATTTGTGTGTACAAAATGTACACAGACTTTTGGGGACCATCTTTGTACATGTACAAACGGACCTTGTACAAAAAAAACACTGGTCCATAGTATAAGCCCCGACACTGGGGTCGAGGGTTGGAGCATCCCTGATTGAAATATTTGCACTATTCGTCAAATTAGACTTATATTTGCCACCTTTTATTCATCATTTACTTATCTGCCACATTCGGCGTTTAAAGTGCTGTAGAACCATTATTTTATAGAATTTCTGATTTTTGAAGGACCCATGCCTCCGAAAAATGTTCGAGTGGAATTGAAAGAAATGTCGTATTCGGAATCGAAAGGGGCCTACCAAAATTCGGATCCTATCAAAGCGAAAGTGAGCTGGGATGCACCAGAAAATCTACAAGACGCTGCTCAGTTGTATATGCTCAAGTATAAGTTAAAGGAAGATGCGAAATTCACCGAAGTTCCCGTGCAAAATTTAACGTGGATCGAAATAGACGATCTCAGTAAGTTATTCTGTGTCGGCCATCTTTAAAACACGAAAATTCGAATAATGATCTATGTATTCGGCACAGGCACCTAGCTGACCGTCCTATTTTTGGGGGACCAACACCCATTTTTGGGGGGACTAAGCCCAAAAAGGCCAAAAATAGCACAAAATAACGTTTGAAAAGTCCTATTTTTCCAATTTTTCTGAATTTTAGGGGGTCCGAACCCACCCCCATTCCCCCAGAGATACGTGCCTGATTAGGCAAACCTGTTCTAGTTGGAATATTCAATTGTTTTCAAGTAATTCACAATCTCGCTATCAATGCTAGCTTTTATCCTATAGTTGGAGCTCATTTCATAGATTTGAATCGTGTTCTGCCTTCAAAATCAGGAGCTAATGTATAAAATTTGTAGAGTGTGCTTTTTTCTCGCTTTTGTGGCTCCGATGGTGTTTCAATATATTGATTGAGTTTTCATGTTAATCTACGTCCTGTATCACGTTAAAATGGTATTTTAATCTTTGAATGGTTTTTTATCATCCGCAATCCTAATAATCGGGCCCGTATCCAGCGTTCGGCCATGGGGGTTGGGCAGACTCAACATAAATTGGTCTACACCTCGGAAAATTTGTCGGGATAGCTCGCAAAAACTACATTTTTCGACGTTTTTCGACATGTTCTATTCAGTAAGATCATAAAATTCGAACCTTTTTGGGGGAAAAATATAATCGCTGGAAAGGCCATTCTCCCCCATAATAGACGAAACATCTGATTCTTTAATTTTGCTTTTTGGCATATTTTGAGTTTCTCAAAGCGAAAGTTTGAAAAATTTCTCTTTACTATTAGTTTTTCTGGTTTCTGAAACGCCGCTTCTTTCTTGTATCCATAGACTTTCCCATCGCCGAAAATTTGAAGATTGTACGTTGAACACCTGCAATTTTTCCATCTTGTACATTTTCTTAGCTTTCAAAATTTTTTTCGGCTAAAATGGGGTCGGCCGCGACCACCCGCCCCCACCCTTAATGCGGCCCTGCTAATAATGCCTCGCAATTGAAGGACTCAGCCTCCTTTACGTTCGCAACCGGTTTGGCACAGTTATATTTAATAAGGATATCAAATTTGTTTGCATACACGCACTGCACATTATAAGAATTTGGGTTTGTGAAACCAAAAATTTCTTAAGTGCACTTTTGGGTTCAAAAAGGATTGATCGCGCCGAAAACATCTTTTCGTCATTTCTGACGATACCCTTTCTTCCTAAACGATAAAAATATGAAAAATTCAATAAAATTGAACAAAATATAGCCAAAATGGTTGTTTAGAGCGAAGCATCGAATAAATTTGCACTTTTGAACTTATTATAAACGAAATGTGAGTGATTTTTCATGGAAAATAGCGAATTCGTGGGGAATATTTGCGCGGAGTCGCTAAATTTTTTGCGGTGTTGAAACTCCTCCCTAAACCCCTCCCCGCCCCAGATCATGTATGCTTATTTGTAGTACTACCACTTACAGTCCCGTATTTAGCATTTCTTCAAAGGGTTTACGATGTATTCAAAACGCTGTTCTATTCGCAGGCACGTAGCTGGCCGTCCTGTTTTGGGGGACCAACACCAATTTTTGGGGGGACTAAGCCCAAAAAGGCCTAAAATAGCACAAAATAACGTTAAAAAGTCATATTTTTCTGGATTTTGGGGGGTCCGAACATACCCGTCCTCCCCCGAGAGATACGTGCCTGTCTATTCGGTAGCCTTTTCCAACTCGAAGCATATAATAAGAATGGCAACGTGCTAAGCGCCAAAATTTTGGATTTATCCAAAGAATTCATTCATTGTTTGCGCTTTGCTTTGATAGAGTATATATCAATTGTTTTGAGCAGTCATTAGGCTTAAATGCTCATAAATCTATGCTAAATTCGATCAACTCGCTTGATTTTAAAGTAAACACTGATGACCTTTCGTATTCAGCCTATTAGCATAACAAATAATGTTTTTTTGCGGCCTCATCAGAAGCATACATTATTGAAATCAATTTAATTATGGCGCGAAAATGTTGAGCTTTTGTCATGGCCGGCATCATCACCATCACTTGTCGTTATGCTGCTCACGTGTTTGACAGTCGGCACACACATAGAAATTAGCAAAAGACGAGCCGTTTGATTTCTTCTTGGCTTCACTAAACTACTGCGCAAAAATTGAAAAATAAGTCTAATTTTTGACCACCAATTGAAAAATAACCTAATCTTTACTCGTCATAAAATATTGGATAAAAAAATTAAAACTTTTTAGGACTGGATGTCGATAAATTTAGGCATAGTTTCCCTTTACCTACTTCTGTTACAAACTTGTACGCTTGTTTCTTAGCCAGAATTACGTTAGATCCTAGTAAGCGCAGCAAAATTATATTCTTAGAAAACACAACATGTGTACATAGTGCACATAACGTACGAAAAAACTTAAAATGTTTTTCTTTTCCCGCTGATCGACATAGCTGTTGGTGTATTTTCATTTATATGCTTAAGGCAAGTATGCACATATGTAATTGTTTTATTCACAAAAAACAGGTGCTTTTGAAGGGTTTACAGTGTAAAGCCTAAAAATTGCGATTCTATTGAATTGCTTCATTTTAGGTATAGATATCAAAAATAAAAAACCTATGTATAATTGCGTTTTTAGAATCAGGAAGAACGTACGAATTTCGCGTTATGGCTCTTTACGATGGGCAGTACAGCGAAGAGGGCTGGAACGCTATTACAACACCAGTCGGAGGTAACTTGCAATTTTTTTGCTGAATTTTTATGTTTTATTGGTGAGCTCGTATTTGCTTAAGCTGCTCCTTGTTTATCATATGGATGGATCTGCATATCACTTTTATACATATTTTCATCTTCATCAATTAAGTATTCAAATTTGCAATACAAATCTGTATTATTTCATCTATGAATAGGTTAAACGATTAAGTCACTTGAATGCGTTGACTGACATTTAGATCGTTTTGTTCTTGCTATATACATATGTATGTGACGGCTCAAATTTTGGGTGGGGCTAGTCGGCCATTCGGGGGAAATAAAATATACGTTCTTTGACTTTTTAGTTAAAAATTGCAAACAAGCATGTAAAAATGTGAGTTTTTGCCCAAAAGTCAGGGGATAAAAATCTCAATTTTTGAGAGGGGCGGGATGGGACAGTCGACTTCGGTTTCTCTGGAATCCAGCATTTTTCAGAACGACCCTTATTAGCACTGGTGCTGATGAAATTTTTCCATTAGCAAGGGATGGCTTACATAAGCACAACAGTTTTTTCACCATACTTTAGTGTCACTTACTTATCCATGTCCTTTTCTGTTTTTATATAGCTGCTTAAGAATGCTATGATTTTCTGCAGATCAATATTTTGTTTACATTGACGTCGCTACAACTATAGTCTATTTCATGAAATGCATGGAAGTCAAATTTTTACCTAAAAAATTGGTTTTCTAGGGAGCCTGCAGTAATAAAATTTTATCAAATAAACCTTCATACTCTGATCAATTGCTATGCATAATATCGTGATTGTTGCATCAGTTTAAGCCGCTTTTGTAATCGGTTTACACTAACTCAAAAACTGTTCCATACACAAACTTATGTCAAATAAATAGACCATAGATTTGAAAATGCTCAATGGACTAGAAAGCCTAAATAATTTGTAAAAACATCAGAAAGGATAATGCGGTAAGGTTGTTATAAAAGTTCGTTTTAGCTGTCTGATAACTTTTTTCTGTCAGAGTTATCAACACGCGGTTTTTTGCTCGTTATTCTGCAACTTCTGCTTTACATCTCTGAACTCATAATTTCTTCTTATCTTTTTTCCGCTTTCCAGTAAAACAATTTTGTTTTATCATAGATTAAAAATACTGAAAAATATGTAGCCCTAAACAGAAGGTCCCATGACTTCATTCTTCAAGGAAAAAGGTTAATAATTCAGCTGAGAGAATCCAACGTTGTAAAGCACTTTTTAGAATGTTTTTTGTTCATAAAACGTGCATTTGTTATAAAGCAAATTTTTTTGTCAAAATCAGCAAAAATTGAGTTTTAACGAAAAATACATCACTAAAAAGAGAAATGAATCACAATGGGATTTTTGGTAGTGCATCAATGATAAGTCACCAACTGTCTTTGTTTTACCGAAATTTTGAGATCAAATGCTAATCAGTGCCTATGCTGCGACAAGATAAAAGTTGTTTTTCTTAACGAAAGAAGTGAGGTATTTTAAAAAATTTCATTGGAAAAGGCGGAAAAAGATAGAAAAAATGGTGACTTTAGTAATGTAAAGCAGAAGTTGCGTCACCATATGCAAAAAATCATATCTTGATATCTCTTATACAGAAAAAGTTATCAGACAGCTAAAACGAACTTTTATAACAATGCTCGTATGTTTGTACTATTTGAATCTGATTACAGGCACACTGCACTCATGAATTGAATGATAAATTAACATAGCGAAACTTATTTTGTTTCAAACAAAAGAAAAAGTGCGAAGTTGTCGCAACTTACCTTTTCGTGATTAAGAAACAACCAACTAAATGCATAGTCATTTAGATATGCAGATTTTACAAAGATTGATTGTGAATTGCTTAGATCGCGCACCTGGGACTCAATAAAAAGTGAATATTCGGCGCAACATTTTTAGGAATTTTCGCTAAAATATACCTTGAAAATCATTAAAGTTGTTGCTATACTGTGCATCAACGGCTAAAATTCTAATTAGCACGATGCTAAAAAACGTGCTGGGATACTTTATTCCTCGTCTTATTTGCGTGATTGTTATTCGTGCAATACTTTTACTATATGAAAAAGTATGGATCACGGGACGGAATGTTCTATTCACATCATTTCCCTCTTGCTTGCTTGTAGGGGCTGATTTAACGGGGCAGAGGACGGCCGCATTGGCCTAAACTAGTTTGGCGAGATAAAGCCTGGATATGTAATTTGCAATGATTTTTGGCCGTCAGTGATCCTAATTTCTCAAATTTTTCGGCGTTCTCCGCCGTATAGTACCATTTAATGACTTTTATTTATTTTCTTTGTGGTCTGGAAGCCATTTTTTGCCTATGGAATAGGTTTCGAAACAATTTTAAGTGCAGAAACAGCTATTTCAGCATAGATTTCTCTATTGCCAAGCATAACTTGTAAAAATTTTCGACGTTCCGCGTGAAATCTTACTAATACAGTGAATCGAACTAATCGAGCTTATGAACGTCCTTTCGCATTACGTTCATAAATTTTCCGGCGCTTCGTGCCACTGTTTTTTTGTATTCGGCAAAGATTTTTCCCGATGTACAAAGACTTTTTCAGGACCGTCTTTGCACATGTACAAAGATTTTTGGGAAGATAAAAACTGTAAAAAGGTGTGAAATTCCAAGAAATTTTCGGCGCTTCGTGCCGAAATGAGTAATTGTTTGTCCTATATATCTTTAAAATGGCAGAATTTGCATTTAGAATGGAAAAATGTCAAATTTTGCGGCGCTTCGCGCCGTTTTGAGACAATTTTCAGTAATTTTTGGCGTCAGAAACGCAGAAATCAGCTAAAATACACTACCAAAGATCGAAAAACCCTGTTTTACCACACTAAAATCGCTACTGTACCATATTATAGTACACAAAAATTTGCATGTATCAAATGTACAATGACCTTTGGGGACCATCTTTGTACATGTACAAACGGATCTTGTACAAAAAAACACTGCTTCGTGCCCTATTTTCCCTGACATCAAAGAAATTATTTGATGTTTTCGCACATTGTTGAAAATTTCAAAATTTTTTGAAGAAATGTTAGTGATTTTAAATCAAAGTAGACAACATAAAAAGCCGAAAAAACGCCGTTTCGCACGTGAATGGCAAATTTTTGGACATTTTTTTGACTGTTATTAGAAAAGTTGGGGTACCGCCCCTTCCTCTTTAGGAATATCCTAGGACCGCCACTGCTTGTTCGTTCAATGAATTCAGTTTGGCTCAGCAGCTTTTTGAATTTTGTCGTAGAACCAACGCCTCCGTTTCACTGAACCAGGTATATGCGCAAACATGGCGTACGATTGCATAAACCTGTCGCTTAAGTATTTTGTCGATAAGATGTAACGCCCGCTCATATCATAATGGCTTATTAAGCGCAATTGGTCTTCGTTAAGGCTCAATTTTGAATTGATCCGTTGCACCAAAATTCCGGTGATTAAAATGTCATCAATCCAAAAGTATGGCGCGCTTTTCGATTCAACGTAAAGTGGATTCAGTAGATCTGCGGTCAGAATGTAACCGCTGCCTATTAAAAGCAGAAGCACTTGTTATTAAATGATACATATTTTCTACTAAATTAAAACTGATTTCGAAACTACTACTAACGACTGCAACGTTGCTTAATTATTCACCGAAGAGGCTTAGAAAACGGACTTACTCGTATCTAATCGGGTTTTTTTGTAAGATTCAAATTTATCAAAAATTAATTCAAAGCATTTTTTCTGTTTTCATCGTTTTTGAGCACTCTTACTTATGAATATGGCCATTATTCTTCCCAAGACTATTTGCCAGCTACGCTAGCTGCCTTAAAAGACCTTGGTTTAAGTAGATACTCTTATTTTTTCTGACATCGAATTGTAAGCTCTATGATGCTAATGCTACGCCAGGTAATCTATGCATTGAAAATTTTCCCAAAAAAATGCATGATGAGGCGGATCGGAATTAAAGATAGCAATATCTCATTGTGCAGCTATTTCTGTGGCTCAATATAAACATGGTGGCAGGAAGTTAACTTCCTTAACATCGTACATTGTAGATAACCAGGCCGTTTCGTATGCCATCCAATCAATTCAGCATCTTAACTTCATTGAACGAGAATTTGTTTCTTACTTTTCTAATTACTTTTTGCATACTTTTACAAACCAGATGATTCTCTTTTTTACTCATTATAAGTATAATTTTTGTATAAAAACTGATATTGATCTCTTTCGTTTGGCAATTAAATATAGAGTCCTTTCCCCCTTGTTCGAGAATGGTCGGCTACCTCCGCTATTCGAAATTTTGAGTCCTAGCATATAGTGATCGTGTGTGCGAAATTCTAGTTTGTTAATATTCACATGCTATAACGATTTTTCGGACTTAGATGATTCGAAATTAAACTTTAAGACGTACCAATATTTAATTTTTAAACTTCTGAACACTTATCAAACTGTCTTTAACATTTAAACGAAAGAAGTTATTGGATTCCATTGAAGCACTATTAATAAGCGACCATTACTTAGGCACATCATTTTTTATCTCTCGAAATCTTTTTGTCTTGATAATTGTTAGGGAGCTAGAAGCTTATCCGCGAGTATAAGTAAAATTATATAACATATAAAGACATTAATCGGTGCATAAGTACCATACGTGGACATAGGGAGGGGCACTGCTTTTTTTGTACGAGACAAAAGATTTTGAGGCTCGTACAAAGATTTTCGGAGCCGTCTTTGTACAATGTACAAAGACTTTGGGGCAAAGTAATAGTAATTTTACCACTTTTTTTGAGTATTTTTTAGCAAAATTTCAAAATTTTAGGCGCTTCGCGCCGAATATCATAATTACATTGTATTTAGCTCCAAGCGCTGGCATTAAACACTCCAAAATCTATCTTTAAGCATCTTTGTACAGATTTAATCATCTTTTACATCTATTTCTAATGTTTTATACAGATTTTATGCAGAAAAAGAACTATTAAACAACTTTGCACTGTTCTCTGCCGTCTGAAGATAAAATTGACTCTTTTATCTTTGCATTAAATTCATAAGCAAATTGGTGTCTATTATGAGATTCACTCAGCACATTGCAATCGCTTTATCATTTATAATTGTGTTACACAAGTTATTTTAACTAACTGAGTCGAATTTTACGTGTAATTTCAACCTAAGACTCATGATTATTTTGGCGTTTCGGGCCGAACTGATTATAAGCAGCTGAATTTAGGACAAAGTTACACCTTTTACGAAGCGTGCGGGTCACAGATAACAATCTAGTAGCATGTAACAATGTATACATTCAATAGCATATCTATACGTTATATGTACAAAAAAATTTTCGCTCGTACAGAAGACTTTTCCAGAGATCTTTGTACATGTACAAAGAGGCTCGTACAAAAAAACAGTGGGGAGGGGTGTATTATCCCTCGCTTGAAGGTCCGAAAATTAGGTACTATCGGGTGAATTCGACCCAAAATAGCGTATTTTCAAGTGAATTTGACTTGATTTAACTTGTAAATACAAATACTGGCGTATAAATACCTAATTTTACTACTCCCTGGCCTCCCTGACTTTGTGCATCCATGATAAGTGCGCAAACGAAGGGTAGAGTAGTATACCCGGGACATGATTGAGCATGACGAAAGAAATCGAATCCGAAATCTTAATGCCGAAAACTCGGATCTGGATCCGAAATTTCAAACTTGAAACCAATCTACCTCTAATTTTTCATCCATATTCTGATGCATCTTCGTTTTGTTACTCGCGGTTGCGTTTCCATTTTAATTATTTTCATTGTTGTTTTTGACTCACCCGAGCAAAACGTAGGGTAAGTATCGCCTGTAAACTCATCTTCTCGAACACTCCATCGATAACTGGCGTTTCTGTGAACGGTCAGATTATACCATGGCAGGCAGTAGAAAGTCATTGTATCCTTTCTGGCGTCGTGGAATTTTATTAATTTGGCGGCGTTATTTAAGTTGACTACAACATCATCGTCAGTTTTTAAAACATATTTAATACCCGAACAATAAGAAATGGCCCATTTTAGCCACGATTCAGCTTTGTACGTTAAATTTCTATATGAATCCTGAAAACTGGATTGTACTATATCTTTGTATTGGTGACTTTCCTTCTTTAAAGCATTCTGTAATCGTTTCATTTTTCGTTTCACCTAAAAAATTAAAAAGCCTTATTCTATTACATTGTAAACAGTTTGATCGTAGGTGAAATTTTTAGCTGTTTAAGTATGAATTATTAATCACTTTTAAGCGCTTTTTTTAAATCAGTAAAATTATATAAAGGTTGATAGGAAAGAAATGCTAACAGTCAAAAAATGAGTATATGGTGCAACTGAATTTGACACTTTTGAGCAAATATAATTAAAAACGCTCAAGACAACACCTTTTCTACGACTTTTTTGGAAAATCGCGAATTTTGTGGGGAACAAAAAATTTATTGGGAGTGAGAACGTTTCTGTGAGGTTGGAAAACCTCTTTCTTCAAACCCCCAAGATCATGCATGCCGCATGTTTGTTTTATTTAGACAAAGTCATGTAAATCGTACGAGCGTTTAGCGGCCGATTATTTACTCGATTCTTTTTTCACAAAAAATGAATTTTCTAGTTTAAGTTTGTATATATTCCTGCTTAATAAAAAATTTTTAGAAATTTTTTTGGGGAAACTGCAGCTTAGTCGAGTCCGTTCCGCAACGCTGTACGTAAGCAACAAGGTAAAAGCATGAATAAGTAATAGATAGGTATCAAAATGAGTATTGTAAATGCTAAGTTCAATTATAAATATAGATGCACTAAATACATTGGAATATCAATGTAATGCGATATACTCGTAAATGAATATAATTTCAATAATAATGAACGAAAAGGACAACGTTGATATACTGCCTTGCTTCTCAGGAGTTTGTGACCATTTTTGGAAATTTTCATTTCATGGAAGCGACAATTGCAATCATACGTGCACGTAGGAGGGCGAGGGGGGTATTACACCCCTGAATGGTCAGCCGGACAGGTACTGTCCGGCAATTTTGAGCGGATAGAACGTTCTTTCGCATCATTCTTGAGGTCAAAGGCATTACAAACTAGAGCTGTGCCAGGGCCTAGGCCCCGGGCCGGGGCCAGGCTGGCTCCGGGGCCGGGGCCAGTGTTAGAATTGATTATAATGTAGAAAATTGATAATGTTTTGGGCAGATTTACCTTCAGATCTTGTTAATTCAAATCTTTATTTCATTATGTCAGGTTGGTGCAAATTTCTAGTTAATAATCAAAATTGACATATTTTAAATTGCAATTCATATAGACGAGCTTTCCAGCTTGTTTGGTAGCAGACAGCTACGTCTATCAGAACAAATAGAATAATAAGCCTAAAAAAGTGCAAAGTAAAGCACATTGAAAAACGCATCCAAGTCAGAGGAGTTAAATCCATACATGGGCAGCTCAAAAATTCTGGGTTACAAAATTTTCGAAGTCAAAAAGTGCCTGATAATATATGGTAGGGCGAAAAAACACCGTTTTCTTGCGTTTCTCAATGAGAGCTATCCATTAGCATCGAAAAATCGCAGAAAAACAAAAAATTCTGAAAATAAATTTCTGGGGCGTCTAGCGGATTTTTTTTTTGGGGGGGGGGGAGAGTGTGAATTCTGGGGGGTCTAGACCATAGGTGGGCTAGCACCGAAATTTCGGGAGCGTCGAGCACTATTTAATGGCATCAAAAAATCGCTAAAAAAGCAAAAAAATTTTCAAGAATTGAATTCTGGGGGTATTCCAACTTCTGGGGGTTGCATACCCCCAAACCCCCCCCCCCCCACGCCCACGTCCCAAGACCCCCCCGATGCCCCATGTTCTGTTATATCTTGTAATCCAAACAAATATCGGTCGCTCGACGCGCGCATATCTGCTGCAAGAATTTATATATATATATATATATATATATATATATATATATATATATATATATATATATATATATATATGGGGTAGGGGTAGGGTCGTACTATGAGCACGGGTAAAGCACGCTTTTCTTGGCCCCGTCATAAAGAAGGCGGCTCCGGTACAGCTCTAGTACAAATGTCAAAAATTTTCCGGCGCTTAACGTCAGATTAGCTAGCACTTTTAAATACTTTTTACTCAAAAATCGCCTAAAACTGATAAATTTCCGCATTTTTTCTAAAGTTAAAAGTGGTATAATGCAGTCAAAATGAACTAAAAATGCTTCTACAATGCGATATTACTACGAAAAAACGTTTTATAGGCTATTTTGACTATTTTGATCGTTAAAACAGCAAAAAATGGTGAACGTTAAATTTACTGTTTTGTATTTTGGGATTTCACCCCCCTGTCGACCCTGACGTTGTGCACCTGTGATTGCAATGCATGTCTCGATTAATGGTTTTAATTAAGGATGACCTGCAAATTAACTTATTCATAAAAAAGTAGAGATCTTTTCGCTTACCCGTAAAAAATAGAACAACAGCCTTATGTTGCGCGTAAATTTTTTCTTGGTTTCCCCACGTATCGCGTATCAGTTCTCTTGCTTCTGAGTGGTCGGGAGCGGAATGAATAACGATCAGTAAAATTACTGCAGGATATCTGTGCAAACAGATATCATCTTGGACTATCAAAAACTGAAAGTTCTGCAGCGATCCGTCGTCATGCCAAGAATTTGTCGTGGCTTTTGCTTTCAGCGTCAGATAATTCGTCCATATTGTTTCTTCGTTTGTAAAGTTATAATTTTGTGCAATGCAAATTAGCACAATAATCAAGAAGCATATGGATGCTGCGATATTCCATTTAATTAACGATTTTATTTGTTTTAACATAGTCCGTCAAGTGATCTATTGCAAGCGACTGATAATAATTCACAATTAAAATTGTCGCTTTCGACATAAGTCGCTAAAAGACATTCACATCCCAAAATCATCATATAAGTCATATAATAGATGTTAGCTATGGCGAGGCGGCCGCCTTTTAACAGGGTCCGAATAGCTAAGTGAATACGGTCGTATACGATATTTAGGACATAGAATTACTTTTGAAGGTCGAAAAGTTGAAAAATTTATATTAGGAGTGAATATTCCTGTTTTTAGAAAAAAACTGATCTACGAGGATCATGGATTAATGATATCTGATTTAGTTAAGCAGCTGTATAATTCTAAGATTAAAGCTAGCTAAAGAGTCGAACAACTAAAACCGATCATTGTGTTACGAACGACTGGGCGAGAGAACATTTTCCGTAATTTGCGGAATCAGTGAAGTTATGCGATTTCACAATGTTTTTTTAAGTGCAAATAATCGTCTTTTGTTTATTTTTGTGCGCTCCTGTGCCCTTTATTGAAAGTATGTCTCATTTAGTAGCCATTTTGCTCACGAAATCAGGTTAGGTCGCATTCTGCACACCACCAGATAATTTGTCTATGTACTCGTCAGTCCGTGATTGATGATCAAACCCAGAATTCGTCCACTACCACATTAATGGCGTAATTAATACACGATTCTTTTTCTCATCAGTAAATTAGTTCTGTAATATCGTTGACAATAATAAGGAGGCAGTCGTCCTTTTGATAAATATACTTGATATTTGTAACCTTGACTAAGTTTATAATCGCGCGCACATCTACGAGTAATTAGTATTAGTCGCAATGCCATTCCCCCAACTTTAAGTCCAGCATTCTCGCTATCCATTGATTTTTATTGCTATGGTGTTTTTTCGCTTCATTTTCTTAAAAGTAGTATTTCTGCTTCGTCCTCACCTGAACTTATTTTGCGCGTATCGATATGCAGCTGATCTTCATGGTAGGTACATTAGTGATTTAAGTTTATCACTGGCCTTGGTATTTATTCATGCATTTTTTCCTAATATACAATATGTAGCATCGTATCGTGTCCCATTCTTAGGTGCACAGCTTGGCCGATCTGAGGGGGTTGGGATCTGCTGGTCTGGGGTGCAGGGATCGACTGGGTGCCTAGGCCCGGCCGGTCTTCGGGCGTCTGGTCCCGGTGCCGGTTTTTTTGGCCGGGCCCGGGCCTGAACTATTATATTCGTTATATTTTGCTATTCGTACAACGTGCGCTCTTCATACCAGCTTGTATATTGTTGTTACCTCAAAAACAACACAATGCAAGCAAAGGCTGCTCGTTGATTTAGAGTGAGCCTTCCTGTTCACAAAAATTTTACCTCGTCTCGGCAGCTATTAAATCTCGTACCTATATTTTGCAAAAGTGCATTCTCTGTTATCCATCTCTTATCAAGCGACCCGTTTCTATATACGTAATATCCCTTTTCCGCAGGGTGGCCAAAAATATTCGGTGAGATAAAGAATGGATATGCAATTCGCAATGATTTTTGGCCGTCAGTGACCATAATTTCTGAAATTTTTCCGGCTCCACGCGCCGGATGACATATACCTATTAATGACATTTATTTACTTTCTTGGCCACCTAGAAGCACAGTTTTTTGTATTCGGCAAAGATTTTTCCCGATGTACAAAGACTTTTCGGAACTGTCTTTGTACATGTACAAAGATTTTGGGAAGAGAAAAACTGCGAAAAAGGTCTAAAATTCGCAAACATTCTCGGCGCTGAGTATTTGTGTGATCTTTATAATAGCAGAAATCGCATTTCGAATGGCAAAATGCCAATTTTTTTAGCGCTTCGCGCCGTTTTAAGACGTTCTTAATGATTTTTGCTTTCATAAACCCAGGAATCAGCTAAAATACTCTACCACAGGTCGAACAACTTTGTTTTTACCACACTAACCACACTAATATATATATATACTAATATATATATATATATATATATATATATATATATATATATATATATATATATATATATATATATATATATATATATATATATATATATATATTCTAGCAAAGAAAAATGCTCCGATGGAACTAAAAGGAGATGAATATACTTGGAATTGTGGATTATTAAGGATGTAAAAGGAGGGGACTAGGAAAATCTACCTAAAGTCACAAAATCTGCTAAAAATCACACTTCTCTAAGCAACGCAAAAAATCGAAGTATATTCTGAGGCCAACAGATAAAAATAAATATTTAACCATAAAATGATTGGAAAAGCAGCACATTAGCTACGCAGTAGCTATGGGAAATGATGTTGAGTAAACTGACAGTCTTTCTAAGCCAATTGAATGAATGGTTTAAAACAGTAGGAAACGCGTAAGTTGACTAGATGACTTGAAACAGACTAAATGTAGGTACACTAGCACTCCTTAACGATTGTGTGCACTAATCAATCGGCCCCTGCTTTGCTTGCTTTAATGCTCAAAACAAAATAAAGCAACTTTAAATACAATACCACTTAGTTTTCTATCAATCAGGATACGAAGCTAGTCAACGTTGCTACTTGCCAGCAATTTAAAAAATAAACATTACAGATTCCGTTTATACACTCTTATCTGAAACTTTGAACATTATTTAAAAAAGACACTTTTTTAGAGGCCGCAAAATATACTTCGATTTTTAGCGTTGCTTAGAGAAAGTATGATTTTTAGCAGATTTTGCGACTTTTAGTAGATTTTTCCTAGTCCCCTCCTTTTACATCCTTAATAATCCACAATTCCAAGTATATTCATCTTTTTTGTTCCATCGGAGCATTTTTCTTTGCTAGTACACTAATTTTAATTAGCGTGATTTCAGTACATCAAAAATAAATATCACATGTCAACCACTTTACACCACTGTTGTGTGCAAACAAACTGGCGTATCACATTTGGTTTCTGGTTCATTTTTAAACTTGAGATTATGTCCAGACTCATAAACCAGAACTTGACAGAAAAAACAAGACAGAAACACGTTTAACTCCCCCATTTTTTGACTTTACACCTCCCGAAAAAGCTAAATACTGATGTAAACAAACGCAATTCGCTGTGACGGCGTACCCCTTAGAAAGTACTTTATTTTTATCCTATTTGACCTCGCCCGACTTCTGAACAGAGAAAGTGGCAATTAAAAAATGTACAAACACGTATTTTCCACTGTCCACCACATTGTGAACTTTAAAATCTGAACCTAACGCCCCATTGAATAGTAAATAAATCTCGGTTCGGGCCAGTTTGTTGCCCCTTTGATTGTAGTACGTTTGTATGTGCCAAACTTATGTTCCGCAAAATATTTGATATGATTAACCAATGAAAATACGAAAAACCTCGTTTTTTGTCCATCTTTACACCTACACCCCATAAACAACTCAATATTACGTTTTTTTGAACGCGACTTGCTTCGACGTGTAGCCATTAGAAGTTACTTTATTTCTATTTTATTCAATTCATCCCAACTCTTATCCGAAAAAGTTTGCAGAGAAATCTTGGACAAAATCTGTTTTTTCACTCATCTACTAGTAGCAAAGTTTAAAACCCTGGTATTAACTGCGTATTGATTGTAGAAAAAGTTTGCTGGTAAGCACAAGATAGCCCGCTGATCCGTAGTACATATCTGTCGGAAAAATTTCCTAAAACTCATAACCGGAGTTGTTGGCAGACATATACAAGTCGAAAACTCGGCCAAAATGTGTATTTTCACCCCCAGATTTTCGCACTCTTCACACTCCCATCCGAGAACTGAGGCGAAATTTAAAAAACAAAAAAGTGCTATCTGCAGAACCTAAATAGATGAATAAGTCAAATGAAGTGCGTGGTTTTGCCAAGAGAATTAAAAAAAATGAATGAAGTCAGCATTCGGAAGATTCGAACCATCATTCTTTTCTTAAGACCGCATCCGAGAACGGAGTTGTCAACCACTGCGCCAACTCGACATATCGGAAGATTTCAGCTTGATTATACTATTTTGAAAAATATTCATCATTCTACTGCAGTTTAAGAATAGTGTATTTATGATGATAAAAATAATTATTTATTAATAGAGTCAAAAACCTCTGAAATAAGGAAAATCTGATCGAACAATATGCAATACGGAGTTATCTATCGGCATTAGAAAATAGATATAGGTATAATTCAACGTTCACCTCTGCATACCTCAACAAACACTGGCTGTAGAAAAGTTTAAAGGTCAGATTCGTTATTCTGACCTTACGGAGAACATTTTAAAAAATTCATCATCTACGACGCCTGGGCGCAAACTGCTTCTCGGTGTAAACTTTACACTTGTGCTAATACCGCAATATTGGGTGTATAGAAACAAAATAAGCTGGGATCTGTAACGCTAGGTCAGGCACCTTTTAAGCATAATTAGCATGTTCCGCCTACTTAGCGGAGTAGTTGAAGAAATATCGTTTTTCGTCTCGAACCCTATACACTAAAACGATCACAGATAAAGAAATATTGCATTATAAGAAAACGAAAAATTCGGTTTTGGAGATTTTGCAACCTTCTACATTATAAAACTGATTGGATTGCACAGAAATCAAAATTGAGTTAGATAAACTGAAGGACACGCAAAGTAAAAAATACGTATACTTTACACTTTTGTGCAACAACCATCGAGTGTAAAGAAATTTCAAAGGTCAGATTCGTAATGTACAGCTCGGGGCAACATTTTGAAAAACAATTGGCCCTCCGCAAATTATTTGATTTTTTGGTTTACACTTTACACGCTCATTGGCTAACTCGGTATTAAATGTAAACAAAAACAAAAAAAGACCGACATCGAATTTTTTAATTATTTATCGATTAAAAAAACCGCACCTCCCAGATGTATGCCGTTATAGCTGTGAGGGGGAAACAAATTTCGCACTCGCTGTGATAAACATAAGAAAAACGGAGGCTAAGTATATTATAGGCGCCGTCGCGCTACCTACGATTATATGTAGGCCCGGTAGAAAATTTGAGGCCCGAGGCCCGGCGGTTTTTAGGCCCGGTCGTTCGTTGCTAAGGTGATCGAAAATGGAGCTTTTTGGTCCAAAATGACCTATAAAACTGGTATAAACGCTAAAATAGCTTTAAGAGCTACGTTATTACACAGTTTCAGGTCAATCTAAAGCACTTACGAAGAGCATTTCTAATTTTCATCCGTTTTTTGCCTTCATTTTGCTTTGCTTTCCCCAGAAAACTTCCCATTTTACGTTTTGGGAGGTTCAGGGCCCCCCGGAACCCCTTTCCCACGAGGCATGTCTGGTCCCAACCTGACATTGCCACTGTCTGAAATTTCTGAGAAGAATATACGAGGGTTGATCAAAAAAGTTCCCGGAATGTTACCTATAACTTTTGATAGGAACAAACCTTGAATTAAACAAATTATATATTTACAAAAAGCTGCGCCTTTTTTCTGTGTAAACCTCGCAGGTTTTTCAATTTTGTAGGCGTGTTTGTTGCTGATTGTTGGTCGTTAATCATTACCATACTCTGTGCAACTATGGAAAACTCAAAGTTTGAAGTTCGGGCAAACATTAAATCCTTGGTTGAACTTGGATGAAATTCGAAGGACATTTCGATCGCTCTGTAAAAAGCTTTATGGAGACAGTGCCCATAATAGAAAAACAATTCATGACTGGGTCAAGCGATTTAGAGATGGACGAAAGCATTGAGGACGACCATTGGGAAGGGCGCACTGTTGAGGCAATCCAGAGGAAAATGTGAATGCTTTTCAGGCTGTAGTTAGAAGCAGACTAACGATTGTCAGTACGTGTGGTATCTGAGGAAGTGGGCTTGTCCTATGGATAGATTCAAAGTATTCTGAGCGATCGTTTGGGTTTGAGCCAACTTTCTGCAACATGGATTCCAAAAGCGTTGCAAGAAATTCATCGTGGTCAAAACTGCAACGCTTTTGGAAGCCATCTTGCAGAAAGTTAGTACAAACCTAAACGATCAGTCAGAATAGTTTGAATCGATCTATAGGACAAGTCCACTTTCTTAATTACCACACATACTGACAATCGTTGGTCTGGTTCAACTGCAGCCTGAACAGCATTCCCATTTTCCTCTGGATTGCCCCAACAGGAGCCATTCCAAATGGTCATCTTCAATGCTTTCTTGTCCACCTCTAAATCGCTTGGATGAGTCATGCATCGTTGTTTTATTAGGAGCACTGTCTCCATAAACTTTTTGCAGATCGGTCGAAATGTCCTTCGAATTCCATCCAAGTTTAACCAAGTATTTAATGTTTGCCAAACTTCAAATTTTGACTTTACCATAGCTGCACAAAGTCTGATAATGATAAACGACTAGCAATCAGCAACTAAACACGCCGACCAAAATTGAAAACTTGCAGGTTGATACGGTAAAGGTTCAGCTATCGTTACACATATAATTTGTTTAATTCAATTTTGTTTCTATCAAAAGTTGTACGTTCATTCCGGGAACTTTTCGATCAACCCTTGTACATGGCGTGTGCAGTGGAAACGTTTGGACTGTGGCAATGTTGGGACTACACCGTATACTTTATTTTTGTACCACGAGTTCGACCTCTTTTGTACGGTAGCCAATTACTACCGTAGACAATGCAATAAAAAAATTACATGAAAGAAGGATTCAACGAAAGATAATGTCGAAAGAACGAAAGAAAGTTAACAGCATAGCTAGTAATGGCAGAGATGTACAGGCGGATCGCGCTCACGTACGCCCTCAGGAACTCATCTAAGCAGTTTAGAAATCAAATCCTCAAACCGTTTAAAAGATCTACAATCAGCATGCTTTGGGGCAAAGTATTCCAAATTCTAGCCGTCCTGTTTGCAAAGTCGTTTTTTCTACAGTCTAAATGAAATTTGCGGA
>JAVLUZ010000135.1:2715380-3175380 GCA_036768485.1 Mermis nigrescens
TTTATAAAGATAAACTATAGATGTGTTCACTGTGTTCTGTTTTACGGCTAAAAAAGGAGTACGAGGTAAAAAGGAAAAATAAGGCGTTAGTTACTGTTGTAATACCAACATGTGCTCTTAAAACGTAATGATTTTCAGATTTTGACCGTAGCTAAAGTAAAAGGGTAAGGCACAGGAGAGTAGAGTTGCCAGGTGCAGTCAGTGTTGCTAACCTGAGGGTTTTTCAGCTTTGAGATTTTTTGTCGTGGGGTTTTAATTGAAGGCCTCTCCAGAACGTTAGGACTTTTACTGAAAATGAGGTTTTAAACTTTTTGCAATTTTAGAAAATTTGACACTTACTGTAGTTCAAAATTGATAAACATAATCCGAGGTGTGAGTCTGTTGTATAAAGTATAACCGCAACGGTTATCCATTTTTTTCGAACTTCTTTATTTTTGCTTGGCTCAGGCTTAGTTTTACGCTGGTGGTAGTACTCCCGCTTGGGCAAGGTCGCCAGGTTAGGGTGTTCTCCTCTGTCGTCCTGGAAAACTTCGCCCGATCAATCAAGACGACAAATTGGACGATGATGTCAAGCGTTTTGCCTCACAGACCGGTTTCGACACGACAAAACTCGTCAGCATCCGTCGGTCGGGCCTGTCATCGTCTCGAGGAAGGACGGTTGCGATTTGCCACGTATCCTTAAGGTAAAGTGTGATTCCGAACAATCAAAGGCCGAATTGATCCGTTGCGTTTCAAAATTTTCTGATCGAGGCCGTCGATCGGAAGGTCTATGCTAGACCTGATCGCACTTGGCAACAGCGCGAAACCCTTCGCCATTTGAACGCTGAATTGGCTGAAAAACGGGATTCGGGCGAGATGAATTGGTTCATCGATCGTAATTCTTATGAGTTGAAGCAGTTTAAGCGTCCTTGCCTCGCCCTTAGGAGTTCACGCCCATACTGTTCCTGTTAAAAAGCTCAATTCTAAGAAAATCAATATCAGCTGTGTTTTATTTAATGCTAGAAGTTTGCTAAATAAGATATCTGAATTTCATGCTCTACTTTCTTCAGAACGTTATGATTTAGTGTTCGTCTCTGAGACACGGTTACATGATCATATTTCTGATGGCCTTATTTGTCCATATGCAACTTATTCTGTTCACAGATGTGACAGAATTGGCTATAGGGGAGGAGGTGTCGCACTCTTTTTCAAGAAGTCCCTAAAAATCATCAATTTTTCTATTGTGGAAGAATTCTTGTGTCCTGAAGTATTAGTTTGTGATTTTCACTTGTGTAAAAAATCTGTCAGATTCATAATGTGTTATCGTCCACCCCAATATGACTCAGAAATCGCTAATAAGTTAAGTAAATTATTTGAACATTATGATGCTCAAAATTGTATCCTACTAGGTGATTTTAATTTGCCTGATTTGAATTTGAATATTATTTCTGCTTATAGAAACCCTGTGACACAAGTATTTTTTATGACTGTTTTGTCAATCTTGGTCTTATACAATTATCTTTTGACCCAAATAGAGATGAAAATATTCTTGATCTAATTTTGTGTACTTCCAGCAATCTTGTCTTCAATGTATTAACTACTGAACCTTTCTCTAATAGTGATCATTCTAGCATTGAGTTCAGTTTACCTGCGTCTGTAGTACCCAACCAAACTTCCTTGAGTATGACTATAGAAAAGCGGACTATGCATCTATCGAGAATTTTTTAGCCTCTATTGATTGGCACCTCTGTTTTACCCATTGCATTAGCATTAACGATTTTTATGCTGTTTTTCGTGACATAATTAATGAGGCTATACATCGATACGTTCCTTTTAAGCATAGTGTGCATAAAAAATCATTGCCAAAGTCGTGTCGTAAATTGCAAGTAATTAAAAAGGAACTTTGGGAAAAGTATAAAAAGAGTCGTTGCCCTGTTATTTTAAGCAAGTATAAGAAGATTACTACGAGGGAGGAACGTAAGCTTTTAAATTCTCGAAATGTAAAAAATTTTATTCTTTCGTTAATGACCGTTTAAGAAAGACTAAGTCAGGCTTCAATATTAATGTGTGATGGCAGGATGATAGATAATGATTTTGAAAAAGCTAATGCTTACAACTCTTTTTTTGCGAGTAATTTTGTTATTGACGATCTTGTTTCTCCCCATTTCGCAAACAGAGTCAAAAGTGATGCTCATCCTCTTTTCTGTAAAATTTGATGTTCTGACTATTTCTGAATCCATAAGTAGGCTTAAGCCCACTTTGTCGCTTAGCCCCGATGGCTTGTGTGCATATTTTATTAAGAAGTTGAAAACAGTAGTTGCTTTCACCTTTAGAAACCATCTTTAACGTTTCTTATCAAAGTGGAAAGATACCAGATTTTTGGCGAAAAGCTGTTGTGATCCCAGTTCATAAAAAGGGAGATATGTCATCAGTTGATAACTATCGTCCAATCTCCTTTATGTTGTGTTTCTTGTAAATTAATGGAATCTATAATGAACAAGTCTTTGATTTCTTATCTAGAGAAGCAAAATCTGCTAAGTGAAAAACAGTTTGGTTTTAGAAAAAATAGATCATGTGCGTTACAACTTGTTGAGTGCAAAAATCAGTGGACCAAATTTCTAGATGAGGGAATTCCTGTTGACATTGTCTACATCGACTTTTGTAAGGCTTTGATACCGTGTCACACAAAAAACTGCTAATTAAGTTGGCATCTTATGGACTGAACAAACTTTCTTTCAATTGATCGAAAATTTCTTGACTAATAGATCCCAAGTCGTTAAAATTAAAATTCTTTATCTGATTCTATTCCTGTTACCAGTGGCGTGCCCCAGGGTAGTATACTAGGTCCCACACTTTTTTTAATCTTCATTAACGACTTATGTGAAATGCGCCAAAACAGTAATTTTACTTTGTTTGCTGACGATATCAAACTTTGGAATCTATCATCCAATTTCATGACACTTCAAGCTGACATAAATTATGTGCATGAGTGGGCCAATACATGGCAATTAAAAATATCAGTTAATAAATGTTTAGTTCTATATCTGGGTAGTTCAAACCCTAGGCATTCTTATCACATAAATGATTTCTATCTTTCTACTGACACACTTTTTATAAAAGATTTGGGTGTTTTTCTGAATTCTAATTTATCCTCCACATCTCATTGTGAATATATTGTGAAAAAGGCATGCAGTTAAGCAATCTGATCTTGCGTAGTTTTATTTCTAAAGACAGATTATTACTTGTCAAGGCCTTCATTACTTACGTTCGACCAGTGCTTGAATATTGCTGTTTCGTGGATTCCTTACCTCCTGTGTGATATCACCTCCGTCGAACGGGTTCAAAGAAGGTTTACTGAAACGAATTTTTAGTGATAAAAATTTGACATATGCTGCAAGATTACACGAACTTGGTCTGGACACTCTTGAACTAAGACGCCTCCATAACGACCTAACATTAGCCTTTTCTATTATCAAATGTCAAGCTCTTCCTTTCAGGGATTTCTTCACAATTAATTTAAATTCTAATCGAGCAGATTCTTGTAAACTTCTCGTCAATCATGTAAACAAAAATTGCAGAAAATTTGAGTTTTATAATCGAATAACTCCTATCTGGAACTCTCTACCTGAACAGATTATAAGTGCTCCAAATAGACACGTTTTTCTGACTAAACTTAAAAGATTAAACCTTTCTAAATTTCTTAAAGGGGTGTAAGTAAGAGCAGCTTTTCCTATTGCCTTTACGTTTACCTGCTTCGTCATACTTAATTTGTTTTGTCTTTCATGTATTTTCATTTTCGTTCATTCGTCTTATCCATGTATGTTAATATTTTCTTTCGAACTTAGCAAATAAATTGTTGTTGTTGTTGTATTCAGCCAGGGCAGTAATTATTTGCAGTCGGCACTGATTATTGACTAATGTTGGCCCCGAATTTTTCGTTAAAGGCCAATATTGGCCAATAACCGTGCATTAGGGGCCAATATTTGCAAGATTTAAAATTCTTAAAAAGCTTCACATCCGTTTATTTCGAACCCCGTACTTTCGTGTTGGTGAACTCACGCGCGCACACTGCGCCATACGCCGAAATTGTGATCAAGATTCTGAAGAATGACACTAATGCTATCTGTTATATACAGTATACGCAGTTGCTATTTTTTGTTTGAAAGAGATCGCTTAGGCTAAAGTAGAGGAGATTGGAAAGTCGCTGAGAAAATACAAGAAGGACATTTTCTAACTGACTTTGAGATGGGGAGTCCATATTTGAAAAATTAGGTGGCGGTCGGCATTATTGACCGAGTTACAGGCTGTTGAAGTTCATGTGTTTAAGGATAGGCGAAAAGTAAGCTCTGCTTTTGGGAATGTTTCAAATTAGTCTTCGAAGCGTCGGAGGGCTGTGACTGAGCGGGATTACCAATGTCTTAGGCTTAGGCTTAGTTATGTGCATTCACATTGATGCCAGCGCATGGGCTAAGCCTGAGATAAATTGAGCGAAATTGCGGAGCGAGCGAAGCGAGCGGAGCAATTTTTGCTCCATTTATGCCTTAGGCTTAGCCCATGTCTGGCATCAATCTGAATACGCAAGCAACTGCTGTCGCCGCAAATTGAAAACTGAAAAATAAGCCAAACGCCATTTTTTCCCTTTTTTCGCCTATCCTTAAGCACGTGAACTTCAACTGCCTGTAACTCGGCCAATAAGAGAAAAGGTAAAATCCGGAACCAGGACTAGGACCAGGACCGGACAAAATGGGTAAAATCCGGACAATCAATCAGAACCAGGATCAGGACCGGACTCAGGACAAATGGGTATAATCCAGACAATCAATCAGGACCAGGACCAGGACCGCACTCAGGACAAACGAGTAAACTGGACAAACAATCAGGACAATGAAAAGATCAGGACAATGTATCAGATATGTAGGGTGGGACTGGCCAGGACCAGACAAATTGGGCAAAATCCGGACAATCAATCAGGACAATGAAAAGATCAGGACAATGTATTAGATATGTAGGGTCAGACTAGCCAGCAGGCACGTAGCTGTGGGGGACTGAGGGAATCCGGACCCCCCAAAATTCAGAAAAAAACCGGAAAAATAAGACTTTTTACACGTTATTTTGTGCTATTTTTGGCTTTGGAGGTGGGTCCCTGAGAATTTGTAAATGGTCAGGTCAGCCTATGCAACAACGTTGGTGGATTGCAGGAGGGTCTATTGGGAGAGGGGGCGATGTATGTACTTTGGGGTACCCAAGGTGGTCCCCTTTAGGGGGTACCTTGGAGTTTCTGATAAATGGTCAGGATTGCTAGCAGATGAATGCCAGGGAATTTTCTGATAAGTGGATTTCCTGGGGAGGAGGGTAGTTTGGGGGGTCCAGACCAGTGATCAACTGGGCTCAAAAAACCGGGCCCGGGCCCGGGCCCGGGCTTTGCTGCCGGGCTTGGTACCGGGCCCAGGCCCAGGCTTGTATACTAACAACATGCCTTGCTTCCAATGTAATGTTATGCATAAGATACATACATATTTAGACCAGTTTTACATTTTGGTTATTTGTCAAATGCAAGTCTTACTGCTGTGTCAAGGAAGATTTTTAAATTCTAAGCTCTGTTAATTAATCAATCTTTTCTAAAAATAAATTAAGTAGTAAGCGAGGATTTTGGTAGCATTATTCAAGCAAGAACAAAGTTTTTTAATACAATAGCACTATCTCCATTATTAAAATGCACGTGCAACTAAACACGGTTTGAAAAAGCACAAGGTTTCATATAGATATTTAAAGGAAATTGAGCATTAAATTTATGCATTCAGACATAACAGCCGACTATGATATGGTCGGATAGAAGATATGCTATTTGGATTTTAGAACTCAAACTATAGCGTACATTGACGTCCAATCGAAATTGTGTAGTGTATAGGATAGGACACGTATTGAAGTCATAGGCGTAGCCAGGGCATTAGGGGGCACATGCCCCCCCTGAAATTTTTCGGAAATTTTGTTGATTTTTCTAGTGTAATAATTGTGTCCAGAAAATTGAGTTCAAAAAGGTAAAAAAGTCAAAAATTTTCCGGCGCCTCGCGCTGAGTCTTTATTGTATTTATTGTTATATAGATCCAATGAGTTCAAAAGCTTGAATTAGCTAAACTAAACGATCAATTCACATCACTTTAGTGATTTATTGCTCCATTTGTTCGTTGAATGAAACTGCGCATGCTTGTTGAGCATAAGAGCAAATGTGCAAAATGATTGTGAACCAGTTTGTCTATTCTTTGCTTTGTTTGTCTTTCTTTACAAGGACAGGACACATAATCCTATTTTAAATGGAAGGAATGGCCAATTTTCTTGTGTTTTTCTGCATTTCCTGTTTTCTGAATTCTATCTCATAATAAGAAGTAGGAGCTGTGCCGGGGCCGCCTTTGCCGGGGCCGGGGTCTGGGCCTAGGCCCCGGTGCCGGGGCCGGGAGCCTGGCCGGGGCCAACAATAGCGTCCTTTACCATGCTCATAGTACGACCCTGCCCTACCCCTTATATGTACCTATGCATATATTCTTGCTTGCAGATATGCACGTCAAGCGTTAATATTTGTTGGGATTACAAAATATAACAGAACATGGGCATCGGGGGATCTAGACCCCCCAGAATTCACATTCTCCCCCCAAAATCCGCTAGAAATTGATTTTCAGAATTTTTTCTGTTTTTCTGCGGTTTTTTGATGCTAATGGATAGCTCTCATTGAGAAACGCGAGAAAACGGTGTTTTTTCGCTCCACCATATATTATCAGGCACTTTTTGACTTTGAAAAATTTTGGACCCCCTAGAATTTTTGAGCTGCCCATGTATGGATTTAACTCCTCTGACTTGGATGCGCTTTTCAATGTGCTTTACTTTGCACTTTTTCTAGGCTTATTATTCTATTTGTTCTGATAGACGTAGCAGTCTGCTACCAAGCAAGCTGGAAATGCTCGTCTATATGAATTGCAATTTAAAATATGTCAATTTTGATTATTAACTAGAACTTTGCACCAATCTGACATAGTGAAATAAAGATTTGAATTAGCAAGATCTGTGGTTTGCTTGAAATTGAGTTTGTAGGTAAATCTGCCCAAAACATTATCAATTTTCTACATTATTATCAACTTCGCATAGCATCGGCCCCGGCCCCAGTGCTGGGGCCAGCACAACGGCCCCGCCGGGGCCGCGGCGCCTGGCCCCGGCACAGCTCTAATAAGAAGGCCACAAATGGGCCTGAAAAACAGTAGAACAAAATTTTCATTGATACATCTTTTGTATCTCATTGGCGGCACCCTTTGCTGCTGCTTTATACTCAGCAGATGTCAAAAGCGCATTTCAGTTCAGAAATCTTGTACAATGTAGGAGTTCATCAATTTTGAGTGTTTTGGGCTTTAACCCAGAATCGAGGAGTCGGCCGATTTTGCGAAAATTTTAGCGATAATATTTAACATTAAAGTGCTTTTTTTACAAAATTTTCTAGGGGGCAATTTGAAATGCGCCACCGCAGACCTCTTTGCCGTAAACTTGTTGTACATGTGCAACAAGATTTTTGGGATCTGTTCTTTCTTTTTGTAAAGCTTCAGCATTAGACATTTTAATAGCCCAAATCAGGCAAAATATCACAGAAGATTAGTATTCATGCACCACTCATGATTTCCGAACTGTTTGTCAATTAAAAGACCGTAAATTCTACATGAAAATGGTAAAAATTTCAAAAATTTTTGGCGTTTTTGCGCTGATTAACATTTTGGTATTTCTTATTGTCCAGAAAACCATAAACTAGCTGGGCTACACTACTAGAGGTCGAAAAACTCAGTTTAATAATAGGTACATAACGTTACTAACATTCAATGCAAAAGTAGTCTTGAAAAAATTCTTGTGTATGCCACCTGAACCAAAATCCTGGGGCTACGCCTCTGAGTTGAAGCGTTATGAGAAGATGATGCATGTACATATAAAGCTGACAGGAACATGACAATGAGCAGGTGGGTAGAAGTAAGGCAAATGGATTCAAATAGAATCACAGGCCATATCAAATTCATAAGAAGTACGGACAACAGATGAAATAGTAAATGTCTAAAATATTAACAATAATTTACTTGAGGCCCGGCTGAGGCCCGGGTGGTTTTCAGCTGGGCCCGGGCCCAGGCCTGCTATGACCAGCCAGCTGCCCGGGTCCAGGCCCGGGCACCGGCCAATCACTGGTCCGGACCCCTCAGTCCCCCTACAGCCACATGCCTGTATGGCTAGTCCGACCCTACATATCCTAATACATTGTCCTGGATCTTTTCATTGTCCTCATTGATTGTCCGGATTTTACCCAATTTGTCTGGTCCTGGCCAGTCCAACCATACGTGGGCAGCAAGAAAATTCTAGGGGAGGTACAGAATTTTTTGAAGGTCCAAAAAATGGCCTTAAAAGGGTAGTATGGACGAAAAGACACCATTTTTCGACGTTTCTCATAGAGCACTATCCATTGGCATCAAAAAATTGCGTGAAAAAATGAAAAAAATTTTTAAAAATTGAATTCTGGGGGGATATGGGGATATTTTGGTCTCTGAGTGGGGGAAGCATATCCCCCCGAACCCCCCCACACCAAGGTGTGTGAGTCCGACCCTACATATCTGATACATTGTCCTGATCTTTTCATTGTCCTTGATTGTTTGGTCCGGATTCTCACCCATTTGTCCTGAGTCCGGTCCTGGTCCTGGGTCCTGACTTGATTGGTCCGGATTTTACCCATTTGTCCTGAGTCCGGTCCTGGTCCTGGTCCTGATTGATTATCTGGATTTTACCCATTTTGTCCTGGTCCTGGTCCTGGTTCCGGATTTTACCCCATACCCGCCAATAATGCCGACCGCCACCTGATTCTTTCAAACATGAACTTCCCATCCCGTAAAATCAGTTAGAAATGTCCTTTTTTGAAAAATTTGACACTTTCCAGTATTCTCTATTCCACCCGATTGCTTATCCTGTTCTTTTATGCCTATGTATAATGAATTGTATGGTCCTATTTCTAACTGTCTGCTGGTTTGCCTTACATATTGCAAAATCCTACATATGTACTAGAGATGTCCTGGGTGCCGCTTACTTACCAGTGCCGGTGCCGGTATTTCCCTGTAATACCGGCGTGCCAGGTGTTGGTGTCTCGGTGCTACATTAGCATATTATATAGTGTACTACGCTTCTTCAAAAAGCGTTAAGCTTGTACCTATTTTTCACCGGATATACTTATTAAGGAGACAAAATTTCATTTGGCTAGTAACGACTTCATTATTTTTTAATTTATGAATAAATATTGGTTAATTTTCTCACTTCTTAAGCATTAAACAAACAAAAAATTGTAATAAAATTGAAATTCGAGGAAAAATGAAAGTTAAATAGTGTATTATAAGTTCATGTGTAGCACAATCAAGATTGGCTTGTGCAGTAGTTGATTCTTTGGTCAAATCGAAATTTGGTTGCGAAACTAACATGAAAATAGCCACAAAAACTTTTTGAGGTTAAATTATTTGAGTTTATCATTTCACATTTTCAAAAGCCTCTGAAAACAAACATGGGATATATTAGTAATGCAAAAGACTTGAGAATCTTCATTTACAAAGTTTTAACAAGCTTTTTCTGAATAATTTGCAGGAAAAGTTTTGCAGTAAAAACTATTTCAAAATTCTAGCCTACTTTCGTTCACGGTCTTCTGCTCCCGAAATGGAAAAATAAAAATGGATTTGATGAAATTCAAGTTGAAAACTGATTCTGTAGCACTCATCCTTTCTTGCCTACAGGATGGTAGAACAGAAAGCCTTTTCCACTCTATATGTCAATGTTTTTAATTTTAATTTACTTTATTTATTAGGTGTCCACGCTTCTTGCATGTTAATTGATGTTTTCTTAAGATGTGTTTCTTCAATGAATAATCATTTTTAAAGCAAAGACTTTTCTGAGATAATAAATGCTTCATGCATCAGAAGATTTATTAACAAATGCTATCTTTTGTGCCTTTGTTCATTAAATGGTGATAAATGGTTTCAATTATTTTTACACTAATTTTTTTCTCTTTTATCTAGCACCGGCACTGGCACCTGTACCAGCCTGGCACCAGCCCAGTGCCGGTGCTTAGGCACCGTGCGCCGGTGCCGGTGCCAGTGCCGGTGCCCAGGACATCACCAATATGTACCTGCATAAATACATATGTACGTACAGTAAGCGCCTGGAATTTTGCATGCGCAGTCTACATTAACTTTTGTTGCAGTCGGATTTGAAGGAGCGGGACTCAGTGGGCATTAGGGTCAGCTGTTAAGCACTTGTAGCCGTTTGACGGACTGCTTTTGAACTACTGCGGTTGTTCGTGGACTGCAGTGGCCGTTGATGCTGACTGCAGTTACTTTACTGTAAGTACGGAAACATGAGAATATATCCAGTGTTTTTTTTTGTACAAGGTCCGTTTGTACATGTACAAAGATGGTCCCCAAAAGTCATTGTACATTTTGTATGCAAATTTTTGTGTACTATACTATAGCACAGTAGCGACGGCAAAAGGAACAGGTTTTTGATCTTGGCAGTGACTGACCTGAGGTACTTTTGAACTTCGCCTCGGCCGAGGCCGAGGCGACGGAATCTGAGCTGCCGAGGCCGAGGCCGAGGCCGAGGCCGAGGTAATGCCGAGGGTCAAGCTTATATACCTATACCCATAACAGTACTCTTAGAATATTTGTATATATGAGTGAGAATAATTGCAATATTTTACACTTTATCGAACTAAAACAAATGTTTATTGGTGTTAGCCAGAATTTTTTATTTCAATCTGGCGAAGAGATAATTCATCACTAAATCTAGATCATCTGAATCAGCATAATGCATCTATTTTTATTCAGGTTAAAGCATTTTATCTTCGTCAATACTTTTATCAGATTTAAAGTCATTATTATAATCAACTATTGAGATTAGTTGTTACAAAAAAGAGTTTTTTGAACGTTTTATGGTAGCAGGCAAATGTGAGAATTACTGTACTTTCTGATCCATCCAGCGGGAGGGGGCGGCAAGGATAAACTTTTCCAAAAGCCAAAACAGGTCTGTAAAAGCTTGCCCTTTAACGCGGAAATAGCATTTTTTGGTGTTTTACATTGTATAATTTTTACATAAAATCACTTTAAAACATATTTTCTTAAAATTTGTAATTTTGACAATTTTAAAGGAAAAAACTTTAAATTTTAAGATTTTAACAAAATCTGCTGAAGCGCCGAAAATTTTGTGAAATCAAGGCGGATAGACGTCTAGAAGCATGATTTACTGCTTGATTTCCTGTATTTATAGCATTTGATGCGAAACATCGAAATTTTTAATTGAAAATAGAAGAAACTATGCAAAAATAGCTTTAGCTTTACAGAATGGTAGAAAGAAACTACATGAACTGAAAGTGCTTCCAGGGCCTGTTTAACACAGTTACAGCAGGAGTTACGGTGACGGTTTCACGAGTACTGCATACGAGGCTGTAAATTCTGCTTTCACTAAAAACTGAGATTTACGAGCCACGGGCTACGAATTACGAGTTCAACGAAAATTTTACTATGCTTTTTCACGAATAACGACTGCGGTTTCACCAGATATTACATCAATACGCAGTGAAAGACTGTGAATTTTCTAATATTACTGTGATCAAAGAGGTGCATAGGACGGTAAAGAAGTGGTAGACTAGTGCGTTTAATAGTTTTCTGATTTGTTTTTTTCTCAATTTGTTTCACTTTCGTGCACACACCTACATAATATAATATACTGGCAGCACATGTATATAAAGGCGTGGTGAACAAGATTAGCATTAAAAAAAAATATATTTTTTCAAAAAAAAAAAATGTTTTCAGAGATCTCGTATCCCATAAAATTCGGATTCCTAAGCTGACATTCTCGAGCAGTAACTTCGAAAATGGCTTTTTAGTCCTGTAAGGTAATAGTTCGCATGCTATCATAAAGACAGTACAATCACTAGGACATTTTTTCAGAATTGCAGGAAATCAGACATTTTTGATTAGATTTCTGAAAATTGGAATTCCATCGCACTTCCTTCGAAAAAGAGCCGACTGCATATTTTATGTACATGTATTAATGACAACTAAGAATGATTTCTTAAATTTGAAAATTGAAATAATACGCTTTGATATACTTTTAGCTTCATGAACGTCTCTGAATCTGATTTAATTGATTTCGTTTATAAATTATAATAGTAATAATAATAATAATAATAATATTATTATTATTATTATTATTATGTATTAGTATTAATAATAATTATTATTATTAGTATTAGTTAATAATACTTATTATTATTATTATTATAATTATTATTCTTATTATTAGTATTATTATAATTATTATTATTATTAGTTATTATCATCATTATTATTATAACTAATATTATTATTTTCATTTTTATTTAAAGTCATAAATTTTCTGAGAAGCTTATTAATTCTCGTTGACTAAATCCCAAACATTTCTTAACACTTTCTATGTTTTTCTATCGAGCGGCATAAAATCTGCAATTAATTACATAATTATGCTGTTTAAAACAGAGACAATGACTAACGAAGAATGTCATACGCAACAGAAAAGATATACATTTTATTACGAGTACTCGTAAAAAGGTCCAAAAAGTACTCGTAAAAAATGAGTTTTTATGAGTCCTACGGAAACCCTGGTGAAACCCTTGTAATACGAACTCTTAACCCGTTGCTCGTTACTCATAACTCGTAGTCGTAATTCGTAACCCGTAAAAAGATGGTGAAACCCGATTTTCCCATAAAATGGAACTCGTAGGACTCTTAGAAGTCGTAAACTTATGGTGAAACCGGGCCCAGGTCGCCAAGAAAGTAAATAAATGTCATCAATAGGTATCATCCGGCGCGTAGCGCCGGAAAATCTGAGAAATTATGGTCACTGACGGCTAAAAATCATTGCAAATTGCATATCCATTCGTTATCTCGCCAAATATTTTGGCCAATGGGGAGCGGCCGCCCCCTCAAATCCGCCTCTGCATGTAGTGACTGTACTTTCCGATCCATGTAGCGAAAAGACGCTTTTGGTTGTACAAATTATCATTGTGAAATTCAACGCGAAGCGCGAAAAGTCTTTCGCGATTATTAACACATTTCATTTCGAAAGGGGTACTTTCCCCCAATCCCCCTGTATACGAGCCTGAGCTCTACGTTAGGGTTAAAATAGGAACTATATGTTATGCAGGAAGGTTGGTAGGATACTTAATCAGTGATACTGACACACAAAACATCAAAAACATTTTTAAAAAGGCTTTTAATAATATCTGTTCAATGAAAATTTTTAATAATAAAAATAATTCATGACAATGCGGTGAAAGAATAGAAAAGCTGTGGTGAATGAATGACAGACAAATGTTCAAAAACTTTTTGTAAAGCATAATCTCAAAGCAGTTGGTTATAATAGTGTGACTTTGAAGAATCTGATAAAGGATGGCGACGACGATGACGCGATAGCACAACAAGGCGAAATGGATGAGGCTAACTCTGATTCTGCTTCATCAGATTAAAATCAGAATTTTGGCTAACAGCAATAAACATATAAACATTTATTTTAGTTAGATAAAGTGTTTAATATTACAATTATTTTCTCTCCACTGTACTTTCCGATCCATGTAGCGAGCATGAGAAATAAAACTTAGTCATCATATGAATATCAATTGGCACTTTGCTGTATGTAACTTGGTGTACTGCAGATGCATTCTAAATAGTTAATATTTGAAGGATATATTAAACTTATTCAAATTTGATTTTAACCCTCGGCGCCTCGGCACTTTTCAGCTTCGCCCTCGGCGCCGAGGCCTCGGCTCCAAAAAACGCCGAGGCTTGCCGAGGCCGAGGCCTCGGTCCGATCACTGATCTTTTGGTAGTGTATTATAGCTAATTTCTGGGTTTCTGACGCCAAAAAATACTAAAAATTATCTGAAAACGGCGCAGAAACGCATAAAAAATGCTTGACATTTTTCCATTCTAAATGCAAATTCTGCCATTTTAAAGATATATAGGACAAATAATTTATCAGTTCGGAGCGAAGCGCCTGAAAATTATGGAATTTTACATCTTTTACAGTTTTTGTCTTCCTAAAAATCTTGTACATTTTGTACACACAAAATTTTTGGGCACTATAATATGGTATAGCAGCGACTTTAGTGTGGTAAAACAGAGTTCTCCAACTTTTCATAGTGTGTTTTAGCTAATTTCTGGGTCTCTAAGGGTAAAAATCACTAAGAATCGTCCTTAAAACGG
Source organism: Mermis nigrescens (assembly GCA_036768485.1). Taxonomy (NCBI): domain Eukaryota; kingdom Metazoa; phylum Nematoda; class Enoplea; order Mermithida; family Mermithidae; genus Mermis; species Mermis nigrescens. The sequence continues at coordinate 2,729,648 of JAVLUZ010000135.1, forward strand.
CGCAAAGCACCGAAAAATTTGACATTTTTACTTTTGAAATGCAATTTCTGCCATTATAAAGATATATAGAACACACAATTACTCATTTCGGCGCGAAGCGCCGAAATTTTCCCGAATTTTAGACCTTTTTTGCAATTTTTGTCTTCCCAAAAACTCTTTGTACATGTACAAAGGCGGTCCCGAAAAGTCTTTGTACATCGGGAAAAATCTTTGCGCGGAAGTGCACAAAAAAAACTGTGATAGTATCACTGCTAGCATATTGCGTTATTTGTCGCACAAACGGTAAAAAATTTTTCTCAATCTGCTTTGATTTTTCGCATGCCTGCATTTCAAAAGTGTGTGCGTGTGCAGCAGGTCCAGTCCGAGAAAAAAGGTAAAAATAGATTGGAATTTTGTGCATATCATTATAATTCTCGTTTCCTCCATTGGAATCTCATCTACGAAATAATGGGCATAAAAATGAAAGAGAATAGTATTTCCTGTGTGCGATCGATTGCATATTGCTCTGCAGCAAAAGAGCATTTTAAAATTAATTTCAGGCTGACGAGCGCTCCTGCGTTTTAAAACAAATTCATGGGCCAATAAATAGTAAAATATTTAAAAATCATAAGCACTAAATTTCTTCTTGCCATTAGTTATATGATTTAAAAAAAGCGCATCTTTTCGACTAAATCAAAATTAGCAATAAAATCTAAGCAAATGCTCTTATTTTTTTGGAGGAAAAGATTTTTCAAGAGGGTATTTTCCTTCTTATATAAATCATATTTTCACCCTTATATTGCAAAATTGTGGAAGAGAGAATGAATAGTGACTGTAAGGTCTAAGCCAGGGGCGTAACCAGGAGGGGGGGGGGGCGGGGCCCCGGAATGGGAAAATAATTTTTTAAAAGCAAAGGGGGACCCTTTGCTTTTTTCTTCAGTTGAAGTGGAAACGGATTGTGGACAGCCATAATGCGTTTGCGTTTTCAGCACACTTTTTAGCTTCTAAACTCAAAATTTTTCGAGTGCTCGCGCCGGATTTCTTATGTTCCACCTTTTTTCTTACCTTATAAGCCCAGATTTTTTTCAAAAATAGCGAATTTGTCAAAATTTTTCCGGCGCTTTGCGCCAGATTTCTTATATTCTATCTTTTTTCTTACCTTAGAAGCCCGGATTTTACTTAAAAATAGCAGATTTCTCGAAAATTTTCTGGCGCTTCGCGCCGGATTTCTTATGTTCTATCTTTTATCTTACCTTAGACACCCAGATTTTACTTAAAAATAGCGAATTTGTCACAAAGTTTCGGCGCTTCGCGCCGGATTTCTTATGCTTAATCCTTTTTCTTAGCTTAGTACGCCCAGATTTTACTTAAAACTAGCAAATTTGTCAAAACTTTTCAGCGCTTTGCGCTGGATTTCTTTTGCTCTATCTATTTTCTTACCTTAGACGCCCAGATTTTTAACCTAAAAATAGCGAATTTGTCAAAAATTTTTGGCGCTTCGCACCGTATTTCTTATGCTCTATCTTTTTTCTTACCTTAGACGCCCAGATTTTACTTAAAAATAGCGAATTTGTCTAAAATTTTCGGCGCTATTGCGCCGATTTATTATTTTCTGTATTAGTTTTCTTTACAAAACTGCAAAATTAAATGCAAAGAAAAGAATTTCGAAATGTTTTGGAGTCAAGCTTCAATTTGATATTGAGAAATTAGTCATACCGATAGGTTAAAAGATAGATTTTTGATATCCAAATTTGAAATCAAGCACAAAAATTTTTTGAATTTTTTAAATTTTTTATTTCACCATGGAATAGATCTTATCGAGAAACGCTTAAAAATGCCATTATTTTCGCGTATCTCCTAATAGTTCCCGAGATATAGGACTTCAAAAATTTTGGCCCTCTCGCCTTCCCCCCCATCCCCCGAAATAAAATCCTGGTTACGCCCCTGGTAGCTGAATACAAAATTTAAAAAAATAGTGAAATACAGATGACTAATAGTTTTGCAAATTAATTGTACATCATGCATAGTGCGCTGAGTTATTTTGGTTGCAATATTTTGATTTATTCCCATTTAAGTTAAGTCAAAATTCAACGCTCGGTTACTACACTTTTTGTGCAGGAGATTCAAATTTTAGGCACAGCCTGTTGCAAACGCCAGCCAATTCGCTATCTGATCAGCAAAATTAATGCGTCCTCAGTCAAACAGAGAGCGAGGAACGCAGAGCAAAATCTTTTTGAGCTTGTGTATTAAAATATCAGGAGGTAAAAATTTGTTGTCATATTTTAAAGCTTTGTGTTGAATACATGTGTGTGTAGGTGCATGTTCGCTGAATAGAATAAATACAAAATGGTAGATACGCATATAAAGTACTTTAATCGAACAAGAAAAATTGCGAAGGAAGTTGGGTGGTCAGAATAAAATTTGCACGAAATAATAGAAGCGGGCAATATTTTTTTAGCTATATGCTTGCCTGAGGAGACAGACATTATATGATGTATTTCACTTCTGAACTGAATATATTATTGATGTACATATTGTATATAAATAAATGAAAAAATCGAAAATACAAAATATCTTGGAAAGTGGATAATCAGTAGCTTTTTATCAATTTTGTATTTTAAAGGCATTACGATATTTATTGTTTAGTTTATTTTAACAAAAATTTTATGATGTACAATTAATTTGCAAAACTATTTGTCATCTGTATTTCACTATTTTGTTAAATTTTATATTTAGCTTAGACCTTACACTCACTATTCATTCTCTCTTCCCAATTTTACAATATAAGAGTGAAAACTATGGTTTTTCATAAGAAGGAAAATATTTTTGAAAAACCTTTTCCTCAAAAAAGATAAGAGCAATTTGCTTTGATTTTATTGCTAATTTTGATTTAGTCGAAAAGATGCGCTTTTTAAAATCATATAACTAATGGCAGAAGGAATTTTGTGCTTATGATTTTTAAATCTTTTACTCTTTATTGGCCATGAATTTGTTTTAAAACGCGGAACGCTCTCAGCCTGAAATTAATTTTAAAATGCTTTTTTGCTGCAGAGCAATATGCAATCGATCGCACACAGGAAATACTATTCTCTTTCATTTTTATGCCCATTATTTCTTAGATGAGATTCCAATGGAGGAAACAAGAATTATAATGATATGCACAAAAATTCCAATCTATTTTTACCTTTTTTCTCGGACTGGACCTGCTGCACGCACACACTTTTGAAACGCAGGCATGCGAAAAATCAAAGCAGATTGAGAAAAATTTTTCCCGTTTGTGCGACAAATAACGCAATATGCTAGCAGTGATACTATACATGTTTCCGTACTTACAGTAAAGTAACTGCAGTCAGCATCCAACGGCCACTGCAGTTCACGAACGGCCGCAGTAGTTCGAAAGCAGTCCGTCAATTGGCTACAAGTGCTTAACAGCGGCTCACTAATGGCCACTGAGGTCCGCTCGCTAAAATCCGACTGCAACAAAAGTTAATGGAGACTGCGCATGCAAAATTCCAGGCGCGTACTGTACATGTGTGCATAAATATTCTAATGCCATGTCAGTATGCGATTTCAAATAGCTCGGTAGAGGTTACCTACCTATGTAGCAGTTAGGTACGTATAAAGGTACCTACACAACTATAGTGTTTCATTCGATTGAGGGTTTTTTGCAAAGTTTAAAGTGGCTACAAAAGTGTTTTATACTAATGCAACAGCAAATAGGTATATTCTACAGAATATCGAGTTGCATTATGATCTTTGATACTGCTGAGAGGCAAGACTGCATCATACCTATATGACATACCTACTAAATTTGGGTTACTGTACATGCGAATACAAACATGCAAAAGTGGGCAAAGCAGCCGATCCCAATAGTCCATCGTGCCACTTTGATTCTGCTGCTGGCAGATGCATGTATTGAGCGAGTATCGACGATGATCTTTCTATAGTCCATTTTACAAAACCTTGTGCATGGACAACAATTTTTCGGATGATGTAAATCGACTACAAAAGCGTTTCAAACTGAAGCAGCAATTGCGATACTGTACACAGAAATCGACAAATATATGAAGTTTTACTGTGCAAAATTGCATTACAGTAAGCTGCCTAGAAACCACTTTTGTAGCTTCTCGTTAAATTGCTGAAAATTGATTTCCATGCACAAGGTTTCGTGAAATAGACTATAGATTGTACCTATACATACATGTACATATGTACACCTATCTATAGTCTGTCTCTACGAGCTTTTGCGCATGAATCACAATCTTAGAGCGAATGTAAATCGATCACAAAAGTGGTTTAAACTGAAGTATAGCGATCTCAATATAGAGCGTAGCATTTGATAAGCATAAAGTTTTACTGTGTAAAATTTCATTTCAATAATCTGCTTACAATACATACATACCTACATTTGTAGTTGTTCGTTAGATCGCTGAAAATTTTCATGTGAAGGTTTATAGATACATAGGTATAGGTACCTTTATATGTATGTACATATTTTGTGTAATGATTTTGTTTGGAGTTGTATAGGTTGGTATATAGGTAACAATAATTGACAAATCGGGAACTTTTTTTGCATCAATTCACTGAGTAAGATGAGCAATCTGTTTCTTACAAAAATAGCAACTGCGTATACTGTATATAAGAGATAGCATTAGTATTATTCTTCTGATTTCTGATCACAATTACGGTATGGCGCATTGTGCGCGCGTGAGTTTACCAACACGAAAGTATGGGGTTCGAAACTCACGGATGCAAAGCTTTTTAAGAATTTTAAATCTTGCAAATATTGGCCCCTAATGCACTCGTTATTGGCCAATATTGGCCTTTAACAAAAAATTCGGGACCAACATTAGACCAATAATCAGTGCCTTTGCAGTCAACTGCAGATAATATACAATATAACGTAAAATTATATGCACTCAAAAACCAGCGGCCTAAACTGCAGGCAATATGGCACACAATGTAAAATTATATGCAGTCAAAAACCAGCGGCCTAGACTGCAGGTAATATAGCACACAATGTGATCTTATATGCAGTCAAGTTCAATGCTTATTGAAATGGGAAGCTGGTGCTTTGCTCGCATTTTAACCTGTAGTAGATGGTTTTAGAAGGCACTTTTATTTGAGATGGTCTGGCAGATTTGCTTCCTCAATAGGGAATGTTTTTTTGCGCTGCATGGGTAGCAGCTTCAGTAGCTGCCCATCCACCCATTATCGCACTTTGATGGGCCAGCGTAAGCTCTGGTCCTGCATGATAGATATTGCTTAGCTGTTGCTGTTCTTGTCCTCATTCTGGGAATTGTTTTACTTTAGTGGAAATTAAATTATACAGCAGATATATACATATGATACTGGAAAAAATGGTGCGTGGCGACAGCAATTGCTTGCGGATTTAGATTGGTCAGGCTTAGCCCATGCGCTAGCATCAATGTGAATGCACATAACTAAGTCTAAGCCTAAAACATTGGTAACCACACTCAGTCACAGTCCCCACCAGACGATTCAAGGACTAATCTGAAACATTCCCAAATGCTTTTCGAAATCCTTGTTTCACATTGTCGAATAAACTTTGAAGCATTTTATTTCTACTAAAATAAAACAATACTCCAGAATGAGGACAAGAACAGCAACAGCTACTTACTATCTATTATGCAGGACCAGAGCTTACTACTGGCCATTCAAAATGCTAATGGATGGCTGGGCAGCTATTGAAGCTGCTACCTGCGCTGCTGCAAAAAAACTTTCACTCATTGAGAAGCAAATCTGCCAGACCATACCCGGGCAATGGATTTTGGTTCTGAAGGTACCGGGGTCCCTTTTGTTGAGGTTGGTTGGTTAATTGGTTGCATAGCTGGGCAAGCCTTAAAGTCTTGGCTGGTACTGAGCCCAATTTTTGGTTAGCTGCCTAAGTCAGAAAAGTGGTTGCTACAACTCCTGCTTGTAAAAATTTATGCATCAAACTTTTAAGATGGTGTCTTGCTTTCATGCAAAGTCCATTCATAATTTCTGCGAAGTCCACACTATTTCTCTGACATAATTTTTTTAATTAAAAGTAGTGTGTCAAAGTTAGTAAGGTGTAAAAAAATAGTGCAATCGATCATTTGCATAGCAATTTTGTTTAACCCTCCTGTTACCAAGGGGTCACGCACCCTAGACTTACCAAGGTCTAGATCGAAAATCTAGTCATTGGGGAGATAACAAAAATGAATAAAAATACATATTTCTGGTAGCCAAGAGCATGAGAATTTCAAAAATGTCATTAAGTTTGCACAAAACTGAAAACCAATTGAAAAAAACGTATTTGAACATTCAAAAATGTGTAAGAAATACGATCTGCAACACGCGTAACACATGTTATAAAATCATGAAATCAAGCTTTTCTAATAAAATATAGGTCAATACGTTTTCTTTTGCTCAATAAAACATGTGTTGCAGTAAAAAAAGAGGGTACTGAGAAGCTTGCCACATAAGAATTTATGGCCTTACAGTAAACTGCAAAAAACAGGCAACTAGATCACGGATCTAGAGCTCGGTAAAAGTAGGGTCAATCTTGAAGAGACATTCACCGCCTTTAATATGCTTATTTTTTATGCAATTTATTGTGTAAAAATAAAACTTACAGAGTTCCTCATTTTCATGTCGTAAAATAGTACATTTCATTTCAAATATAAATCCTGCTTGAAATGCACAAAACTAGTCAAAATTCAGCGCGACCTTAGCAATGGTCGCCATCAAAGATGTTGCGCCATCAAATTCCCTCAGAATTATAATGGATGGTGCACGGCGAGCGCCGCGTTACGCCCATCATGCGCCATCATCTCTTTGCGCCGTCCGCATCACCAGATTAATGGGATGATGGAGGTTAATGGCGCTGAATAGAAAAAAGAGATGATGGCGCATGATGGACGTAACGCGGCGCTCGCGACACACCATCCATTATAATTCTGAGGGTGATGGCGCGTCATCTTTCATGGCGACTACTGTAAACATCAATAACAAATAATAAAATTAAATCAATTCGGCGTGAAGCGCCGAGAAAATTTAGACATTTACCCTTCTGAAACATGATTTCGCATTACAAAACTTGTCCAAATTTGGCACAAAATGTAGGAAAATTTTGAAATTTAACCTTTGTGAAACGCAATTTTGCATCACAAAAATTGTCCAAATTTGGTGCGGCTTAAGCATCAATAACAAGTAATAAAATTAAATCAATTCGGCGCAGAGCGCCAGAAAATTTTGAAATCTAACTTTTGTGAAACGCAATTTTGCATTACAGTGGTCGCCATGAAAGATGACGCGCCATCACCCTCAGAATTATAATGGATGGTGCGTCGCGAGCACCGCGTTACGTCCATCATGCGCCATCATCTCTTTTTCTATTCAGCGCCATTAAGCTCCATCATCACGTTAATCTGGCGATGCGGACGGTGCAATTTAGCTATTAATAGCGCCAGCAAGGAAGCGCGCACGTTAATGCTGGCGTGCTTCCTTCTTGTTGGTGCTATTAATAGCTAAATTGCGCCATCCACATCGCCAGATTAGCTGGGATGATGGAGGTTAATGGCGCTGAATAGAAAAAGAGATGATGGCGCATGATGGGCGTAGCGCGGCGCTTACGCACTCATCCATTATAATTCTGAGGGTGATGGCGACGTCATCTTTCATGGCCACCACTGTATAAAAATTGCCCAAATTTGGCGCGGCTTAAGCATCAATTGTGAGTAATAAAATTAAATCAATTCGGCGCAAAGCGCCGGAAAATTTTGAGTTTTGAAACGCAATTTTGCATTACAAAAATTGTCCAAATTTGGCGCGGCTTAAGCATCAATAACGTCAAATCAATTTGGTGCAAAGCGCTGGAAAAATTTGAGATTTCACCTTTTTGAAACGGAATTCTGCATTACGAAAATTGGCAGAATTCAGCGCGGCCTAAACATCAATAACAAGTAATGTATGTATAAAAGACTAGCGCTTATTTACACATAAAACAGGTGGACAGACAAGTATGTATTTTTAATACACCAATGTGTAGAAGATCACAAAAATACATCACGTGTTTTATTTCGATCTGACAAATTATTATTTTCTCTAAATTAGTCTTTACTTACTTGAATATAATCTCTGAATTATGCATTACTTACGTACCAATTTTTAGAGAGCCCGGTAACCGATTTGGTTGCTGGGATTTAAAAATCAGTTGTTGGGATCTGAAAAATGATTGCTGAGCTCCAAAAATCAGTTGCTGGATTCCAAAAATCGGTTGCTGGATTCCAAAAATCAGTTGCTGAGGTTTGAAAATCGATCGTTAGGGTCAAAAATCAGTTGGTGGGATCCGAAAATCGGTTGCTGGGGTCTTAAAATCAGTTCTTGGCTCCGAAAATCGGTTGGTGGGGGTCCTAGATCTGTTGGTGGGCTCAAAAATTCTGTTTGTGGGATATAAAAATTTGTTGCTGAGGTCCTAAATCAGTCAAGCTCCAAAACTCAGTTAAAGTGGTCCTAAAATCGATTGCTGGGGTCTTAAAACCAGTTGGTGGGCTGCAAAAATCGGTTGATGTGGTCCTAAATCGGTTAATGGGCTCCAAAAATTGGTTGCTGGGGTCTAAAAATTGGTTTCTGGGGTTCTAAATCAGTTGGTAGGCTCCAATAATGGGTTGCTGAGGTCCAAAAATCGGTTGCTGGCATAGGTGGGCAGCAACAAAATTCTGGGGAGGAGGGGGTTGAGTGTGTGCAAGATTTTTTAAAGGTCAAAAATGGTCTTAAAAGTGGTGGTATGGCGAAAAACACAATTTTTCAACGTTTCCCATCGAGCGCTATCCATTAGCATCAAAAAATTGCGGAAAATAAAACAACAACAAATTTCGAATTCTGGGGGATTGTTTTGGTTTCTGAAGGGAATTCGGCCTTCTGGGGATGCATACCCCCAAACCCCACCACCCCACATCACACATGTGTTTGGTAGGGTTCAAAATCGGATGGGGGCTCCAAAAATTGGTTGCTGGCGTCTAAATGTCGGTTGCTGGGGTCTAAAAATCAGTTGGTAGGTTCCAAAAATTGGTTGACCCCAGCAACCGATTTTTGGACTCCAGCAAACAATTTTAGACCCTAAGCAACCAATTTGGTAGCCCAGTAATCGAATTCACGACCCCATCAACCAATTTTTGGATCCCACCAACTAATTTTTAGACCATAGCAACTGATTTTTAGACCCCAGCAACCGATTTTTCAGACCCGAGCAACCGATTTTTAGACCCGAGCAACTAATTTTTGAAGCCCAGCAACTGATTTTTGGACCCCGGCAATCGATTTTCAGCCTTCAGCAATCGATATTTGAAGCCCAGTAACTGATTTTTGGATATCAGCAACCTATTTTCGGACCCCAGCAACCGATTATTGCTGCACTTTTGGCAGCATCTCATCTTGTAAAATGCCTAAAAAGTTCTTGTACAAAACATAGGGTGTAACTGGTGGACCCTCCGGCTGGTACCGGACCTGCTTTGGCTGATATCAGGTTGAACCTGGTTGAACTTCTTGCCCAGGTGTGGTTGGTTGGTTGAGCGGTTGGCTAGTCGGTTGGTTGGTTGAGCGGTTGGCTAGTCGGTTGGTTGGTTGGCTAGTTGGTTGGTTAGTTGGTTGGCTAGTTTGTTGGTTGTTTGGCCAGTTAGTTGGTTGTTTGGTTGGCTAGTTGGTTGGTTGGTTGGCTAGTTGGTTCATTGGTTGGCTAGTTGCTTGGTTGGGTGGCTAGTTGGTTGGTTGTTTGGCCGGTTGGTTGGTTGCTTCATTGGCTGGTTGGCCAGTTAGTTGGTTGGCCAGTTAGTTGGTTGGTTGGTTGGTTGACCGGCTAGTTGGTTATTGGTTGGCTAGTTGGTTGGTTGGTTGGCTAGTTGGTTGGTTGTTTGGCCGGTTAGTTGGTTGTTTGGTTGGCTAGTTGGTTGGTTGGTTGGCTAGTTGGTTCATTGGTTGGCTAGTTGCTTGGTTGGATGGCTAGTTGGTTGGTTGTTTGGCCGGTCGGTTGGTTGCTTCATTGGCTTGTTGGCCAGTTAGTTGGTTGGCCAGTTAGTTGGTTGGCCAGTTAGTTGGTTGGTTGGTTGGTTGGCCAGCTAGTTGGTTATTGGTTGGCTAGTGTGGTTGGTTGGTTGGCTACTCGGTTGGTTGGGTAGCTAATTGATTGGTTGGTTAGCCGGTTAGTTGGTTGTTTGGTTGGCTAGTTGGTTGGCTGGTTGGATAGTTAGTTGGTTGGTTGGTTGGTTTGGCTTTTTGGTTGGCTGTTTAGCTGGTTGGTTGGTTATTTGGTTGGCTAGTTGGTTGGTTGGTTGGCTAGTTGGTTGGTTGTTTGGCCAGTTGGTTGGTTGTTTGGTTGGCTAGTTGGTTGGTTGGTTGGCCGGTTAGCTGGTTGGTTGGTTGGTTGGCCGGCTAGTTGGTTGTTTGGTTGACTAGTTGGTTGGTTGGTTGGTTGGCTACTTGGTTGGTTGGGTTGCTAATTGATTGGTTGGTTGGCCGGTTAGTTGGTTGTTTGGTTGGCTAGTTGGTCATTTGGTTGTTTGGTTGGCTTATTGGTTGGTTGGTTGGTGGTTGGTTGTTTGGTTGGCTAGTTGGTTGGTTGGTTGTTCAGTTAGCTGGTTGGTTGGTTGGTTACCCGGTTAGCTGGTTGGTTGGTTACCCGGTTAGCTGGTTGGTTGGCCGGTTAGCTGGTTGGTTGGTTGGCCGGTTAGCTGGTTGTTTGGTTGACTAGTTGGTTGGTTGGTTGGTTGGCTACTTGGTTGGTTGGGTTGCTAATTGATTGGTTGGTTGGCCGGTTAGTTGGTTGTTTGGTTGGCTAGTTGGTCGGTTGGTTGTTTGGTTGGCTAATTGGTTGGTTGGTTGGTGGTTGGTTGTTTGGTTGGCTAGTTGGTTGGTTGGTTGGCTGGTAGTTGGTTGGTTGATTACTTGGCCGGTTAGTTGGTTGGCTGTATCATTTTCTCACTTTTTTATTTTTGAGTCAAAAAATTCTACCCCCCCAATCAAAAACTGTTTTTCTGGCGCCACCCAGCTGGGGTTCTGAAGGTACCAAAGTGCCTTCTGCCGCCACCCGGTGGCGCGGGTGGCGCGGCATTGCCCACCTATGTGCCAGACCATCTCAAATAAAAGTGCCTTCTAAAACCATCTACTACAAGTTAAAATGCGAGCAAAGCGCCAGCTTCCCATATCAATGAGCATTTAGCTTGACTGCATATAATATCACATTCTGTGCTATATTACCTGCAGTCTAGGCTGCTGGTTTTTGACTGCATATAATTTTACATTGTGTGCTATATTACCTGCAGTCTAGGCCACTGGTTTTTGACTGCATTTAATTTTACATTGAGTGCTATATTACCTGCACTTGACTGCGAATAATTAATGCTGCAAAGATTTTCCTGATGTACACTGACTTTTGAGGTGACCATCTTTGTACATGTACAAAGATTTTTGGGAAGACAAAAATTGCAAAAGGTTTGAAATTCGCTACAATTTTTGAAATGATTAATTGTGTGTTCTATATATCTTTAAATGTCAGAAATTGCATTTGAAAGGAAAAATGTCAGCTAAAGTGGAAGAGATTAAAAAGTCTTGGAAACAAGGATGTTTTCTAACTGAGTTCGGAATGGGAATTCATATTTGAAAGAATTAGGTGGCGGTCGGCATTATTGACTGAGTTACAGGCTGTTGAAGTTCATGTGTTTAAGGATAGGCGAAAAATAAGCTCTGCCTTTGGAATGTTTTGGATTAGTCTCCGAAGCATCGGGGGACTTTGACTGAGTGGGGTTACCAATGTCGTAGGTTTAGGCTTAGTTATGTTCATTCAAATTGATGCCAGCGCATGGGCTAAGCCTGAGATAAATGGAGCAAAAAATTGTGGAGCGAGCGTAGCAAGTTTTGCTCCATTTATACGTAGGCTTAGCCCATGTCTGGCACCAATGTGAATCCGCAAGGATTTACTGTTGCCACAGATTGAAAATTGAAAAATATGCCAAATGCCATTTTACTCTTTTTGTCTATCCTTAAGCACGTGAACTTTAACAGCCTGTAACTCGGTCAGTAATGCCAACCGCCACCTAATTCTTTCAAATAGGAACTCCCCATCCCAAAGTCAGTCAGAAAATAAGCTCTTTTTTGAATATTAGAGACTTTCCAGTATTCTCCACTTAATTCCGCCCAAAATATCAAATTTTTCGGCGCTTCGCACCGTTTTGAGGCAATTATTACTGATATTTGCCATCAGAAACCCATAAATTAGCTAAAATACACTACCAAGGGTCGAACAACTCTAATTTTACCCGCACTAAAATTGCTACTGTACCATATTATAGTACAAAAAAATTTGTGTGTACAAAATGTACAAAGACTTTTAGGGACCATCTTTGTACATAAACAAATTGAACTTGTACAAAAAACACAGGTTCCCCCTATTTTGGGGATTTTTGAGGCTATTGAAGGCATTTTTAGTGATTGACGTTTTTTCCGCCTATGCTTAACCATTGGTTGGGTTTTTTAGACAGTTTGAGGTTAAAGCGGGCTGACAAAGAGCATCATGGCAGCCCTGCGCTTCCCCCTTTGCTTTTTTAACCAACAATCGCAAAAAAATTTAGCGGTTTTTGTGCCAATTTTTTAAATTATAATTAGGAGTCTATGGTCCCAAGTGCGCGATTTAAATATTCCATTCTTAGTCTTTATAGAACCTAAAGCATATTTTGCATCTACCTATATGTCTTGTTCTTCACAAGTTTTATGCAGAACATGAGATTTGTTTGCAACAACATCAACAACAACAACAACAAGGGATTTATCATAACGTACGTCCAAGAATAACATGTGGTGATAATGAAATGACAACTTGCAATCAAGAAAAAGACGAGGAGTTACAATAACACATGAATAAAGTTCAGCAATAAGAACACGCAGTACAAAAGATGGATAATTTATGCGTGCCCCTTTAAGGTTACAGATAAATCGAAGTACTGAGTTTGCGTTTAAAAAACTTCTAAGCTTGGTGAATTTATGGTATCATTTGGAAGCGAATTCGCAGATTTATGTATGGCTAAAATCATACTTGGTACGCCGAACGAGCCACGGAAACAATCAGCTTGAAATTCAAACAGAGCGACTACAATTATTATTACATGTAAACAATCATCACAGAGAATATGGACCAGTTCCCGCAATTATTTAAAAGTAAAGCACAAATCAAAATGAATACGGCGCAATTCCAGGCGTTCTAAATACAGTCCAATTAATTGATCTTTATAAGACAAAGCGCTAGTGAAGCCGAAAATACTGTGCAAATTCAAAATTGAAGTCTTTCGATGCTGTTTATATCACGAATACTATAAGCGGGTTCAAACGATAGCAATATTCAAGTAACGGACGAAAATAGATTTTAAACACGAGACAAAACTATGATCATGAGAGAAGAATAACTTCAGAATTAGACTAGAGTGTTGAGATGCTTTTTGATTATTTCGTGATAGTGCTCTTGAAACTTTCAAATTTTGAGACATTAGAACTCCTAAGTCACGAACACAGTCAGAATCACAACGCGAAAATTGATTTCAAATGAAATATTGATGTTCAGGATTTTTATCACCCATGTATAAAACTAAGCATACATGGGCATAGGAGGTGAGAGGTGTATTACCCCCAGAGCTTTAAAAGAGGACAGCTATATAGCCATTTTGACATAAAAAACATTACTATATAAGGTCTCTTTGGAATACTCAACTAGCTAGCCTTTTTGATGACCAGGAACATACCTTGTGCAGTTCAGAAATGCTATATATGTGAGTCTTTTTTCTGAGTCTGAAAAGGATTTAAACTGGAGCAGAGCCGGGGCCTTTCGGCCGGGGCGCGGGCCGGGCCTGGCCGGGCCAATAATAGCGCGCTTTACCATACTCATAGCATGACCAGTGATCGGACCGAGGGTACTTTTTGGACCCTCGGCCTCGGCCGAGGCCGAGGCGACTTAAAATCCTTGCCTCGGCCGAGGCCGAGGCCGAGGCCGAGGTAATGCCGAGGGTCAAGCTTATATACCTATACCCATAAATAGTACTCTTAGAATATTTTGTATGTACATGAGCTAGAGAATAATCGTAATATTTAACACTTTATCGAACTAAAACAAATGTTTATTGGTGATAGCCAGAATTTTTATTTCAATCTGATGAAGCAGATAATTCATAATCAAAATCTAGATCATGTGAATCAAAGTTAGCCTCATCTATTTCGCCTTGTTGTGCTATCGCGTTATTGTCGTCGTCAGCCTTTATCAGATTATTTAAAGTCACACTATTATAACCAACTACTTTGAGATTGTGCTTTACAAAAAAAGTTTTTGAAAGTTTTATGGTAGCAGGCGAATGCGAGAATTACTGTACTTTCTGATCCATCCAGTAGCGGGAGGGGGCGGTATACAAACTTTTCCAAAAAAGTCAAAAACAGGTCCACAATTTTGCCCTTAACGCGTGAAATAGCATTTTTCGGTGTTTTACATTGTATACTTTTACATAAAATCACTTTTGAAGTCATATTTTTCTTAAAATTTCAGAATTTTAGACAATTTTGTGCGAAAAAATCCTTAAATTTCTAAGACTTTAACAAAAATCTGGCGCGAAGCGCCGAAAAATTTGCAAAATTAAGGCAGATAGACGTCTAGAAGCATGATTTACTGCTTGATTTCCTGTATTTATAGCATTTGATGCGAAACATTGAAATTTTTTTATTGAAAATAGAAGAAAACTATGCAAAAATAGCTGTTTTGCTGTTAAAATTGTTTTGAAACCTACATGAACAGAAAAGGGCTTTCAGGGCCCGGTTTCACCACAAAGCTACGAGTTACGAGTTACGGTTTCACGAGTACGGGCTACGAGTGCTACAAATTTCCGTTTCACCAAAAACTGAGAATTACGAGCCATGGGCTACGAGTTACGATTTCTACGAGTACTTTTTACGAGTGTTTTTTCACGAATAACGGCTGGGCGATTTCACCAGATATTACGATCGAATGTTACGAGTGAAAAGATTCGTAAATTTTGTAATATTATCACGCATCAAAAAGAGGTCCATAGGACTCGTAAAGAAGTGGCAGACTAATGCGTTTAATAGTTTTCTGATTTGTTTTTTCTCAATTTGTTTCACTTTCGTACACACACCTACATAATACGTATACTGGCAGCACATGTAAAGGGTAAGAAGATTAGCATTAAAAAATAATATATTTTTAAAAAAATGTTACAGAGAAATCCCATAAAATTCGATTCTTAAGCTGCATTCTTGAGTAGTAATTCGAAATTTTATTTCTTTAGCCCTTGTTAGTAATGTTCGCAGCTTTTTTATGAAAAATATTACAATCACTTAGACATTTTTTCATGAATTGCGGAAATCAGACATTTTTGATTAGATTTCTGAAACTTAGAATTTCATCGCACTTCCTTCGGAAAAGAGCCGACTGCATATTTTATGTACGTATTAAGGACAACTAAGAATGATTTGTTAAATTTGAAAATTGAAATAATACGCTTTGATATACTTTTAGCTTCATAACGTCTCTGAATCTGATTTAATTGATTTCGTTTATAAATTATAATAGTAATAATAATAATAATAATAATGGTGATAATTATTATTATTATTAATTTGGTTATTATTAGTATCAGTATAATAATAATAATAATTATTATTATTATTAGTATCAGTAATATTCTTATTATTAGTATTATTATTATTATTATTATTATTATCGTTATTATCGTCATTATTATTATTACTAATATTATTATTTACATTTTTATTTAGAGTTATAAATTTTCTGAGAAGCTTATTAATTCTTGTTGACTAAATCCCAAACATTTCTTAACACTTTCTATGTTTTTTTATCGAGCGGCATAAAATCTGCAATTAATTACATAATTATGCTGTTTAAAACAGAGACAATGACTAACGAAGAATGTCATACGCAACAGAAAAGATATACTTTTTATTACGAGTACTCGTAAAAAGGTCCAAAAAGTACTCGTAAAAAATGAGTTTTTATGAGTCCTACGGAAACCCTGGTGAAACCCTCGTAATACGAACTCTTAACCCGTTGCTCGTTACTCGTAACTCGTAGTCGTAATTCGTAACTCGTAAAAAGATGGTGAAACCCGATTTTCCCGTAAAACGGAACTCGTAGGACTCTTAGGAGTCGTAAACTTATGGTGAAACCGGGCCTAGGTCGCCAAGAAAGTAAATAAATGTCATTAATAGGTATCATCCGGCGCGTAGCGCCGAAAAATTTGAGAAATTATGGTCACTGACGACCAAAAATCATTGCAAATTGCATATCCATTCTTTATCTCGCCAAACATTTTGGCCAATGGGAGCGGCCGCCCCCTTAAATCCGCCTCTGCATGTAGCAACTGTACTTTCCGATCCATGTAGCAAAAAGACGCTTTTGGTTGTACAAATTATCATTGTGAAATTCAACGCGAAGCGCGAAAAGTCTTTCGCGATTATTCTCACATTTCATTTCGAAACGGGTACTTTCCCCCAATCCCCCTGTATACGAGCCTGAGCTCTACGTTAGGGTTAAACTAGGAACTATATGCTATACAGGAAGGTCTGTAGGATACTTAATCAGTGATACTGACACACAAAACCTCTAAAATAAAAATAATTCATGACAATGCAGTGAAAGAATAGAAAAGCTGTGGTGAATGAATGAATGACAGACAAATGTTCAAAAACTCCTTTTTGTAAAGCATAATCTCAAAGCAGTTGGTTATAATAGTGTGACTTTAAAGAATCTGATAAACGATGACGACGACGATGACGCGATAGCACAACAAGGCGAAATGGATGAGGCTAACTCTGATTCAGATGATCTAGATTTTGATGATGAATTATCTGCTTCATCAGATTAAAATCAGAATTATGGCTAACAACAATAGACATATAAACATTTATTTTAGTTAGATAAAGTGTTTAATAACTATTACGATTATTTTCTCTGCACTGTACTTTCCGATCCATGTAGCGAGCATGAGAAATAAAACTTAGTCATCATATGAATATCAATTGGCACTTTGCTGTATGTAACTTGGTGTAACTGGGTACGCGCCTAAAACCATAAGAAAAGCCAATAGGTAAGAAACAGCCTGTGTAATGCAGATGCATTCTAAATACTTAATATTTAACGGATATATTAAACTTATTCAAATTTGATTTTAACCCTCGGCGCCTCGGCACTTTTCAGCTTCGCCCTCGGCGCCGAGGCCGAGGCTCCAAAAAACGCCGAGGCTTGCCGAGGCGAGCGAGGCCGAGGCTGAGGCCTCGGTCCGATCACTGAGTACGACCCTGCCCTACCCCTTATATGTACCTATGCATATATTCTTGCTTGTAGATATGCACGTCAAGCGTCAATATTTGCTCGGATTACAAGATATAACAGAACATGGGCATAGGGGGATCCAGACCCCAAATTCTCATTTCCCCCCAAAAAAAATCCGCTAGACCCCACAGAAATTGATTTTCACAATTTTTTGTTTTTCTGCGGTTTTTTGATGCTAATGGATAGCTCATTGAGAGACGCGAGAAAACGGTGTTTTTTTCGCTCTACCATATATTATCAGGCACTTTTTTGACTTTGAAAAATGTTGGACCCCCTAGAATTTTTGAGCTGCCCATGTATGGATTTATTTCCTCTGACTTGGATGCGTTTTTCAATGTGCTTTACTTTGCACTTTTTTAGGCTTATTATTCTATTTGTTCTGGTAGACGTAGCTGTCTGCTACCAAGCAAGCTGGAAATGCTCGTCTGTATGAATTGCAATTTAAAATATGTCAATTTTGATTATTAACTAGAAATTTGCACCAATCTGACATAGTGAAATAAAGATTTGAATTAGCAAGATCTGTGGTTTGCTTGAAATTGAGTTTGAAGGTAAATCTGCCCAAAACATTATCAATTTTCTACATTATTATCAACTCTAACATTGGCCCCGGCCCCGGTGCCGGGGCCAGCCTGGCCCCGGCCCGGTGCCGGGGCCGGGGCCGGCCCCGGCACAGCTCTAATTTAAACCTATTTTTTCGACTTCAAAAAGGGCTGAATAGCTATTTGTCGTTCAAAAAGGCTAGATAGCTATGTTTGTGAGTTCAAAAAAGCTATATATTTGCCACAAATAATCGAAAACAATGATTTTAACGCAACACCATCGTTTTGTTGCTGTAGAATCGTTTTTTAGAAAGCATTTAGCTATCTACAATTTTTGATTTTCTCCCCTCCCTGATTGTTTGACCTTGCACACATATGGAACTAAGCATTTATCGATAGATAACTGAAGCTACCATCCACGCGACCACATATAGAGCTTATTAAGCTCATTTTGAAGCACAGCATTAGAAGTGGACAAATTATACAATTTGACATCAGCAAATAAATATATACGACTATTGATATTTTCGCACAAATCATTTATATAAATCAGAAAAAGGTTGGCTTTATCACCCTCCCTTGCTGGATACCGCTGGAGACATTTAGACTATCTGGAAAAGAACTATAAACGACAGCGCACTAGTGTTTTTTGTATAAGGTCCGTTTGTACATGTACAAAGGTGGTCTATAGAAGTCTGTACATTTTGTACACACAAATTTTTGGGTACTATAAAATGATACGGTAGCGATTTTAGTGTGGTAAAAATAGAGTTGTTCGACCTTTGGTAGTGTATTTTAGCTAATTTTTGGGTCTGTGAGGGCAAAAATAACTAAAAATCGCCTTAATTTGACATTTTCCTTTCGGAGTGCAATTTTTGTCATTATATGTAAATATATATAGAACAAACAATTACTCATTGAGGTGCAAAGCGCCCAAAATTCTTGCGAATTTTAGACCTTTTTACAATTTTTGTCTTCCCAAAAATCTTTGTTTATGTACAAAGATGGTCCCGAAAAGTCTTTGTACATCGGTAAAAATCTTTGCCGAATATAAACAAAACCGTGCTACGCACTGAGATTGAGAAGATAAGAAAAATTTAAGCCAGGTAAATAGGCAACCTTGTAAACCATATGGAGAAAGTTTATGAAGTGATTTAGTATGGGAAATGGAGTCGAAAGCTTTTTTAAAATCGATAAAAGTTACATCAATTGTAGATTTTTTTATTGATACATCTTGCCCATTCGTTTTTACATTTTAGCAATTGAGTTTCACAAGATCGACCTCTCAAAAAACCAAGTTGAAAAGGAGAACGCTAATTATTTTTATTCAAATACTCGAAAATATTATTAACTGTTCTTTCAATAATTTTACAACGAGAACAACACAAAGAAATTAAACGATAATTTTAAATAAAACTAACAGATAAAGTTCATAATTTAAGTCATCTCACTGATATACCCCATCAATAACCTTTATTTTTGAAAACAAATAACATTTGCTTGACTCCACAATTTTGTGACTGAACCTGATCTAAAAGATATTTCAAAAATGGAAGAAGGAGGGAAAGAGAGCAAATAAGCTAATTTTTTGATAAAAAAGGAGCAGAGGCCACCAGGGGCCTACTGCAGTGCTTGGCTTGGAGTCACAGATAGCTTTATAAATGATGTCTGCATCAAACTGGATTGCAGATAATGATGAAACAGTATGTGCCTGAAATAGAGGAAGAGTTTTATCATCGCAAGTGAAAACAGATGAAAAATATGAGTTAAAATGATTAGCGTTTTCAGGATCGCTTTCAATACATTTAAATTAAAGGAAAGGTATTTTTATCGTTATTTAAACTAGAATTAACAAATTTGTAAAAGTTACGGATATCGCCTGATCTTATACAAGAAGTAAGAATGACAGCAACTTTTTGGCGATGATTACGAATTTTCTGATGAACTTTGACTATTTTTAGGATGAATTCAGAAGCGTTATTCGGCTGATTTTGTAAAAATTTTAACGTTACCTACCACTCAAAGTTGCAAAATTTTCTGGGGCTATGCCATACATGTAACAGGGGGATAGGGGATCCCCCACCTAAAGTCGGACGTCCCCCCATCCCCCTTGAGCCAGAAAATTTGGACCCTCCTATTTTTGGAAAAAATTGGCCCTTTTTGGCGTTTTTTGGCCGTTCTTGGCCAAAAATTGGAGGTCATTTACCCCCCCCCTCTAAAAATGGCCAAGAACCCCCAAATTTCGAGCCGTTAGATGTATGGGCTATGCCCTGGACCCAGACGGGGGCGCTTGAGCGCGCTACCCTAGACCCGTAGCCCCAAAAGAGATATTTCCATTGGAATCTTACCGCACCTTAGGTATCTGGGTAGCAAAATTTACAAAGTGTGCAGCTCTAATGGTCGTAAAACGTCTCTTTTTTCATTCATCCTTTGTTCTCCCCTAATGTTTTAAAAAAGTTTTGGTCATGCTCCACCCGAAACAAAATCCTGGATACGGGTCTGTGTACACATACTTTCACAATATACGCGGAGTAACCCATTAGGAACTTTTTGAAATGGATATAATAACCACTGCCGGGAGTAAAACAACGTAGGTTGCTATTTTGTCGAAGTGCCAAGCGTTTTCATCAATTTTGAGCGCCTTTCGCCAATTAGCTATTTTTGAATATCTTCTGTTCAATTTCATTGAATTTTTCTTGAAAATTTTATTATAGTTTTACTAATCATAGAAGAAAAAGCGTCAAAAATAGTGTATTTATTTGACACATACTCATCATTTCGAACCAAAGAAGAAATTTTAGGAAAATTCTCCTTCTTCGTCCCTTAAAATCCTCATGCTATATATAAATGTTTGTCAGTAGTATCGTCTAAAATAACGTGTTGAATTAAGGATACTCAACTCATCATTAAATGCGCACGCCTAATAAAGTTTTAACGCTTTTTTATCGGTCGATATCCTTCGCTAGTACTGAAAATGCTCAGTCTCCAAGGGCGAAAAGTGAGCATATACAGGTACGACTAAATGAATCCGCTGGAGATCTTTCTTCAAATATTCTGGTACACCAAAAAAATTATTGGACCGAAGCCATTTTAGCGCCTACTAGAAGCTCGATTTCGATTCGCGACAATTTCGTGGATGAAAAAGAAGAAAACAATTTAGTTTCCGAGATAGCTGTGCCTCTTAAACGTTTACGTTACGAACAGGACCATTGGGATGATGTAGGCTTTTATAACATGTCGCATCAGAACTGACAGTAGTCATTTCCGTTGCTGATCGTCTATTTTCTTCTGAATTTTAACAGATTTGACGGAACTCTTATATTTCTGGTACCGTGTGTGTGATCCAAAACTCGAATAGGTAATACAAACTTA
Organism: Mermis nigrescens; assembly: GCA_036768485.1. Taxonomy (NCBI): domain Eukaryota; kingdom Metazoa; phylum Nematoda; class Enoplea; order Mermithida; family Mermithidae; genus Mermis; species Mermis nigrescens. Next base: position 2,750,921 of record JAVLUZ010000135.1, read on the forward strand.
CAGAGGCGTAGCCAGGATTTTGGTTCAGGGGGAGAAGGCACAAATAGAATTTTTGCTTTTGCATTGAATTCTTTGATTCGTTGTAAAACGTTATGTGTGGTAAAATTGACTTTTTCGACCTTTAGTAGTGTAGCATAGCTGATTTATGAGTTTCTGACGATTGAAAATATGTACAAAAAGTGTAAAGCGGCGCGAAGCGTTGAAAAGTTTTTTAATACTTTTACCGTTTTCAAGTAGAATTCACGCCTTTTTATTGACAAATAGTTCAGGAATCATAAGTCCCGCAAAGCGCCATGATATTTTGTCAGTTGTTACCTCTCTAAACACTTTTTAGCTTTGTAAATACTGACAGAGCAGAAAATTATCAACTTTGTACGAAACACTTTCGACATTAATGCCATAAGTTTGGGCTTCTAATAGGAAACAGTGCGAATTACTAACTTAGTATGTATTACTAGAATATGTTGACTGATTAAAACTTTTAAACGCAATGCTGGAGCTTTACAAGCAGAAATAACACAGTAACTGACGCTAAGCGCTGGAAAATTTTGATGTTTTTAATCTTTAAACTCAGTTTATATCCGTTTTAAAATCATACAGAGCCGACAAACTAATTGTGGCCTAAAAACAATCAAAATTGATCAAGTGTTACATATGCACAAAACTTTTCAACTGCTTGCTGAATTGTCAAATGTGTTCTGAGCTGAAATGTGTCTTTCGACCTCTCCTAAGCAGTGTTTTTTTGTATTCGACACCGTGTTTTTTTTGTACTTGGCAAAGATTTTCCCCGATGTACAAAGACTTTTCGGGACCGTCTCTGTACATGTACAAAGATTTATGGGAAGACAAAAATTGCAAAAAAGGTCTGAAATTCGCAAAAATTTTTGGCGCTCCGCGCCGAAATGAGTAATTGTGTGTTCTATATATCTTTATATGTAATGGCAGAAATTGCATTTCAAAAGGAACAATGTCAAATTTTTTGGCGCTTCGCGCCGTCTTAAGACGATTCTTAGTGATTTTTGCCCTTTGAGACCCATAAATTAGCTAAAATACATTACCAAAAGTCGAACAACTCTGTTTTTACCACACTAAAATCGCTATTGTACCATATTATAGTACCAAAATATTTGTGTGTACAAAATGTACAAAGATTTTTGAAAAGACAAAAACTGTAAAAAGGTGTAAAATTCCCAAAAATTTTCGGCGCTTTGCGCCGAAATTAGTTATAGTCTGTCCCATATATCTTTAAAATGGCAGAATTTGCATTTAGAATGGAAAAATGTTAAATTTTTCGCCGTTTTGAGACAATTTTTAGTAATTTTGGGCGTCAGAAACCCAGACATTAGCTAAAATACGCTACCGAAGATCGAAAACCCTGTTTAACCACACTAAAACCGCTACTGTACTATATCATAGTACACAAACATGTGCATGTACAAAATGTACAAAGGCTTTTGGGGATCATCTTTGTACATGTACAAATGGACCTTGTTCAAAAAAACACTGCTCCTACGTACATAGTGCAGCAAGGGTTTTCTGCCAATAAGAAATAGAAAGTTTGATCAATGAACATTTTGTTCTTATCGTATTCAGAGACCAATTTGTGGCCTTCTTAAACAGTTGTAAGTGAGAAAACAGAAAATGCGCATAGCACAAGACAATTTGACCATTCCTTCCAAATGTTCAACAAGCATGCGCAATTTCATTCAACGAACAAATATGTAGGACATTAAATCACCAAAGTGATGTAAAGCGCTGGATTATTATAGCTGATTCAAGCTCCTTAACTCATTTGAACTATATATGTAACAATAAATAATAATGACTAGGCGCGAAGCGTTGGAAAATTTTGATGTTTTCTGCCTTTTTGAACTCAATTTTCTGACCACAATTATTGTATCAAAAAAATCAACAAAATTTTTGAAAAACTGGGGTGGGGCACGTGCTTCTTGTGCCTTCTGATTACGCCTATAAAAACACGATGTGTCCGTACTTTCTGCACTAAGAATCGAATACATTGGCGTGTTGAAGTTCGTAGAATATAAAAAATACGTGAAAAAACGAAGCTCAAATTTCCTTTTAGTTTCTCAACAATTTGAACAAGGCATTTAGAATGAAAATCGAGGACGTACTCATAAAAAATTGCTGATATGTTTCTGGGTTGGATGGGAGGATTTAGCTTTAATGCCCGTTTGTACATCTTCAATATTTTTCAGAATTATTGGTAATATGAACTTCGAACTGCTAGTCGAATTCATTTCTACCCAGCGTTTTTTAACACGATCCCCATCAGTACTGATGCTAATTAAATTTTTTCCATTAGCACGGGTTGGATTACATTAGCGCGCTATCTTTTTAAGCTGTGTTGTAAGTAATGCATGTCCTCTTTTTAATATAGTCGTTTGAGAATGCCATGGTATTCTGCACATCAATATTTTTTGATTAATGTTTTTTATTGGATTTAAACAAATTAAGTAATTAATGGTGGTAAATCACAATTTTGGCTTCTTAACGCTCAATAAACTCAGGAAGCTGGCTCCTTAGTAGCTGTTACAATATTTAAAATGATAATGCGGTTGCCTGCCATAATTTAATATGATAAGAGACGCTACTGCGCGAATGAATTGAATAGTCAATAAGCATGTAGAAGCTAATTTTATTTTCAAACAACAGAAAACGGTGTGAAATTATCACAAAGTAATTATTTTGTGCTAGCAGTCGTCAAACAACTAGACGGAATGAATGCTTAATCTTTTAAGTTGGACAAAGATTGATTTTGGAATGTCTGAATTACGCCCATGAGGCTAAATGAATAGCAAGTATGATGCTCGGCGAGAAGCGCCAAAATTTTTTAGGGTTCATGCTGAAAAATGTGTTCTAAGCGTGCAAATTGCTATGCTTTTGTGCAAAAAGGTCTTCGAATCCGTTAGCGCGTCGTGCTAACACTTAAGAGTCTTTAAGCTCGTATGTTATGTGCCTTTGTTATATAGGATGTCCCGTCCCACGTATCTATCCACAACTCAATTCCAGCGCAATACATGCAATTTTTCTTTGAATTAAGCGAAACTGAAAATGCAATATATATATATATATATATATATATATATATATATATATATATATATATATATATATATATATATATATATATTATAAATGAATAAAAATTTTTCGTCACAAAAGTTTTATGCGTGTCCTACAGTAATTCGTGCGAAATAGGCATTAAAGCTGTGAACATTTTCGTTAACTTCGGACAGATTCTGGCGACGCTTCAATACATTTCATTCAAATATCACCTTTATTTGGTTGAGTGAATCGAAAATGTTATCCACCATTATAGTAATGGCCTCTAAAAAAAACCCATTTTTGTTTTTTTCGCCAATATCTCTCTATAGAAGCATCTTTATTCCAGTTTTTTGCGCTATTTTATTGAGGCTTCATCTTACCTAGAAGCTCCAGCTATTGCATTGATTCACTGTTTCTTCTGTGGTTAGTAATTTAAAAAAAAATAAGACTTTAAAAAAACCCACTGTTCCTAAAAAAAACCCTTGTACCCTAAAAAAACCCATTTTTCTAAAGTGTTTTTTTATGAGTTAAAGTGATTATTTGAGGGTTTTAGCTGTATTTTCTTGATAATTTGCAAGTATGTGAATAGAAACTAAACATTTTAAATGATCTGAACACATCATGAACATTTTATTCATAAAAATCAATCATTTATCATGCTTACGACATTTTCAACTGCTAACGACCGTATGCTTCACAGAATTGCTTCCAGATCTGTGTGATTTCCTTGAAGATGTAATCTTCAATCAATATTGCATTAGAAGCTGCAAGTTCGCTTGATATTGGGCCATAGAAAATGTCCTTTGCTGGGACAAATTCCATAGGAGCGCCTGGCTTGTTCACAAATCTGCCTTCTCCTCTGAAGTCTAGAAACTTGAATGATGCCTGATTTACTGGTTCACCTTCATCTTTGCAAAATACCTTGTTCAAGCGGCCAATGTAAAACTTTCTAGGCTTGTCAAAGTGTACAGCAAAAAGCTTGCCGCCCACATTTTCTTCCCAGTCGTCATCATTCAAGAGTTTTTGAATCGTAGACAACTTTTCATTCAATTCATCATCATTGTCCGAGCCAATGCTGGCTTCTTCACTTTCAATGCTTGCTAAGCTGCCTAATTCGTCGATTTCACTTTCAGAAGAGCTGCTAGATGAGATTCTGCGCTTCGATTTAGCTGCAGGACGTTTCGGTGTGCTTTGTATTGCCCTTTCAATTTCTTCATGCGTTATGATAGATGCGTTCATATTAACTCTTGGTCTTTTCTTTTTAGCTCCAACCTGTTGAGCTGGACCTTGATTGAAGCGGGAAGCTACTACACCTAGGAAGCTGTTGGGCGATGAAGTCGAATGTGAAGCTGGGCTATTTGGAGCACTTTCCTCGACCCAAATCCATTTGCCTTTTCTTGGATTTCCATCTTCGTCCAATGGAGGAGGTGGCTTCGGCAAATCAATCGATAGCTCCAATCGCTGCTCTGGAACTTCCGTTTCTTCTTCGTCCATCTCATCTGGACAACCCTGCTCCAACCACTTGTCATATTTTTGAACCAGTTTGGGGTCAAATGCAGATTTGTCATACTTTTCTGGATTATATGGGTAAATGCCGACTGAAGCAAAGCCACTTTTGATGTTTTCAGGAGAAAGTCCTTTTTCCCATATTGCTGATAAGTTATTCACGAATTGCTTTTTGGTCATGGCCCTTATTGGAAAACCTGTTGAAAATAGCCAGTTATTCATCTGGTCAGCCCAATATCTTTTAAGTGGACCAAATACAGCAATATCTAAGGGTTGTAGCTTTGAAGTAGTGTGAGACGGTAACTTCATGATTGTTATTTGTTCATTCGTAGCTTTTCGTCGTGTTTGCATACTGAGATGAGAAATATGGCCATCTAGAATCAGCAAAAGCGGCCGTTGTTTTATTTTTTCAGCAAAATCGTTGAACCAGCTCTGGAAAACTTCAGTTGTCATCCAACCTTTGCTGCTTAAGCCGTACCACGTGCCAGGAATTGTGAATTGCTGGTCGCCAGCCCATTCTGGAGGTATCGACGAAAGGCTAGCAGCTTTTGAAGAGTAAACAATCAATGGAGGCAAAGCTACTCCAGCTGCATTACAGGCCGCAAGAACAGTGATATTTTCTCTTCCAGTTCCAGCAATAACTTTAACAACTTTCTGGCCTTGACGTGATACAGTTTCTATGTTGTTGGGATCTGTTGGAAAACCAGATTCGTCAAGATTCCAGATACACTCTGGCCGACCTGCCAAATTGAGCTTCTCTATTTGGCTACCTAGCAACTCATAGAAACCGTTGATAAGGAATGGATTCTTTATGTTATTGAATCTTCCAATGTGCATGCCCTTGGTGCGTTTTTTTGACAGCTTATTGCGATCCATGAAACGCCTGAGCCAGCGCCGAGTTGGGCGCCAGATTGGGTTCTTCTGATGTCTTTTTGATGGAGAAATTCTTGGATTGAAGCCAGGATTTTGTATTTCATTGACCTCGGCATATTCCACAGCGATGCTAAGCACTTGCTTAGGTGTTGGGGCAAAGCCAGCATCTGCCATATCCTTGATCACTGTTGCAAGTTCGGCTTCTTTCTCGGCATCGAGCATGTTCTTGCGCCCTAAAATTATTACTAACTCAATTATTATTATTACGCTTTGCATCAATGTAGTTATGGAAAGAGGTCTATTTCTATAAAATACCAAGTTATTTGAATATAAAAAATCTTGATAAATAGTCTATTTCTAGTCATTCTTGGAACCTTTATTTATGTACACCACCCGTCCAAATCCACAGCATCCACCAATATATATATATATATATATATATATATATATATGTATACATGCATGTTTCTGATCATTCTGCTTTATTTAAAATGGAAATTTGAGATAACTGAAGTGAATAGAATTAAAGAAAAATCTCAAATATGAACACTATTATTTTACTAATATATAAAAGCTGCCTTTTGAATCTGTGGGCTGTTATATTTGTGAATTTACCTTGCTTTTTTAGTTGCTGATCGCCTTTGAGATCCATAATTTTTCGCCGAATAACCTGCCGTCCAATCCCGGTATCCTTTGATATTTTTCGATCGGAAATTTCCTTGCTTATAACACGCTCAGCAGCTCTAGTCACATCATCCTCGGTGTAGCGCCTTGCTTTTTTCGTATAATTAGACATAACTAGAATAGCTTTAATCAGCTAAGTAATAAGTAAGTGGCTAAAAATACAAAAAAATCATTGTTAATAGCATAGCATACATATAAAATACTCAAATACGATTATATATGCGCATGAAACATATGAAACATAGTAGATATATGAGCAATAATACGCAGGATGGTCAAATAATGCAGGTAAAGATGACATAAGATGAAGCTATGAGAGGTAAAATAGATCACCAGCACAATAGACAGGTAGAATGTTGACGAATTATTCAGTTTTTAGCGTGGGTTTTTTTAGGGCCCAATGGGTTTTTTTTAGGTACACACATTTCAGGTTCATTTATTTTAGAAACCAATTAAGATTCTGAAAAATTAATGACATAGACATGTAGTTTGATCTCTATTCTTCACTCTGTGAAGTTTTGAACAAATTTGGAGGTGGGTTTTTTTTAGAGGACATGTGGGTTTTTTTTAGGTTAGACTTCAGTGGATTACTGTAGGTCAGGGGTCATGGCTGTGACCATGACACTTGTTTTCCAAGCAGAGTAAGATAAGGCCTAAAATGTAGACATGTTGAAAATGGATGCGAATCTTCCCTTCCGGCGTCAAATTGACTCAAAATCCTGCAAAAAACAAACAATTTTGACGCATTTCTAGAGAAAGTTTCAACAAAATTATCCTCATTGTTGGAACTTGCTCAATTTTTTTTGCCGATGTATTTTGTGTATATATAGAGTGCTTATGATGCATGCAAAAAATTAGCTCTTGATTGTCAATACAAGCTGAGATATGAGGTGGGTTTTTTTATGTACCACTTTCGAGTGGGTTTTTTTAGAGGCCATGACTAATTAATATTCACCAGTAGTTGCTTTGTAGACTATGAATGAACTTGATAAAAATGCAAACAAATATCGCACGACATTTGAGCTGATAAGCGGTGATGATTTGACATTCTGTAACTAAGTTCATTATCGTTCACGCTCATTGAATGATACCTTGCGTAACATTTTACCGACATTGATCAAGTCCAGAGGCTTTAAAATACGACTGAAGATCATCGAGTTCTTGAAAAAAAACATTTTCAGTGCATTTAACAAATCAAGGCTGATAAAGCATCAAAAGGTCGTCAACATCTCCTTAAAGTTTATGAAAATAATGCTCATAGCATTACTATTTCCCAAGGACAAGAATTTTGTGAAAAAATTCTTTGGTTTTGACAATATTTCGGCAAAGTTTCGTCCAAATCTAAAGGGAAATTGTAGGAAATCAAGTTCTGGGAGGGGGTAAGTTAGTAATTTTGTTATTTAATCCAAGTTTTAATACCTAATTACGTAATTCGTTATCTTTTTTCTTGATAAACATTTGTGTTCAATGTGCATGAAGATAAAAACATTAAGGACTATGAAATGACATACGAAATATCAGGATTAAAGTGTCTGGATAAATGAATTGGACAGTCTATTGCGAAAAAGTATATACAGGGTGTTTCAAAGAAACGAAACCCATATCCGACCTCGTATCCTTCCAACGGCTCGCTCAATTTTGATGCAAATTGCTTTAAACGATAGACAAAAACCTTCGTAAGAAACTTGCGAAGTTTCGTTTCCTTTGCTCGCTCTGTTCTTGTACAACGCGCAAGTGTGTAAAAGTCGTTTTTTTCATATATACAATGCGTGTTAAGAAATAAATCACGTGTTTGGAACGTTGTAGCTTTTTATCGAGTAAACATTTTAGAATACGGTCTGCTTTACTCAAAAGCCTAATTGTCTAGCTATTAGCCTGTAAATTTTCGTACTAATTCGCTACTTGGTTCGAGAGCTATTGAGCTTTCGCCAAAGGTCATTCCTTAGGTCGTGCACAAGCGCAAGCAACTCGCTGGTTATTTTGTCATTGCTGGCTGAACGGCCGAGGGAGTGACCTTAGTCAAAAGCTCAATAGCTCTTGAACCAACAAGCAAAATAATACGAAAATTTAGAGGCAATCAGCTATATAAAGGAGCTTTTGATTAAAGCAGACCGTATTCTAAAATTGTAACTCGATCTAAAGCTACAATGTCGCAAACACAAGATTCATTCCTTACGACAAATTGTATTTAATGAAAAAAACGGCTTTTACTCAAATGCGCGTTGTACAAGAACAAATAAAGCTGCGAATACGAAACTTTGCAACATCTTTATGAAGGTTTTTATCTATTGATTAAAGCAAATCGAATTCAAATAGAGCGAGTCGTTTTGAAGTTACAAGGTCTGATATGGGTTAAAATTTGACACCTTTGAGCAGACATGTAACGGGGGATGAGGGGATCCCCAATCCAAAGTTGGTTGTATGTAACCCCTTCTCCTCTAAAGCCAGAAACGTTTTAACCCCCCTAACCGATTTTTGTAAAAAAATTGACTTTTTTTGCGCGTTTTTAGGTGTTTTTGGCCAAAAATTGAAGTCATTTGCTCCTTGCCGGGGAACCCCCACCCAAATTTTCGAGCCATTATATGTGCATATGCCTAGAAGAGCACCTTTTGTATGATTTTTTTAAAAATCAAAAATCCTGGAGGGGGGGGTGAAAATTTTTTTGAGTGTTCAGTCAAAAACTTTAAGAGAAAGGAAGTAAAACCAACCTCCCAAGATCACGTGTGGACCATAGGTGGGCAGCATCAAAATTCGGGGGGGGGGAAGATTTTTTAAAGGTCAAAAAATAGTCTTTAAAATGGTATTGTGGCGAAGAAACACCAATTTTTTATTGTTTCTTATCAATCACTATCCATTAGCAACAAAAAATTGCGAAAATAACAAAAGAAATTTCAGAAATTGAATTCTGGGAGAGGTATTTTGGTTTCTGAGGGGGGTTTCGGCCTTCTGGGGGGTGCATACCCCCAACCCCCTTTCCCCACCACCCCACGCCCACATGTGGTGTGGACCCGGCAAATTTGTTTTTGATTGATTCACGAAGCATGCGCGTCATTCCTTTAGCCTTATTTGTTAATTTTTATTTCTTTGTCTGAGGCTATTACATTCTACCGAGAGATAGAACGAGCTGAATGGAGTCCTTCAAGTCAAAGAATCATAAAGAGAATGCAAGAAACGGCTTTTCCTGCAAAGACGAGACACCTGAAATATGTGCATATTTTGGACCTGGCTAAAGAAGGATTCATTAGACCGCATGTTGACAGCGTGAAGGTGAGAAATTAGCTTAGGCATCTTTGACGCACACACATATATAATGTGCACGTATTTTCTTAGTTTCAAGAGGCTTAAAACTGCAACCCTTTGGCTTAAGTGAGAGGCGGCCAGATTGATAATCTTCTAAAGAAAAATTTACTGAAACTATTTGGTATGATAGGCATCAATATTCTGTTACTTTTGTCATTTTGCCTGTCGACTTCAATCAAATTTTTTTGGATTTTCGACTTATATGAAAGATTTAATTTTTACATTCACACCATCAAATGTTCTGGGAGGGGGTAAATGGAGTTTCCGGGAGGGATGGGAGTAAATGACTAATTTTCGCTTATTTAATGTCGGGCTTTGATATTTAATTCGTCGTATTCTATTTTTTATGAATATTTGTAGTTAAATCTGCATGAAAACTAATGACAATGAGGTCGAATAAGTGACCTGTATCATCAAATATACGAAATAATGAAAGAAAAGTGTATAGATGAATGAATTGGCCAGTCCACTCATAGAAAAATAAGTATATGCCTTTGAAATTCTACTTTTAGACGTCGTTTGACGATTATTTATGGTTCGAGCTATATATAGGTTTTGGTCCAAAATGGCCTGGGCCCGGTTGCTCGACTTTACCTTAATAAAGGCTAACCAATAAAAATTAACTCTTAATGGTCGGCTGGATGCTCGACCTCACCTTAACGCCAACGACCATTAGTTTCCCTTAACGGAACCATTAACGTTATGGTAAAACCTTAACTAATGGTTTCGTTAAGGTTCGTAAAAATCGGGTTGTTCGACTTGACCATTAATTAATGGTCGAGCATTTGTTAAGGGAAGTTTAAGGGTACCATTAAAGAAACCATTAACAAAAAGCTTCAATGGCTGCGTCAAGGTAAATCTGATGGTAGCGTTAAGGTAAGCTTAATGGTTGCATTAAGGGAAGTTTAATGGTTGTGTTAAGTTCACACGTAATGCACGAGAATTTAATGTTTTGGTTAAAATAGATATAAAACTTTGAGAACCATAGTCATTGAAAATTCGAATTTCCTTCCACTTTTGGTGTTGGTTCGAATTCGTCTGATAATGGATTGAGGAAAATACATGAAAACGCTCGTTAGTCTGGGTAAAACATAGTTCGTTGCTTGCGATGATATGGAAATTGAAAAAATAGAGAAATAAAAATAGGGAAATACAATTTTGATTTTAGCGCATTTTCGGCATCAGCAAAAGAAAATGAAGAAGCCAACTGAAAAAACTCGTACTCGAATAAAATCTTTATTAAAATTTACTGTCATTAAAATGAACCAATGGATTTTATTTGACAGTGGATCGACGAGCATGTATCATATTATTAAATAAAAGAATAATAAAAGAAGCTTTACTTTTTAAGTGTGAAATGTAATCATTGAGTTCGTTAAGGTAGATCCCGACCTACCTTAAGAAATTTACCTTAACAAAACATTAAAGTCGTTAAGGTGAAGCCCAGCAACCCAATTTACCTTAAAGAAACCATTAAACGCTTGATGGGAGCGTTAAGGCTTCATTCGAGCAACCGGTCTTAAGGTAGACATTAAAAAATTGAGCCTTAATCAGTGGCTGCACTAAGGTAGAGTCCAGCAACCGAAATTAAAATCGACCATTAGACTTTCCTTAAAGTCGAGCTTAATAGTTGAGTCGAGCAACCCGATTTTTTCAATGGTCCTCAAGGTGGAAATCGGACTTAACGCGGCCATTAATTAAAGGTTGTGTTAAGGTGACCATTAACGTTAAGGTAAACATTAGTTAATGGCAGTGTTTTTTTTGTACAAGGTCCGTTTGTACATGTACAAAGATGGTCCCCAAAAGTCTTATAGTACAGTAGCGATTTTAGTGTGGTAAAACAGGGTTTTCGATCTTTGGTAGTGTATTTTAGCTAATTTCTGGGTTTCTGACGCCAAAAATTACTAAAAATTATCTGAAAACGGCGCGAAGCGCCGAAAAATATTGACATTTTTCCATTCTAAATGCAAATTCTGCCATTTTAAAGATATATAGGACAAATAATTTATCAGTTCGGCGCGAAGCGCCGAAAATTTTGGGAATTTTACACCTTTTTACAGTTTTAGTCTTCCGAAAAATCTTTGTACATTTTGTACACACAAAATTTTTGGGTACTATAATATGGTACAGCAGCGATTTTAGTGTCGTAAAAACAGAGTTCTTCGACTTTTCGTAGTGTGTTTTAGCTAATTTCTGGGTCTCTTAGGGCAAAAATCACTAAGAATCGTCTTAAAACGGCGCGAAGCGCCGAAAAATTTGACATTTTTACTTTTGAAATGCAATTTCTGCCATTATAAAGATATATAGAACACACAATTACTCATTTCGACGTGAAGCGCCGAAATTTTTTCGAATTTTAGACCTTTTTTGCAATTTTTGTCTTCCCAAAAATCTTTGTACATGTACAAAGACGGTCCCGAAAAGTCTTTGTACATCGGGAAAAATCTTTGCCGAATACAAAAAAAACCGTGGTTAATGGTCGAGTCGAGCAACCGGGCCCTGGAGTGGGTATATATCAGACGTGTTTTAGACGTGTTTTGGGGGTCACCCCTCAGAATGGCAACTGACCCCCCCCCCCTCCGCAAAATGGCTGCGACCCCCAGAATTATCGATTTCTGTAAAAGTTGGTAAAGGTTGTAAAAAGTGTGCCTTTTTAAGAGTTTTTAGTCCATTTTTGGCTCAAAAATCTCAAATTTTCGGTGCTTCGTGCCCACACACATTTTTGACCATATAATTTATTCGATTCACACAATGTTTTCAAATTATTTTTCACGTTTTTATGTTCTAGAAAGAATGAGCATTGTCTGAAACGTCAAGAAACAGTGTTTTTGACGTGTACCCATCGTTTTTTAGCTTAAAAAGACACTTTTAATGAATTTTTGGGCATGGCCCCACCCCCAGAATTTTGCATGCTGAACATGTATGGTGGGTATGCTTTTCAAAAGTCACAGCATGGCCGTTCTGGGCGCATAGCCGGTTTGGAAGGGTCAGCCAGCGAGCTTTTTTGAGTCAAAGCGACTTCGAAAACGGGTATAAATACTACAGTAGTACAAAAGGTACGTTAATCCATAGTTTCTGATCAGTTTCAAGCATTTTTTCAGAGAATTTTCGATTTTCGTTAATTTCTGGTTTCACTTGCCATAAAGATTTTCTATTTCATTCCGGTAATCTAGACTTCTCCCTCACCAACCACCACACGTAATATTCATGTGTGGATGTGATGCTTTTGTCTTATTTCAAAACATGGGCGGACTAAAGTGGAGCGGCAGGGGCGGCCGCCCTCCCCATCGGCCAAAAATAATTGGTGAGATTAAGAAAGGATATGTAGTTCGCAATGATTTTTGGCAGTCAGTGATCATAAAATCTCAAAGTTTTTCGGCGCACCTATTCATAACATTTATTTACTTTCTTAGCAATTCGGAAGCCATATTTTTAAACAATTTCAAGAGCAGAAACAGTTTTTTCAGCATAGTTTTCTTCTATTTTTAAGCATAACTTTTCGAAATTTTTGAAGTTCTGCGTCAAATGCTATAAATACTGGAGATCGAGCAGAAATTCATGCTCTTAAGCTTCTTAGCTTTTAATTTCACAAATTTTCTTTGAAAAATTGTTGCGCCAAAAGCGATTTCAAATATAAGTAGACAACGCAAGACGCCGAAAAAACGCTATTTCGCACGTGAAGGGCAAATTTGTGGACCTATTTTCCACTGTTATAGGAAAAGTTGGGGTACCGCCTCCCCCCTTAGGAAAATAATAGATCCGCCACTCTTCCAAAAAGTAGCCTGCTGCAAACTTTAATAGCTTTTCATATGTGTACTTTTGCCCACCAAGCTCTGAACATGTTTAACAAGGTCAGGGAGGGGATAAAATCCCAGAAGTCCAGAAGTATAAGTTTAATGTTCACGTTTGTTTGCTCTTTAAACGACCAAAATAATCAAAATAGCCTATAAAACGTTTTTTGTGGTAATATCTCATTTTTAAAGCATTCTTAGTCCATTTTGACTGCATTATATCACTTTTGACACTAAAAAATACGGAAATTGATCCAGTTTGGGCGCCCTTCGAGTAAAAAGTAGATAAAAGCATTAATCATTGAAAACATTAAATATTTTGACATTTTTACTGCTTTTGACCTCAAAAATGATGCGAAAAAGGTTACGTCAGCTTAAAATCGCCGGCAGTACCTGTCTGGCTTGACCCTTCAGCGGGAGATACCCCTCACTCCCCGCATATCTGCGTGTATGATGCTTAGCCAACGTTTTGTAGCCGCATTACTTCATTTATAGTATTGCGGTGACATAATCGCTGGAATATCATTACTAAGCGATGCAGTGATGCGATTGGTTCACAACAATTACAAGGAAATGAGCTTGGATTTATATTTAAAGCGTCGTTCATTGTATATATTAAGGTGAGATTAAGCTACTGCTCTTATGATAAATTTCAATTTTTCTTCCTACGTAATTATTTTCAGATCGCTTACTATTAACGTTTATACGTCGTTTCAATCAGTAAATGCAGTCGAATTCGGATAATGCAAACCCCGGATATTGGATTTGATAATGCACACCTGCTGACAAGGCCGTTGCGTGTATAGCAGTTTGTAAATTCACATGCTCAATGCACACACTCGTATAATGCACACCTTTAACCTTGGCCCCTAAGGGGTGTGTATTATCCGAGTTCGATTGTACATATAATTGTAAATAATGTAAAATGTGGCTGTCAGATACTTTTTTCTTAAATGCTTGTATAGAGTAGAGACCTAGAGGCGACATTCATTTCGTTATACATTTATTTTGGTCTATCTGTAATTAGAAAGGCTGCAAATTTAAATGGAGTAAAAATATTAGAATTTTATGCTGCTTCGTCAGAGATCTAGAAATTGGCTGAATTAAAGTTCTAGAGGTTGAAAAACGCATATTTACTGTACATGACCGTATTCAAGGGGACGGGCGAGCGAGCGGCCGCCCCTAGGCGCCGAAAATTTTTAAAAGGTTCAATGCACGAAATGATGTTTAAATTGCATATCTTTGACATATGTAAAATCTTCAAATGTGGTGCATTTTCCATAATTTTTGTCAGCGTGAACAAAAGACGACACTTTTTATAGCCTTTTAAAAAAAAAAAATTCTTCGAAAAATGAATTTGATGATCTTAATGGATAGATCATGTCGAAAAACGTCGAAAAAGCGGTTAGCAGTGGCGCATTCAGGATTTTTTTCTGACAGGGGGCAGAGCCCAAAATTTCCTAAAAGTGTCAAAAATTTTCCAGAAAATTTGTCCATTGTGCTTAGAAGTAGCGGTTTTTTAACCATATTTTGATAAGCAGAATTATTTCTTATGCGATAAAAAGTATGAAATTTTCAAAATGTGCGCAAAATTAATGCAAAACTCGACACAAAGCGCCAGAGATACTCGAGGAATTATTGTAAGAAATAAAAATACTCTTCTGACGTAAAAGTAGTTTTTTAGAGCAGCGAAGAAAGTCAGGAGCATACGTGGGCAGTAAGAAAATTCTGGGTGGGGGTGCAAGATTTTTTTTGAAGGTCGAAAAATGGCCTTAAAAATGGTGGTATGGCGATAAAGACACCATTTTTCGACGTTTCTCATCAAGCACAATCCATCGACATCAAAAAATTGCGAAAAAACGAAAAAAAATTTTCAAAAAATTGAATTCTGGGGGGGAGTATTTTGGTTTCTGGGGGGATGCATACCCCCGAATCCCCCCACGCCCACGTGTGGTCAGGGGTACTATTTCGACGTGAAGTGCCGGAAAAATGTGAAAAATCGTAATTAAAATGGTTAAAATAATCAAAAAACATCTATTTTTTATTGCGCCCAAATATTTTTTCACGACAGGGGGTGGGCGGCCGCCCCCGCCCCCTCTAAATCCGCTACTGTTTACGAGCTATCCCGACGAATTTTCCGAGATATACATTGATGTCAATAAACGCAATTTGCTGTGACGTGTACCCCTTAGAAATTACTTTATTTTTTCTCTATTCCACCTATCCTGACTTCTAAATGGAGAAAGTGGCGAACAAAAAATCGGACAAAAACGTATTTTCCACCATCCAACAGATTGTAAACTTTAAAAATCTGGACCTAACTCCCCATTGAGTGTAAAGAAATTCGGTTTGGGCCTGTTTGTAGCCTTTGGATCGTAGTACATTTGTATATGGAAAACTTCTGTTCCGCAAAATATTTGAAATATTTACCAATCAAAATAAGGTAAAAACGTGTTTTCGCCCATTTTACACCCCTTATTTCGAACTTTACAACCCCATAAATAACTCAATATTGCGTTTTTTAACGCGGTTTTCTGCGACGTGTAGTCTTTAAAAGGTACTTTATTTCTAAAACCAACTGTTCGCCATAAATAGTTTTGAAAAATGAGCTTGCTAAGCGAGAGTTGTAAATCAAGAGAAACTTAAAGTTTAAACCTGCCATTACATTATGAAGAGAATTATAAAAGATTTTAAACTTAAAGAAAATGAAAAAGGTGGGATGTTGGTAAATTAAAACAAATTTAAAGGATATGATGAAACATTATTGTTGAGAATGGGACGATCATGTGCTATTTATAATGACTCCTTGATTAAAAGATCAAAAGAATTGGATGCTCGACTGATAACCTTGAAGCAATCTGATGTAATTGGATGATGGCTATTTGCAATATGTTTGTGAATAGCAGATAAGCTATCACCCTGAATTGGCTTTCCTGTAGCAAATGAGATGCCAGTATGCTCTGCGATTCTATTCCCAAAATGTCGGCGAGTTTCGCTAATGTAACTAGCCATACAGCTAGAACACGTATACTTATATACTAAATTTGAGAGTATGTAGCTTAGCAGGTACAGTATCATTGTTCTTGAAAAACCGGCTGATACACATGACAGGTTTGTAAACAAACCTTACTCTAATCTGAGGGTAAAATGCAGATATAAGCTTTAGAATTCTGCTGCGTACATTGTAGCCATGCACACCAGTGTAAGGCAAAACAAGAGAATATCATAGTTTATCACACCCGACTTTTATGTCATCACTCTTATTATAAACCTTTGTCATAAAGTCTGATATAACCTTATCAATTCAATTATTTAATTCAGGGTGATAGCTTATCAATTGAATTCTTATCAATATTCTTATAATAAATATTCTTATAATATTCTTATAATAAATTCTTATCAATTCAATTCAGGGTGATAGCTTATCTGTTATTCCTTATCAATATCATAAAATCTGATATTGATAAGGTCATATCAAACTTTATAACAAAAGTTTATAATAAGAGTGATAACATAAAAGTCGGGTATGAAAAACTATGCTCTTCTCTTGTTTTGCCTTACACTGGTGTGCATGGCTACAATGTACGCAGCAGAATTCTAAAGCTCACATCTGCATTTTACCCTCAAATTAGAGTAAAGTTTGTTTACAAACCTGTCATGTGTATCAGCCGGTTTTTCAAGAACAAGAATGCTGTACCTGCTAAGCTACTCTCAGATTTAGTACCTATATAAGCATACGTGTTCTAGCTGTATGGCTAGTTACATTGGCAAAATTCGCCGACATTTTGGGAATAGAATTGCAGAGCATACTGGCATCTCATTTGCTACATGGAAGCCAATTCAGGGTGATAGCTTATCTGCTATTCACAAACATGTTGCAAATAGCCATCATCCAATTACATCAGATTGCTTCAAGGTTATCAGTCGAGCATACAACTCTTTTGATCTTTTAATCAAGGAGTCGTTATACATAGCACGTGATCGCCCCATTCTCAACAATAATGTTTCATCATATCCTTTAAATTTGTTTTAATTTATCAACATCCCGCCTTTTTTATTTTCTTTAAGTTTAAAATCTTTTATAATTCTCTTAATAATGTAATGGCAGGTTTAAACTTTAAGTTTCTCTTGGTTCACTTTATTTTTGTTTTATTTAATTTATCATAAGTTATAAGCGGAAAAGTTGGCAGAGAAACCTTAGACAAAATCTGTTTTTTACACCATTCACTAGAGTGTATAGTTTAAACTTCTAGATCTAACTCCGTATTGAGTGTACAAAAGTTTGCTGGTATGCCGAAAGTAGTCTTTAAGCCGTAGTGCATTTCTGCTGGAATAAATTTCTTTTGCCTCATAAACGGAGTTGTTTGTAGACCAAAAACAAGCCAAAATGGGGTTTTTCACCCCAGATTCGTTACACTCTTCAGACTACGCCTTCGAAAATACGCCACTTAAAAAAATTAAAAAGTGTTTAGAGCTTACACAGCTGTCTACATTTTAAAAAAACCCGACTAAAGAGAATGCATAATTGAGCTAGAAAAGTCGTGTGACCGACCAAAATTTAAAAAAGTATATGTTATAACGTTACAGAAAAGCTTTACGCGCTCTTTACACCACGGGTAGAAGGTAAAAAAAATAAAAAAGCTACATCGAATTTTTTTATTATCTCTTTTAAAAAAACCGCGCAAAGTATCATCAATGTCCTTAAGTGTACACTTATTGAGTCAGCTTATATTAGTATACATAACATCTTGCCCCGGCCTCGGCTAAAAAGTCGGCCCCGGGAAATCCCTAATCATAACCATACATGGGCGTAGGGGTACACCCCCAGAATCTGAAACTCCCAAATCGATAAACCTCCCAGAATTGAATTTTGGCATGTTTTTTTGGGATTTTTGCCGGTTTCGACCCCTAGAATTTGGCTGCTGTCCATGTATGATGATAATCTCCTGCATTGAGTAATGCAGATTCTGCGTTCTGAACGCTGTCGCCTGATCCCTCAATTCCCACTACTTTTTGCTTATTGCATACTGTAGATACGTATATCCTTTTGTATGCTGAAAAACGTAGACTTCGTTGTGTACGTATTATATGCATTAGATTTTTTTGCTATTTCAGTGGCACGAGTCGGTACGACTTTTCGCATGAAATATTACCTAATGAGGAATCATATTTCAATGGCAATTATGTGCAGAAAAATAGAAGAATTTCGATCATTTGCCGAAGCTTGCCAAAAGATGCCCCAACGCTTGATAGATATTTGACTGATTGAATCGACATACTTTGTTTGTTGACTACATTGAATAACTTAAATCATTGGTAGCGTGGCATCCTTCTAAAACATGGAAAACCTTACTTTGTGTACCATCGTGGTTAATAGATTAATAATAATTAATAGTTAATAAATAATAATAAAAATATTAATAATTAATAGTTAATAAATAATAAAAAACGGCTACATTATCGGCTGATGTGGACATAAAATTTTAGGACCAGCTGCATTAGATAAGATAAATATGTCTTCATTTAAATGCCTTAAAAATTTCGGTCAGCCACAAGCGGTTCGTGCACTACAGCAATCTGTTTACACCTGTTTGAACCCCAGAGTTTCCGTATTGTATCACACTCGTACATATGTACTAGGTATCCTTTTTTCGACATTTTTGGCAATAATTCCAGCCACAAAAATTAAGCAGGACCAATGACGCTATTGGCGTTTGAACGATATTAAAGTAGGGTATAAACGAACCCCGTTGATGTATGGCCAAAACTTTTTACACGGTTTGAGAGAAGGCACTTTTATCTATCTAATGCAGTCGGTTCTAAATTTTCATGTTCACATCAGCCAAAGTTATCTAGGCTAGGGAACTGATTCAAATTGCGCGACTCCCGTGAGATTTTGCAAATCAGACGCTGAGAATCACCTGGGCGTGGGGGTATGCCCCCCGAGAAACCAAAACACCCCTCAATTTTAAAATTTTTTTTCGCAATTTTTTGATGCCAATAGATAGTGCTCCATGGGAAACGTCGAAAAATTGTGTTTTTTCGCCATACCACCATTTTTAAGGCAATTTTTTGACCTTTGAAAAATCTTGCACACCCCCAGAATTTTCTTGCTGCCCACGTATGCTGAGAATCTTACCATGGTAGCACCATGCGTGGGTAGCAAAGCAACCAAATTCGTGGGGTGTCAAAATCGGCAGAAATTCCGAAAACATGCCAAAAACTCAATTCTGGGGTTTATCGATTTCAGCGGGTCTTGCAGATTCTGAGGGGTGTAAAGTGTAAACCCCTATGTCCATGTGTGGGTTGTAGTTTTAAACGTATTTAGCCAGTCAGCATTTTTCATAAGCTAGTGAAAAGGTGATCTGAAATCAAAGGCTTTTCTATAGTGTTTCACATAACTGGGCATAAATTTGAAGAAGTGATCGACCCAACAGATTACGACTCTAATATATCAGATTGATGCTATAACCATATACATGGGCAGCAAGAAAATTCTGGGGGATGAAATCACCAGAAACGTTACTAAAAATGAATTATGGGGAGTCTACAGTAACCTGCAGGGGGTTTTTCAACTTCTGGGGTTTATACCGCATACACATGTGTGGCTATAACCACAATCTGTCAGCTTATTATATAATGTTTTTGAAACTTATGCTTAACTTACGTGAAAGAGCCCATAGGAGCACGGATGGAGGGTGCAGTCGCCCATGTAGATTAACAAAGATTTAGCCTGTCTGTTTCACAAAACCTGAAGCATGGAAATTTCAGTAAAGACGGAAGTGATTATGAAAATGGGTTCCAGGAAGACCATAACAATTTCGGATAGCAAAAGTGTCCACGTTCATTAATAACCATGTTGATACATATCATGTCAATGCATCCTGTGATAAATAAACACTGACCTAAAATTCGTCAATCATGCGCTAAGATACTTCTTTATTTTACCTTCAAACGCGCTGACTGAACTTAGACGTTAAAGGGTTATTAATTTTTCAGTAGGGCAAACACGGTGAAGGCGATGGCCGTCTCCTCCAAGACTTGATATGTGAAGGCTAAATTTTACTTCACAAAACCCTGTGCATGGATGACAATTGTTAAATCGACGCAGACTCAATTACAAGAGTGATTTAAATTTAAGCAAAAATTATGTTTCAATTGGCATACTGTAAGCTGCTTGAAAATTACTTCTATTGCCTATTTTTTGAGCGCAGAGAATCGCTATCCGTGCACATGTTTAGAAATTAACGCGAAAAGTATTGAGAAATTTTCAGTCAGCTTTTTTTGAAGAAAAATATACAAAAACCCATTTCACTCAGGCAAATTTGATACAGACACGGGTGCAAGCATAAATATGTACCTAGTTATGCATCAGCCGCCAAAAAATACTCGACAGTTATTTTTACAATCACGTTTCAAAGAAAACCAGAATTATAAAGTGCATATAAAAATCGATTAAGCGATAACATATATTGAATCAAGATGCATAAAGGTAAAATAGCATTTATATCTATGAACACTGAATGCGTACAGTTAAAAACCAGTAATAGGAGCAATAAATATCATGCATATGCATAAAACGATCACCACAATACGGCTAGCGTCCTCATAAAAATCACTGAACATGGTGTCTACCTAGTATATACATACATTACATTCTAAAGAGACAAATTTTTCATTCAAACGTACATGGGCATGAGTTTAACCCCCCAGCACTTAGCAGATTCCAAGTAAACTTGGCTAGACCATTTCTGAAGAATTTCTTTCCGTTTTTGTCACGGATGAGAGCAAAAATTTTGCTACGGAAAAGTAAGACTTACGACCACACCTGGGCGTGGGGGGGTTTGCGGGGGGGGGGGGGGTTTGGTATGCACCCCCCAGAATTCAATCTTTTGAAAATTTTTTTCGTTTTTTTTTCGCAATTTTTTGATGCCAATGGATAGTGCTTGATGAGAAACGTCGAAAAAATGGTGTTTTTATCGCCATACCACCATTTTTAAGGCCATTTTTCGACCTTTAAAAAAATATTGCACCCCCCCCCCAGAATTTTCTTGCTGCCCACGTATGCTTACGACATATTTCTATAAAAATCTAGAAATCATTCTAAATCTCCAAGTTGCTTTCTATTTTGATAAAAAGAAAGCTTTCGAGACCACTGTAGCTTGATAAAGCTAAAACCTCCATTGATTCTTAGATGAATCAAGCTTTTCAGAGTCAGTCTATCTGTTGACAGTTTCAGCAAGATTTATTTAATTAAATACTATAGGACAAGGCGCAAAACCAACAAAATTGAGGGGCTTGGGTTGGGATATTTTCCAACTAAAGTTGGCTGGCCCCTAATTCTCCAGGGAATGAGTTTAATTCCCCCTGCTTTTGAGCAAAAAATGTGTTTTCTATGCCTTTTAGCGTTTTTGATTAAAAATAGAGTACAGCTGACTCATTACAGCGAAATTTGCCATCAGAATTTTCAGCCATTACACGTACATATGTACGAGTAAGATGCAAACAATAGTTCTCCGCTGAAATGCGCCTAATTACAACATAATTCGTATTTCTAACTGAATCGCCAACTTGTAACGTACACCTGTTTAACAAAGAAACAGGGAATAAGCATTCAATCAATGAGCAAAAATCAGAAATTTGGACTCATAAATATAGCTTTTAAAGTATGTTGTTGCAGCGAAGTCATCAAAGATCGCACAACGCATTGAAGAGCAATAATGATTTAGTGTGTAAAATTACGACTACAATGTTTACACACACTATTTATGCAGGCCTTTTATATACTAAATAAAGCATCCCTCTCTATCCGATATACGAATAAGAAACTTTACATCACCAAAACAAAAACACTGCATCATCAGTAGAAAAAGCAAGATGGACACATAACAAAAATGCGCTGATAATATCATTAATGTATGACGGATGTGTACGTACGAGTAGGTATGTACAGTAAAAAATCGACATAACGCGTAATCGCGTTATCTAATTAACCGATAAGGAGGGAAATCAAAATGATAAAAATTAAACGAGGATAATTCATAAGGATTCGAAAATTTGCCTACGAGAAAAGAAAATCTTAACACTTGCATCACGAGCGGAATAGCATTGAAAAGAGGAAAGTAGAAAAACAGATAAGATTTCGAGCTAAAGATGCGTAGGACATACAACAATAGACATGACTCACACGAAAATAAAAGTATCAGCATGAGACTTTTTGCGCGACGCCATTTGCAGGCGAGCAAATAAAAAGGCCACGTCTCTTAATTATATAAATACGAATATTTCGCCATTTTTACAATTACTGTGATACCTAACAAACGAAGAGCCGAAATTTGGAGAATTATGTGCTAAAAAGAACCCTTTGGAGCTAAAATTGCAATTAAAGACGAATTTTCACTAATTTTGCCTTCTTTCTTGGACTAATTTCTTAACACGCCGTGCAACTGAACGACAGAGTTCAGTTGTCAGGCCGGTCTTTTCTCGGGGGTCAATGTTTTCTGGCATTGGGAATTGGGGAGGGGGCAGCCGGCTTTGGATTAAACGGATACCTCTTCGCCCTGTTGTATACATCATGCGTGTGATCGGATACTTGTTTAAATTATTCTGTCGAATTCAGGAAATTAAGTAAAAAAGCCGTGATCAGCATTATATGTAAACGCTTTTAAAATTCATTTTAGTTAAGCGACTTTCTTAATCAAAAACGAAAAAATTATCTCAGTTAAAATGTCTTTACTTAGAACCGACCAACGACTAAGTAACTTTTTGGGCCAATGCTTAAACCGCAATAAACCAACGAGTAAGGCTGATGGAAAGCATTAAAAATGTATTTTGCTCAAAGAGTCTTATAACCACACCTGGGCGTGGGGGTTCGGGGGTATGCACCCTCCAGAATTCAATTTTTGAATTTTTTTGTTTTTTTCCTCGCAATTTTTTGATGCCAATGGATAGTGCTCGATGAGAAACGTTGAAAAATTGTGTTTTTCCACCTTACCACCATTTTTAAGGCAATTTTTTAACCTTCAAAAAAATTTTGCAACCCCCTCCCCCAGAACTTTGGTGGCGCCCACCTATGCTTATAACTCTTCATCGAGTTTTTCGGCTCAGCTGCTGCGAAACAAATAGTGTTGAATAAAAAACGATTGCAAAAAAATTAAATAAGAGCAAAAGGCTACGGTATAAAAACGATTTAAAATAAATAAAAAAATAGGCGGACATCGGATCTGTGAAAATTGAGACGAGCATGCGCTTTGGGGATTTGGAAAAAAATTAATCGTGAACCGGATTATGGCTCTCTAGCGAAATTTTGTCGTTCGTCAGCACACATTTATCGACCTCGACCGTCAAATTAAATTCGCATTGCTGCTTCAGGCGGGCCAAACGAAAAGTGTCGGCCATATTGCTTTTCTCACTCCACGAGATCGAATCACATCGATTGGAAAAGAGCAAAAATTTCTCACATTCTTCCGTCACCACGTTGAACAGGAATGTGTCGGCCACGAGTAACAAAATTTCGACATTTTTTGCTGGATACAATAAGAACAGAATTAGTTAGAATAAGTTTATAGTCCATTTCATGAAACCTTGTGCATCAACAGGCACGTAGCTCTGGGGGAAATGGGGGGGGGTCCGGACCATGGGGGGTGAGGGGGTATTACCCCTACCTCAGGGTCCGAGACTTGAATCACTGTCGGACGATTTTGAGCTATCAAACATTTTCTGCACGATTTTTAGGTATAAAAGCTGCGAAGATACTAAAATTTTTTCGGCGCTTCGCGCCGACTAGTACATTTGTTTTGTTTACCCATAAAATACCTAGAATGAACTTAAAATGATCTGAAAAGTCGAAATTTTTTATGAATTCTCATATTTTTTGCTTGCAAGAGTGGCGAAACTAGTCGGAATGGTACAAAAAGTAGTTAAAAATGCAGTTTTTTCACATTAAAACATGCTATATAGGACGTTTTAGCCATTTTTCATATTTGACCTGCAAAAAGGCTATACTCTAAATTTAGTGGTCCTAAATTTTGGGAATTCACCCCCTAAACTTTCGACCTTGGGAAACTATGGTTCGGACCCCCCCCGAAATTCAGAAAAATCGGACTTTTTAAACGATATTTTGTGCTATTTTTGGCCCTTTTTGGGCTTAGTCCCCCCAAAATAGGACGGCCAGCTACGTGCATGTGCATCAATAACAACTTTCTGAATCGATGCTTTTATAAAAATATGACATATTGTTATTAGCAGTGTTTTTTGTACAAGATCTCTTTGCACATGTACAAAGATGTTCCCTTAAAGTCTTTATACATTTTGCACACGCAATTTTTGGGTACCAGAATATGGTAGAGTAGCAATTTCAGTGCAGTTTTCTGGCGACAAAAATACTAAACATTCTCAAAACGGCACGAAGCGCAGAAAAATTTGACATTTCTTCTTCCTATACGCAATTTCGGCACGAAGCGCAGAAAAATTTGACATTTCTTCTTCCTATACGCAATTTCTGCCATTCTAAACATACATACATTTCATTTATTATTAAAGTATAATACAGATTCTGAAAGCCCATTCAATTCTCAACGTAAAATTACTTTTAGAATATCTCTGAATTTATTGAGATAGTTAAATGCATCTAAAAATACACTGGATTTTCTACAGTTTTTCAGTCGTACACAAATGAATACTCATCAAATCGAAAAGAACAATATGTTATTTTGTAGCTTGTAGAATCTGCTTTCTGAATATGTAATTTATTTTAAAATTGCTTCAAAATTGATGTAATTAGAATAATTTATACGTTGCTGGCGCCAAAACGGCGGCGCCAAAACGTCATAGACAATTCAATTTACCTGTAATTGGTCTCCTACAGTATGGATGGAGATGTTGAAGAAATTCCTCGAACTCGTCGGCGTTTAACGATGGCAAATGTACTCGATCCATAAATTTTTCTTTAAAGGAACCGTACAACAAAGAATGAAAATACTCCGAGCACGAAGCTAGCAAAGCCTTGCTCGTCCTTATTACTCTATTATCCTGGCACAAAATTTCCAGGTCATTCCACGGAGAGTCGCAACTGGGCAAATCATTCGTCCTTATCGTGATAATTATAAAATATCAGAAAGCATATATAATACGGGGCGGGCATAAAAAAGGACGCGTCGATTTGATGAATAACTTTGACTTACATTACTTAAGGGATGCGGTTAAAAACATTGCACATTCTGACCGCAGTGTTCAAATTTTCATTAAAATATTAAAAAAAATATCGCAGAAAACTAGTGGCTATGTTCTGAAATAAGTCGAAATTAGTTTTCAAGTCGCAGAAAAAGGAACCTTGCTATTACGAAAAAAGCTAGATTCACAGCATGATTGGAAAAAGCGATTTAAAACATTGCGTATAGAAACATTTTAAATTTAACCGCACAAATTTTATTTAGTCTTTTATTACATTGGGCAAGGCGGGCATCTATGGATAATCGAGTCTGTTTTGAAATCAGTCAAAATGGGTAACGAACAAGAGAAATATTTGATTTGTCCCAAAAATTCTAACGGAATTGGGTTACAATACAACGTAATAAGAATGATATGTAGTCAATAAAATTAAATCAGTCTGCCAACTTATTCCATAAGTAATATTTCTTATTCAATTAGGTTTTAGTAGCGAATTAAAAAAATTTTCTTATCGCCGGTACTCATGTTGACTAACTTCAAAACATACATGGGCAAGGTACAGTCTTTTTTTGTACAAGGTCCGTTTGTACATGTACAAAGATAGTCTCCAAAAGTCTTTGTACATTTTGTACATGCAAATTTTTGTGTACTATAACATAGTACAGTAGCGATTTTAATGTGGTAAAACAGGGTTTTCGATCTTTGGTAGTGTATTTTAGCTAATTTATGGGTTTCTGACGTCAAAAATCATTAAAAATTGTCTCAAAACAGCGCGAAGCGCCGGAAAATTTGACATTTTTCATGCTAAATGATAATTCTGCCATTTTAAAGATATATAGGACAAACAATTACTCATTTCGGCGCGAAGTGCCGAAAAGTTTTGGGAATTTTACACCTTTTTACAGTTTTTGTCTTCCCAACAATCTTTGTACATTTTGTGCACACAAATTTTTGGGTACTACTATAATATTGTACAGTAGCGATTTTAGTGTGGTAAAAACAGAGGTTTTCGACTTTTGGTAGTGTATTTTAGCTAATTTCTAGGTCTCTAAGGGCAAAAATCACTATTGTCCTAAAACGGCGCGAAGCGCCGAAAAATTTGACATTTTTCCTTTTGAAATGCAATTTCTGCAATTTTTGTCTACCCAAAAATCTTTGTACATGTACAAAGACGATCCCGAAAAGTCTTTGTACATCGGTAAAAATCTTTGCCGAGTACAAAAAAACACTGGCAAGGTAGAGTTGGCCAGAGAGGGGCGAATACTGAAATCCAGAAGTGGTCATATAGTAAATTGAGGTCATTATTTTTGTACAAGGTCCATTTTTACATGAACAAAGAAATAAACTAAAAACCTGCTCATTCTGCATACATATAATAAATTTTAGTGTTTTTACTGTAATATACTTAACAAAATGCGTTTTGTGTGCTTGAATGCCCTTTTGATCTTTACTGACGTATCTTCGTCAATTTATTTATCTCTAATAACTATAAAAGAATAAAGAGATTATCAATACGGCGCGAAGCACCGGAAAATTTTGATAATTTTACAGTTTTCAAGTAGAATTTGCGCCCTTTTTACCGTATTAAGCTCAAAATTGTCTTGCAGCACCTTCCGTTTTCTCAAAATCGCCTGACAGTATCTGGTTTTACAAATCCTCAGGTAAGGGTAACACTCCCCCCTAACCCCTATGCCCATGTGTGCTTCAAAACATACATATTTGAGTTTTAAGAGATACATATCTTCACCATTGTGATAAGTAACTAAATGAAAATGAGGTTAGTTGCAATCAAAATGTTTTCCAATAAAAATAATATAAACTGCACTTTCCAATAAAGTGGTGGACCAAAGTAACTGTATAATGTAGCTGAAAAACTAGTTTTTGGCGATATTTTCTCCGATCTAATAAATATTTGAATAAAAATTTGTACAATTGCAGTCGAATGTTCCTAAACACGATGATTAAAATGCATTTCCCCAATTATGTTGTAAAGCCAAAGTTGCTGCACAATATTAAGTACCTATGTCCTTTTTATGTTTTACCCTGTTATTTAAAATGGTTAAACTATAAAAACAGGTAATTTTTATAAGGCGCTCCAGTAGCGTATTATGTATGTATATTGCGTTTATATTTCGGGGATAAGCCTAATATCAACATAATGCAACGATTCGCCATAAATTAATGATTTTCCTTTCTGTATACTCACACAATGTCTAAAATTAAATCAAAATCATTTAAAGCGTAAGATCAGTCAAAACGCTACATGGAAAGAAGCGATTTTTAACACGTGAAATCACTTTAAACAGACTACATTAGTCGCTTTATTTGATTTCCGAGAAAAATACGGACAATAAATTTATTAGTCATGAATTCTGGGGTTTCACTCTCTGTAAACAGTGTCATTTGCGTTAGTTTTGCAGGAATACTTGCCGAAACACATTTCTTTCAAAATGTGTAGAGAATCTGATATGTGCATCGGATTAGGACAGAATAAATCCCATTCAAACAGTAGGTACACAGGAGAAGCTGAGAAATGCAGTCTTAGCATTTACCATTACTTACCCACACAAGAGGATGTATCGTGAGACATGTACGCATGCCTGATCATTTTCTTCACATGCTTGGCTTCCGTGAGTGGAATTAACAGTCTCCACCAGATATGCACGGGAGGGGGTTAGGGGTCCTAACTAGAGATGTGCCAGGCTGGCCCCGGCGCCGGGGCCGGGGCCTGTAAAAACGATAAAAAATTAATGAAAATCGAACAAAATTAATCTTTTTTGCCGAATTACGCAACATAATATTTATTTATTCGCAAAAATAACCTAAATTTCGTTAAAATTAAGCTTAGACTACTGTTGTGTTTCGCTTCAGGTAATCTAATAATCAAGATTTGAGTGAGCATTGAAACAATTCGATACATGCTTGAATAGCTTAGCTCAATTAACAATTTTTATTGCGAAAATAAGCACGTTTGACCGATAACTATTAGACAATAGAGTTTAAAATGCAAGCGACTTTCACCAGTGTCTGTAAAATAGTTTTATAAATCGATGTATGTACTTATGTACCTTAAAAAATGCTAGGGTACGGCAACTTATTTTATCATCCAGATAGAATTCGTTTACTTTAATATATGCGATTTTTCACTAATTTCGGGCGCTGTGCGCCAAATAATAGGGCAAATGTCTTCATTTTTGTGTGGTTTTCAATTAATTTTTTAAATATTATTTCAATTTGATTATGCATGTTCCCTAATCTTGGTAAATGATTTTTCGTCGTACAAGCATTTTTCGCCCCTATGATTTTGTTGATATTCTAGAGATAAGTTTTTCAAGCGTGTAGTTAATCTCTGGGTTACTTATTTCTCGTGCAATGTAATCGTAATCTTTTGTATTGTACTGTTCTGCTCGTCTATTTCTTTCATCGATTCAGCATAAATACTATAGAAAAGTCATATTCTGTTCAGCTTAGCTTATTGTTTTCTATGCCTAATAGCTATATTCATAATTATTTATTAATTTTTTGTTTATTTCTCTTTTATCTGCTTATTTTTAAGTCTTTAATTCATTAAAGCAATATGTAATTGCTTACAATAGTAATACTAAGATGTTAGGTCAGTATAGAAATAATGTGGATGCTTGGTATAGCTTAGTAAGTATAGGGTATATGTTTTGTACAGGCCCCGGCCAGGCCCTGGCCCCGGCAAAAAGAGCGGCCCCGGCACATCTCTAGTCCTAACCATAGGTGGGCAGCAACAAAATTCTGGAGGGGGGGGTGAAAAAATTTTCAAAGGTCAAAAAATGATCTTAAAAGTGGTCGTATGGCGAAAAAAACACTATTTTTCGACGTTTCTCATCGAGCACTATCCAATGGCATAAAAAAATCGCCAAAAAGCAAAAAAAATTCCAAAATTTGAATTCTGGGGGGGTATTTTGATTTCTGGGGGGGTATTTCAACTTCTGAGGGGTGCATACCCCCTCAAACCCCCCACGCCCATGTGTGGTCCTAACCATACATTTTTGGCGATTTTTAGCAATGTTTGGCGATTCCACCCCCCAAGAGTTTTCTTGCTGCCCATGTACATATGGTCCTGATCCCCAGAATAGAAAAATGGAAAATATTGTGATGAAAATGAGGCAAAATGAAGGTAAAAAACAGATACAAATCGAGAATTTTCTTCATAAGTGCTTCAAATTGATCAAACACTGTGTAATAATATAGTTTTAACGCTATTTTAGCGCTAATACCAGTTTTTGAGGTCACTTTCACCCAAAAAGCTCAATTTATGACCCCCCCCGTTAGATCGGCCATGCTGTGCATCTATCTCATCCACCTGGTGTTTTAGCCTCTATACACAATTATGACAGTCTATGCATTAAACGTAACGTAAATGAATAAGTTCCTACCTAACAGGCACAATAGGATCAACGAGTTTTAATTTAATATCGATTTTCAAGATTCGGCCGGCCAAATCAAGATGATTTTCTTCACTAGGACCCTAAAAATAAAATTCATACATATTGGCGCCTGATGACAGCCAGCCGCCTGTGTTACCTACCAGAGAGTTTTATTTAATCAACAGATTATGAAAGATTCAGTAGGATTAGTCAGCCCAATACTAGACGATTTCGGAATTAGATTTTAATATGAATGAAATAAAATATGATAACATTAGTCATTGGAATTAATTCACGAAAATCGCATATGTATGTACAAATGTACATGTACATACATAGCCAGTCTTTTTAACATTTAGGATGAATGTATCCCCGATAAACTTCCGACTAAGCTGAAATGAGCTTAAGAAGTAATGACTTCATAAAAACCGATTGAAAACATAGTAAACGTTTATTTTTTCGATTTTATCACGGACTTCGACACGCATTGAATCATTGCTTAACTGTATGCGAATCATTAGAATTGAACATAAGAATAGGTATACTTTTTTAAGCCATAAGACGCTCAATCTGTTAACTTTTCCATTCTAAATTTATGAGCATCTTTAAATAGACATTTAGATCAAAAAACTTTTTTACGAGTGTGCATGACTACAAGCACTTCTTTAGAGCGGCGCAAACGAGATCATTTCTGCGGCAAGCGAAGTTTTGAGCAGTTTAGGTCCATGATCAAAGGCCTGTTGGGGCAAATAAATAAATAGCTTAGGACTTATAAAGAAATTTCACTTTTTTCATTCAAGCACTTTCTGCCACATTATTTCCAAGCACACAAAAGCTTGCAATGTACACAGAGACTGACTGATTATTGTACTTAAGCAGCTTTATCGAAATTCACAACCAAGTCCGCGTTTTGTATCAAATGATTTAACCCCCGTTTACCATGCCCTAGGACGGAGTCAAAGTGAATCGCTTTATTGGCATTTTTCTGATCTTCCTTATCCTGTGTCTAGAACTTTGTCTAGCCTCGATTTGCCACCACTTACATCGTTTTTAATGGATTAGTTTGATGAGAAGTTAAAGAGTAGTAAGAAGTAAGCATTTTTTGGCCTATTTACAGTGATATCACAAAAACTCAAAATGGGGAAATAAGGTTCTAATGAAAAATTCAGTGGTTTATTCCTTTTCAGCTATTCAAATGCATCCCCTGGTTGAGTTAAACACAAAGAAATCTACTTTTTCTTTTTTATGCATGAATGTGCACCAGGGGCCCATTCTTATGCATTGTAATAGTTTTTTAATTGCATTCTTTCTAAATTTCGTAAAAAGTAACATACATTTATAAAAAGAGCATAAGCAATTGCAATAAATGAAAGTAATAACTGTTATAGTATGTATGTAAAGAAGGTGTAGCTTAATATAAACTAGGAGTTTTACCTATGATGGTATGTAATGTGACATGACATGTACATATATAGTCCTATTTTTCCGTCTGCAAATGAAAAGTTTTGTGGCGAACGGGTTGACCTAAAACATCCTGATTTCGACTTTAGTCCAGTGTTTTTTTGTACAAGGTCCGTTTGTACATGTACAAAGATGGTCCCCAAAAGTCTTTGTAATTTTGAGCATGCAAATTTTTGTGTATTTTAATATGGTACAGTAGCGATTTTAGTGTGGTAAAACAGGGTTTTTCGATCTTTCGTAGTGTATTTTAGCTAATTTCTGGGTTTCTGACGCCAAAAAATACTAAAACTTGTCTCAAAACGGCGCAAAGTACCGAAAAATTTAACATTTTTTCATTCGAAATGCAAATTCTGCCATATAGGACAAACAATTACTTATTTCGGCGCGAAGCGTCTAAAATGTTTTGGAATTTTACACCTTTTTACAGTTTTTGTTCTCCCAAAAATCTTTATACGTGCACAAAGACGGTCCTGAAAAGTCTTTGTACATCGGGAAAAATCTTTGCCGAATACAAAAAACCGTGCTCTAGTCTGAGGCCGGGCACCAGAAATTCCTAAGTTTTCTCAAGAGAATGACAAGTTTAGCCAGTTTTAGCTCAGTTTCAGGAACGATTGAAAAAATTCAATTTATTCAGTTCACTTTTAATACCCCTTAAAACTATCGTCCCAACCATACATGTAAGAGGGGATGGAGGAACCCCCCAACAAAAGTCGGCCATCCCCCCAAAGCCAGAAAAGTTTTGACCCCTCCCCCAATTTTTGGATGAAAATTGAATTTTTTGTCCGTTTTTAGACGTTTTTTTGTCAGTTTTTGGACAAAAATTGGAGGTCACTTTCCTCGCCTTAAAAATTGGCCTGAGACCACACCCGAAACTTCGAGCCGTTACAAGTACGACACAGATCAAATATGCGTAGTTCGCTTTCTTACAAAGGCCTTTGATTATATACTTCTATATCTAAAGTGTTGGATATTTGATACTCGAATCAACCTTCTAAATCAAATTTTATACATAGTTTTTAGGTGTAATTTGCCACAATTTTGGCAATTTTATCACTGAACTCAGGATAAACGAAAAGTGCTTAGAAATAAAAGCATTTTGTCAATTAGATTTACACAACGTATTTCTGAGCAATTGGCATAAAAAATGACAAAAAAAAACAAAAAAATTTCAAGAATTTAATTCTGAGGGAGGAGTATTTTGGTTTTTGGAGGGGGTATTTGAACCTCTTGGGGGTGCATACCCAATATACCCCCCGCCCACGTGTGTTCATAACAATACGTGCGTAAAGTATTAAAGAGAACAAATGTCTTACTGACCGGGTCCACAATAGCCGAATAGCGCATTATGCGATCTTCGTGCGTGAACCTATGTTGCAACCGATCGACCATAGTTGAACACATTCCAGGTCTCATATCTGGCACATAGAACTCTTGGCCATCCGTCGTTTTTCCTTTTTTAGCCCAAAATCGAACGTGCTCCACTTCGGAATTGCAGTTATAAAATCTAATTAGAAAACGGATGCTCTACTACTAGCAGATACAACAACACATTAGCACAGGGGGTTAAAGTGTTTACACCCCTAAAATCAGAAAATCCCTTCCCAAAATCGATAAACCCCAAAAAATTTTTGGCGTATGTTTTAGGATTTTGGCCGCTTTGACCCCACCAGAATCGGGCTGCTGCCCATTTATGGATACAATTCAATTGACGTTGCTTGCCATCACAGGTGGGCGGTACCAAAATTCTGGGGAGAGTGCAATTCTTTTCAAAGGTCAAAAAATAGCCTTAAAAATTGTGGTATGGCGAAAAAACACAATTTTTCAACGTTTCTCATCAAGCACTATCCATTGGCATCAAAAATTGCGAAAAAAACAAGAAAATTTCAAAAATTGAATTCTGGGGGTTATTTTGGTGTCTGGGGATGGGTATTTTGGTTTCTCAGGGGAACCCCCACGCCCAGGTGTGCTTGCCAATCATTTTATATAACAGTGAAATGCATGCATGAATGGGGCAAGGGATTGGTATCAGCAAAGGATTTGACAGTCACGGACAGGACGGACAAAGGGAAGTCGCACCCTCAATCAGCCTATATAAGTGGGCGAGATAAAGGATAGATATGTAATTTGCAATGATTTTTGGCCATCGTTGATGGTAATTTCTCGACATTTTTCGGCGTTTAGCGCCGGATACTTTACCTACTAATGGCATTAATTTACTGTCTCGATGGCCTGGCAGCCATTTTTTCGACCAAAAATAGGTTTTTGCTGCAAAAAAATATTTTAATGACTTCTAAAACGATTTCTGGAGCATTGAAACGCCTATTTCTGCATAATTATTTCGTTTTAAGCATAAATGTTAAAAATTTTAAACGTTTTGCGTCAGATGCTTCAATGGGCTCGTGTCACAGGTGCAAAAGGTCAGAGTCGGCAGGGGGAATCTCAGGAACCTAAAACAATAAATTTAACGTTAACGAATTTTTTGTTGCTAAAACGACCAGAATTGTCAAAATAGCTTATAAACTGTCTTTTCATATTCATAGTAATTTTGCACTTTAAAAGCTTTCTAGTCCATTTTTACTGCATTTAACCACTTTTAAAACAAAAAGGCACATAAATGGATCAATTTTTGGCGTTGTTTGGGTAATAAAGTACATAAAAGTACTAACCCAGCGCGAAGCGCCAGAAAAACTTTGACATGTTTACTGCTTTTGACCTCAAAAATGATGCGAAAAACGTTCCGTCAGCTTAAAAGCGCCGAACATTACCTGTCTGGCTGACCTTTCAGCAGGGGGTAATAAGCTCCTCACCCCAATGTACATTTATGGCTCGTGTAAATATTATACAAGAGCACAAATACAGAAAAGCTAGCAGTAATTCAATCCTCAGATCATTCACTGAATTTTACAAATTTTCAGGCGCTTTAGGCTGAATTGTCGCTAAAATTAAAAGAAATTTCATAATTTTTCGCACAAAATTATTTTAAATTTTTTGGAAGACACTGCACCAAAATATTTTTAAATAAAAGCAGACGACGAAAAAAAGCGAAAAACGCTATTTCGCACGCAAGAGGCGATTTTTCGGACCAGTTTTCGACTGTTTCAGAAAAAATGTGGAGGTACAAGGTAACGCCCCCTTGCGAAAATCCTAGATCCGCCAATAGTCACAAAGATTTAGAAATTCTAGATTAACAGTATGCATCTTAGTAATCACAAAAGTAATACGAAAAGCCCAAAATCAGCTACCGCCAATTAAACGATAAATATCGATATTATAATACAGTTTGTTGCAATTTTATCTTCCTTGGGTATACAAGATATATATTCAATAGAAGTAGTGAGAATATTCTTCAATTTACATATTTGTAGATGCATTTTCTTAATTATGCTCAATTGCAAATTCCTGAGTTTTGAGCAGAAATTTTTAAAAGAAAAGTGCTCCGAGAATTGAAATAAAAACGCTTAGCTAATCTTCATGAATCCATGCCTATGCTTAGTTCGCACTTCCCTGTCAAAATTAAAACAAACTGTAAGGTAGGTACTT
The DNA here is from genome assembly GCA_036768485.1 of Mermis nigrescens. Classification (NCBI taxonomy): domain Eukaryota; kingdom Metazoa; phylum Nematoda; class Enoplea; order Mermithida; family Mermithidae; genus Mermis; species Mermis nigrescens. Next base: position 2,785,707 of record JAVLUZ010000135.1, read on the forward strand.
GACTATTTATTTATTTGTTTATTTGTTATTTATTTATTTATGACAAACGTTACAAAAGCAAGCATTTAGATGATAGGACGTGCGTATTTTACTCTAGAACTTGCATAAAAAAGAATTAAGTTTTGTATCCTAAAACTATGACGAACTTGACATCGTCTGGCAACATGCATGCAAGTGACATTCGATAGTTGTACCAAGCGTAAATGCGGTTACGGGGCTGACGACTATCGGGGTTGACGTAGGAGTGCCGGCTAATTCGTACATCAGCCACCCTAAATTTACAGTAAGTTCAAACAAAAAGCAGACGAAGTGCTAAGCATAAGTACTTGCGCAGAACTGATACGACCTTGCACCACACACGTCAGCAGCCTGATTCTGGGGTCAAAACCGGCGAAAATCCCCAAAAAAAAGCCAAAAATTCAATTCTGGGGGTTTGTCGATTTGGAAAATTCAGATTTTGAGGTGTAACTCCCCCACCACCCCCTACGCTCATATAAGCCTGGCACTCGGTCAGCGCCATGTAAAAATTGCAAAATTGATATGAGTAGATAATAAATGAAAAATTCGATATAATTTTATTTATAAAATTAGAATAAAAATCAGGGAGCAGCATTTCGTTAAACCTTTGTTTAATTAATCAAGAAATATGTTTTGATAGACTCCATATTAAGATAGCCTAGCATATATATATATATATATATATATATATATATATATATATATATATATATATATATATATATATATATATATATATATATATATATATATATATATATATATATATATATATAATAAGAATAATAAGACATGCATGCATACATTCAAGAGATGTCCCAGGGCAAGGCCACCCTTTTTGTTGGGGCCGGGGCATAAGTGAGCAGCATCTAAATTCTGGAGAGTGACGAATCAAAATCAAGAAAAACCGCAAAAAACGTCAAAAATATAACTTTGGAAATCTGCGGGTGCATTTTTCATTTAGGAGGGTCCAGTTGCCTAATCCCGCCACTCCCCACTATCATGTTAGGCTTGAGGACTGTAAAAAGTGACTATACACCAGCCGCCCTTTACCCGACACAAAAAACGCCTTAAGTATTGTGCCATGCATGGGCAGCAGCGTTTTTTTGTACAAGGTCCGTTTGTACATGTACAAAGATGGTTCCCACAAGTCTTTGCACATTTTGTACATGCAAATTTTTCTGTAAGTACAGTAGCGATTTTAGTGTAGTAAAACAGGGTTTCCGATCTTTGGTAGTGTATTTTAGCTGATTTCTGGGTTTCTGACGCCAAAAATTACTAAAAATTGTCTCAAAACGGCGCGAAGCGCCGAAAAATTTGACATTTTTCCATTCTAAATGCAAATTATACCATTTTAAAGATATTTAGGACAAATAATACTCATTTTGGCGCGAAGCGCCGAAATTTTTCGGAATATTACACCTTTTTACAGTTTTTGTCTTCCCAAAAATCTTTGTACATGTTGTACACACAAATTTTGGAGTACTTTAATATGGTACAGCCGCAATTTTAGTGTGGTAAAAACAGAGTTGTTCGGCTTTTGGTAGTGTATTTTAGCTAATTTCAGGGTCTCTAAGGGCAAAAATCACTAAGAATCGCCTTAAAAACGGCGCGAAGCGCCGAAAAATTTGACATTTTCCCTTTTGGAATGCAATTTCTGCCATTATAAAGATATATAGAATACAGAATTACTCATTTGGGCGCGAAGCGCCGAAAATTTTGCGAATTTCACACCTTTTTTGCAATTTTTGTCTTCCCAAAAATCTTTGTATATGTACAAAGACGGTCCCGAAAAGTCTTTGTACATCGGGAAAAATCTTTACCGAATACAAAAAAAACGGTGATGGGCGGCAAGAAAATTTCGAGGGGAGGGGTGAAATCGCCAAAAAAGGGCCAAAAATGTTACTAAAAATAGAATTCTGTGGATCTACAGTAATCTGCGGAGGGGGGGTTCAACTTCTGCGGGGATGTATACCCCAGACCCCTCACGGTGTGACTGTGACACTATAATAACGCTCGCCGAGACTTTCCTGTTATGAGAATAGAGATAAGTTATTACAAAATTAAAGCTGACTAACCCCACCTTCAAGGCCACCCGCCCTTGTACATTGTGCAAAATAAGAATAACAAGGGTCGGATCCAGCGTTTTCTTTCTTACCTCCATCAGCACTGGTATTGATGGAAAATTTTTTCATAAACAGGGAATGACCTACATTAGCACATCCATTTTTTATTTATGTATGTGCAGTGTGTAAAAGGTATATCTGTCCATTTCTGCTTCAATAAAGCTGTGTTCAAGATGTCTATGCTATTCTGCATTCTAATATTTTGTTTGCCTTGACTTCAGTGCAATTAAATTTTAGCAAATTAATAAATTATTGCTAAATAAAAGTAACAACATCCGAAATGATAACGCAGTTTCCACGAATGTATACTAATCATACCTGGGCAATTGGTTTAACTCGGTTCAACCCGGTATCGAGGATAGGCCGTTCGGTATCAAGGGCCAAGGCTACGAGTATCAACAAGAATTTTCTTAAAAAATAAAATCTACTTAGACACATTGCAAAATTTATTGATAAGCACAACGCGCACCCCAAAGATCTACAGCTAATAGTGCACTCAGCACTGATAACAAAAATGAGTAAACTCACTATACTTCGACTGATAGGACAAAGATATAAATACGATGCTCACAGAAACGCATTAACTATTTAAAAATCGCCAGGTAAATGATCATAAAATAAAAGAAGCCTTTTCCGAACTGGCAACCAACCAAAATTTGTTGCTCTTGGTATCATCGGCAAGACCGGCCATGCCCAGGTATGATACAAATGGAATGTGACAACAGACGCCACAGCACTTAAGAATCGAAAACACAAATATCAAGAACCTAGTTTTGTTTCAACACAACAAAAAAGTAATAGGTTGTCACAAAGTTATTGTTCCTTGCTTGAAATCTATAAAAAAAGCAAAAGAGATAAATGCATGTTTTAGAGCTCACAAGCACTGATATTGTAAGTATATCGAAGAAATACAACGAACACATGCCTTTACAGTCTTAACACATGCAAGTACCAAAGACTTGCGGACCAATCTATACAAGCGAGCAAATTCTACCCAGAAAGTTTCTAATACGTACATACAGGCCCGTATCCAGGATTTGGCCAAGGGAGAGGGGGAGCGGGCCCAATATAAACTGGTCTATATCTCGGAAAATTTGCCGAGATAGCTCGCAAAACCGCACTTTTCGACGTTTTTTGACATGCTCGATCCATTGAGATCATAAAATCAAAACTTTTTTGAGAATTTTTTTCAATCAAACAGCTATAATAAAAGTGCCATTTTTTGATCGCGTTTTAGCCAAAATAATGAAAAATACTTCATATCCAACACGAAGCGCCGAAAACTTGAGGATTTCATGGCAAGAACATTCACTCTTTCGATCTTTTCGTGCATCATCTTACCTTTCAAATTTTTTGGCCGGCCAAGGGGGGGCGGCTGCCCAATACGGCCCTGCGTACATAACGGGTGGTGACTAGAATTTGAGATCAAGTTTGTCGATTTATATTTTGAAATCAAGTAAAGCGATTTACAAATCCAAGTGGGTAATTGTGACGTGAGATGTGTTTATGTGAGTAATTTCGTTGCTCTTTCGTGTAATTTGATTGAGGCTAATTAATATGACATCATTAGCCTTATGAAAGCGTGTGTATAAATTACAACGAATTTTCTTTATCGCCAAACATTTTATGACTGAATCGGTTTTCAGAGGATCTTTTTATCACATCATAAGACCTTAGTAGATGTCAAATATGCTTGATAAAAGTTAAGTTCAAGGTTTTGAAAAAATTCGAGGGAAAATTGATGGTCTGGGAAGCCATTTCACATCGCGAAATTTCATAACCATTCATTGATCCTTCCGAAATGGCTTTCAGCCAACGTTTCTACATATTTAGAAAATTGTAATATAGACAGATTAGTACGTTCTATCCAAAAACATCATTCTATTATCAATTGTGCCTTCTGGCCAGTGTTTTTTTTGTACAAGGTCCGTTTGTACATGTACAAAGATAGTCCCTAAAAGTCTTTGTACATTTTGTACATGCAAATCTTTGTGTACTATAATATAGTACAGCAGCGATTTTAGTGTGTTAAAACAGGGTTTTCGATCTTTGATAGTGTATTTTAGCTAATTCATGGGTTTCTGACGCCAGAAATTACTAAAAATTGTCTCAAAACGGCGCCGGAAAATTTGACATTTTTCCATTCTAAATGCAAATTCTGCCATTTTAAAGACATATAGGACAAACAATTACTCATTTCGACGCTAAGCGCCGAAAAGTTTAGGGAATTTTACACCTTTTTACAGTTTTTGTATTCCCAAAAATCTTTGTACGTCTTGTACACACAAATTTTTGGGTACTATACTATAATATAGTACAATAGCAATTTTAGTGTAGTAAAAACAGAGTTGTTCGACTTTTGGTAGTGTAATTTAGCTAATTTCTAATTTCTAATTTTTAAGACATTAATTATTTTAGCTAATTAATGTCTTAAAACGGCGCGAAGCACGGAAAAATTTTGACATTTTTCCTTTTGAAATGCAATTTCTGTCATTATAAAGATACATAGAACACACAATTACTCATTTCGGCGCGAAGCGCCAAATTTTCTTGCGAATTTCAGACCTTTTTTGCAATTTTTGTCTTCCTAAAAATCTTTGTACATGTATGTACAAAGACGGTCCCGAAAAGTCTTTGTACATCGGGAAAAATCTTTGCCGAGTACCTAAAGAACACTGCTTCTGGCCCGTTTTGACAACGTCTCCTTATGCTTAAAAAGTCATCACTTATACACAAAAATGGTATCAATTTTGACGAGGAGGATGGTAACCCCTTTGTGAGCCTGAATCACACCTGATTTAAAACTTTCGGCCAATTTTGAAAAGACAAGTGTGTATTGGTGGATGGGAAGCCGAAATGACTAAAGAATTATAAAAACGAGTGAAGTACTGGACATCCCTGGCTCATTGGAACGTGTGTGCCGAAAAGACTTCGAAACTTCGTATGACTTGCTGTGAAAGTAGCTTGAATCGAATTATTACTTTTTATCGCTATTTGGTTGAGTTACATAAATGATTAATTTTTTGACTAAAGTTATGGTTGTTAAAGCGTTTGTCTCAAACTTTAGTCACCATCCGTTTTGTACTTAGTCATTTAGCTTTTTTACATTTAGTCTGGTGACAAGAAAATTACCAGCTAACATCGCCGAGAATAAAGTCATCGCTTCTAGCTGTTGCCTCAATACCACCATCCTTTAATCCGTTGATCAGGATACTTAACGATTTCTCTAAAAAAATTCTGATTTATAAAGTAATGCAAAAGAACAAAAATATTAGCAGCCATGTAGCTAAAATTCTAAAACTTAAAATTAAATTCTAAAATTCTGAATACGGCCTAAAATTACGGGCTTATTAGCTCAAAGCAGTAGCGGATCCAGGATTTTCTGATATGGGGGCAGCGGGACCCCAAAGTTTTCTAATAGTGTGAAAAATTGTCCAAAAAGTCCATTATGCATAAAGTATCGATTTTTTCCATCTTTTGATAGGCAGGATTAATTTTGTATGAAAAAAGTTGAAAAGTTTTGGAAGCTTTCTGCTAAAAACGCACAAAACTAAGTAAAAAATCGGCGAAAAGCACCAAAAAATACCCGAGTAAATCATTTTAAGGAACTAAAAAAGTCTTGTTCTGTATAAACAACTCTTCAGACGCAAAAAAAATAAAGTTTTTAAAGCGTTAAGAAGGTCAGTAAATGCCTGAGTACCACCCGAAACATTTGAAAAATCGTGATAAATAATGGCTAACATCATCAAAAAAATACACGCCATTATCAATTGCTGCGCCAATTATTTTTTTGACAGAGGGGCCACCGCCATACGTGGGCAGCAAGAAAATTCTGGGGGTGCAAGATTTTTTGAAGGTCAAAAAATGGCCTTAAAAATGGTGGTATGGCGAAAAAATACCATTTTTCGACGTTTCTCATCAAGCACTATCCATTGGCATCTAAAACTTGCGAAAAAAACGAAAAAAAATTTTAAAAATTGAATTCTGGGGGTATTTTGCTTCCTCGGGGGGGGGGGTATTTTGCTTTCTGGGTGGTGCATACCCCCAAACCCCCACGCCCAGGTGTGGCCACCGCCCCTCTAAATCCACGCATGGCTCAGAAGTGTGCTAAAATTTATTCCAGTAGTATTTCAAATGTGCTCCAAGAATTTTCAATTTTTCCCTTGGAAGATTACTGTAAAAAATACTCGTACTTCCGAAAATTTGATAGGGCTAGTCCCCCTCCCCCTATTCCCACCGCTACGCGCCTGAATAAGAGCCTACGAGCAGTCAATCCAGGATTCGTTCAAGGGGGACGGACCCTGAATAAATTAGTTTTCATCTCGGAAATTCGTTAAGATATGTAGCTAGTTAAAAGCATATTTTCCGACTTTATCAACATGATATATCCAGTGAGATCAAAAAGTTCCAAGTTTTCGAAAAAATATTCTTCTTCCTCAATAAGCTATAGAAAAGAGCCGTTTGTTTTTGTTCGCGCTTGACGCAAAAGTACGGAAAATATTTGATATATAGAACGAAACGCCGAACATTTGAAGATTTTCTAGCAAAGAGACGTAATTTTTCCATCTCTTGGTGCATTATATTGATTTATAAAAAATAATTTCGGCCAAATACGGCACTACGTACGAGTATGTTTGATACAAGCAGGCCCGTATCCAGGATTTTATTTCAGGGGAGGGGGGCCGAAAATTCTTGAGGCCAGATATCTCGAGAACCATTAGGATTTAGGCGAAAATAAAGGCAGTTTTGAGCGTATATCGGCGAGCTCTATACAATGGTGAAGAAAAATTTCAAAAATTATCCACTCCATTTCATATTGATATACAACAAATTCATCATGTAAGCTGATTTCTCATCACTTAATCGACGAATTATATCTAATCTCTTGCCTTTGCACTTAATCATTGTGCTTTACAGAGAAAAACAATACAGATGTTTCCCATGTCATAACTCAAATTTGAGCTGTTTTGAGTGAGCTAGAAGGCAAAAACTATAGCTGAACAATGAAAGTGGCGCTGGAAAAAATTGACATGCTCTCTATGTCTATCTCAAATTTGAACGATTTTTAGCAGTTTAGAAGACAAAACTATACACAAACAATAAATCCGGCGCGAAGCGCCGGAAAATTCTGAGTTTACTAGCTCAAAAGTACGCTAAAAACCTGTTTTGGCGGTGTTTCAGACGCACTTCGCCAATTTTTCATTTTTCCCCTATGGGGGACCCTTAGGAAAAACAAAATGTTTTTCCCATTACGGGGAGCAGGCACCCCGCCCGCCTGGATACGGGCCTGGATACAAGTGAGTATAAATCCTTAATGACAAAAGTAAAACATCCGTATATTCCTCCAAGAACTCTCTAATGCGCAATTTAATAAAACCCAGTTTTTGAGGTCATCAAAGCAACTTTCAGAAAAATATATTGCCCTAGTTACTCTGTAATTTTACAGTGTAATGTACACAGGGACGTGAGCAGGATTTCTTTAAGGAGGACGGTCGAAATTTGGTGACACTTTATTTCGGAATATGTTCGACTGAAGGTAAACAAAATAAAATGCATTTTCTGACGTTTCCGGACATGCACTATCCATTAAGTTCATAAAATTCTGAATTCTCAAAAAGATTCTATTTGTCATAAATAGATTGCGTACTCTTATGATGACTATACACTGGAGGGCATATTTACGGGGCAGCTGACAGGGAAATCGGCCGCTTTCCCTTGACTTCATATGATTTAGAATCTTCGAATTTTCGGCGCTTCGCGCCAGATGTAAAGTATTTGCTCATAATTTTGGCTCAAGCGCGACCAAAAAACGATATTTTGATAATCTTTTTAGTAAGAAAAATTTTTTTTCGAAAAGCTCGAGTTTCACGATCTTAATGGATACAACTTGTTGAAAAACGTCGAAAAATACGGTTTTCGCAGGCTATCCCAACCAAGTTTCAGATATATAGATCAATTTATGATAGTCCGCCTCCCTCCTTGACCGAATCCTGGATACGGGCTAGGGATCGGACGAGGGTCTTTTTTCCCTCGACCGAGGGACTTTGAAATCCTTGCCTCGGCCGAGGGCCGAGGGACCGAGGATTTGTAATAGATATAATATGAGTATATGAGTACAAACAATATAGGACATACATATATGCTCCATGTGATGTGGGTACAGTAGCAATAGGATTGATTAGTGTAATATAGTTCAAAGCTGACAAGCTATTATTCAAATTTTATTCAAAGGTAGGTATGCAATTGACAGGCACAGTAGAGACAAGTTGCTAATCGTCTTGATCATTCAGCTCGTTTTCGCTATCACTATTGTGTTCTACATATCTTTATAATGGCAGAAATTGCATTTCAAAAGGAAAAATGTCAAATTTTTCGGCGCTCTGCGCCGTTACAAGACGATTCTTAGTGATTTTGGCCCTTAGAGACCCAGAATCTAGCTAAAATACACTACCAAAAGTCAAACAACTCTGTTTTTACCACTCTAAAATCGCTACTGTACCATATTATAGTACCCAGAAATTTGTGTGTATAAAATGCACAAAGATTTTTGGGAAGACAAAAACTGTAAAAAGGTGTAAAATTTCCAGAAATTTTCGGCGCTTCGCGCCGAAATGAGTAATTGTTTGTCCTATATGTCTTAAAAATGGCAGAATTTGCATTTAGAATGGAAAAATGTCAAATTTTCCGGCGCTTCGCGCTATTTAGAGACAATTTTTAGTAATTTTTGGAGTCAAAAACAGTGTTTTTTTGTAAAAGGTCCGTTTGTACATGTACAAAGATGGTCCCCAAAAGTCTTTTGTACATTTTGTACATGCAAATTTTTGTGTACCATAATATAGTAGAGTAGCGATTTTAGTGTGGTAAAACAGGGTTTTCGATCTTTGGTAGTGTATTTTAGCTGATTTCTGGGTTTCTGACGCCACAAATTACTAAAAATTGTCTTGAAACGGCGCGAAGCGCCGAAAAATTTGACATATTTCCTTTTGAAATGCAATTTCTGCCATTATAAAGATATATAGAACACAATTACCCATTTCGGCGCGAAGCGCCGAAAATTTTTGCGAATTTCAGACATTTGCAATTTTTGTCTTCCCAAAAATCTTTGTACATGTACAAAGACGGTCCCGAAAAGTCTTTGTACATCGGGAAAAATCTTTTCCGAGAACAAAAAAACCAATGGTCAGAAACCCAGAAATTAGCTAAAATATACTACCAAAGATCGAAACCCTGTTTTACCACACTAAAATCGCTATTGTACATTATAGTACACAAAAATTTGCACGTACAAAATATACAAAGACTTTTGGGGACCATCTTTGTACATATATATACAAACGGACCTTGTACAAAAAACACTGCTTTATTGAATTTACTTTTGCAATCATGTCAATAACGACACGTTGGCTTTTTAAACTATTTGTTACGATCAGGTAGAGGGCATGCAAGAAGCAGCCGACATTTTTGAATTTGCCAATCTCCATCGCATTAACAACATCAGCCCCGTTATCACGAATGACGAGGTGCACTTTGCTAAGTAAATTGAAATCTAACAGCAGCCTTTTTAAGGCAGAAGCCAAATTTTCGCCTCCATTCAACAACTGCCGCCTTACGTTCCAAAGTTTCTTTATCAATAAAATGAACCGTAACCGCCATATAAGCATCCATGGCTGCAGAGCTACACATATCCGTTGTTATCGAACAAAACTCTAAACGCTCGGTGTTGTATTTGTGCTATTTTGGTATCACTCAAAAATGCAAAATTAAAAAAACCCTCGGTCCCTCGGCCATTTTTCACCTTACCCTCGGCCGAGGTCGAGGGATCTCAAAAAAGACCGAGGATTACCGAGGCCGAGGCCTCGTCCGATCCCTGATACGGGTCTAAATATACATTGTATATGGTGATTAAAAGGATATATCTTGTTGTCAGGTCCACATAAACAGGCCCGTAGCCAAGGGAGGGGGGCAAAGGGGCAGTTGCCCCTTCCCTCGAAACCGGAGAAAATTTTTGTTTCTCACAAGGGTGCCTCGAAGGAAAAAGTAAAAAAAGTATCGAAGTACATTTAAAAGGTGGCCAAAACAGGTTTTTTGCGTACTTTTGAGTTACAAAACGCAAAATTTTGCGGTGCTCGCGCCGGATTAATTGTTTCTTTATAGTCTTTGTCCGTTTTTCTTTACAGAGCATAAAGATTACGTACAAATACAAAAACTTGAGAAATTGTTTATGGGCTGGAGGATAAGAAATCAGTTGCGTAGATAGATTAACCGATAGATTTTTTTTGTGTTTGAGTATGAAATAAGCTGTAAAATATTATGAAAATTTTTTGAAATGTTTCCTCACCATTCTGTAGAGCTCGTTGAGAAACGTTCAAAAATGCCCTTATTTTTTAATACCCCTGATGCTTCTTGAGATATATGATTTTCAAAATTTTTTGTCCTACCTGAAATAAAATCCCATCTACCTCACGGTATTTTTCGTAAGATAGCTTTTGACTGCTTTATAAGCTTCTGTCTTTATTTTCCATTTTATTCTGAACTCGTTACCGGGAAATGGTCTAGCTTTCATCAAAACATGTGCATTTGGTCGATTATGTGTCGGAAAATTAAGAATGCTAATCTTTCAAAGGAGTTAACGCGAAGCGCCGCAAAATTTTAACTGTTTAACTCTAACTTGGGCGAAAATTGCAGAAAATTAAGAAAGTTGTGCAAAAGACAGGAGTTCAGATGTGAATAGCTCGAAAGCGTGCTTAAACCGTTTTTGACGGTCTTCTAAATGCGCTCCAAGAATTTTCAATATCTCCTCTGGTGGATACTTGTAGAATATAATTTTTGTCACACAATACATTGGAAAGCAAAAGCTAACCAGAATCCACTCATATGTGAAGGCAATTACATTGTCGGTCGATGCTAGCAATAACAACCATACATGTAACCGGGAATGGAGGAATCCCTTCACCCAAAGTTGGTCTTCTATATAATAATATATAAATAAAAAAATTGAATCTTCATCCGTTTTCAGTGCTTTTGGTCGTTTTTGGCCAGAAAATGCAGGTCATTCACCCCCATAAAAAAGGCCGGGTAACCCTCAACCAAAATTTCGAATGTATGATAACAACGCACTTAGAATATCAAATTCCCTCAAATAAATATGTACCTGAGCCTACTTTACAAGCACCTAGTGTCATAATGTCAGTAAAATGTACTACAGTATACGCGACCATACATGCACAGCATGGGAATTCTGGGGGGTGAAAACATAAAGTGCCTTTTCTGGGCCCAAAAATGGCCGGTACGCGTTAAAAAACATCGTTTTTTGGCGTTTCTGACGATACTCTATCCTTCTAGAGCATAAAATCATGAAAAATTCCGAAAAAAGTCGAATAAATTGACCAATATATCGCTTAAAACATGAATATATGGCGCGAAGCGCCGAAAATTTGGCGATTTTGAGCAAATAGATAGCCAAAAACCCTTAAAAAGACACTTTTTCTACCAATTTTCAGGTAAGTTCAGAAAACTTTTGAAAAATCGACAATTCTGAGGGGGGGGTGAAAAATTTTTTGCGGGGGGTGAAAAATGATTCTGCGGGGGGGGGGGTGGAAACCCCTCAAGCCCCCCAAGATCATGTATGTACGCGACTATTTAGCTTTTTACCTCTTGCTGATGACATTCTCTTTCGACATCTATGCAAGGGTGCGGAAATTTGGTGTTAGCATGCAGGCATGACAAATTATAGCTTCTTAACGTTCAATGCGACAGTCGTACTTATTTACCGTAAATAGATGCCTGCAATAAAAATATGCAAGATAAAAAAGAGAAGATTAAAAAAACAGTGAAAAGCGTCACATTCCGGTAAGCGCAAATATAAATTACCGAGCCATTTTACTTAACATGCTAATAAATACCTACATAATACTAATGCCATTTTATTTTACACGATAATATTATTAACAAGCCAATGCAGCGATGGATACAGGATTTCCGCAAGCGGGCGACTAGTAACCTAATCTTTCACCAAACAGTAAGTATACAATAATATTAGCATTATTTGTTAATAAGGCACCTATCATTTATAATTATTAATAATCGTAGAGGCAATAATTGTCATTGGTTTTTTATTTCTACCAATTTTTTGTATTCGACGCAAACTTCTTTGTTGTTGTTTGGAATATCTTCTAATGGGTCCACTAGGTACTCACGTGTAAAATAGCGTTTTCCGCTTTTTAGGTATATCCTATCAAGAATGATGCAGGATTTTTTCGAAGTGAAATTTCAAAATTTTAGGGAATTTGCACAAAAAAGTGTTTGCGCTGTCAAAATTTCTTCAAATATTCAAGAATGTATTGACTTGACATTGATTCTATTGAGAAGGTTCAATGAAGATTTACAAAACGGCTTTTTATTAAGTCTCTCATACGATCAGAGATTGATTAAACCTGGATTGGAAAGACTGTTTATATTTCCCATAATTTCAATTGTAAGGAACATTTAAATCACATAATTAAAAAAGCTGTTTCTCGTTGTTTTCTAATACACAAAGCTTTTCTTTCTCGTGATAAAGATATTTCAGTTAGGGCCTATACTACTTATGTAAGACCCATGCTTTAGTTTTCTGTTTCTGTATGGAATCCATATTATGCAAATGATATAAATCGTCTTGAAAATGTTCAACGTTGAATTGAAAAGATTGAAAATTGAAAAAGGGTTGATCTTAATCATTCAATTCAAGGGCGTAAATAAGCACACTTTATGTACTGCCTTTACGTTATCCCGCTTTCCTCGACTATTTATGTATTTTATTGACTTGTCTTTCTGTGTATATTTATTTCATCTTTTTTTCTCGTTACTTATCAATGTATTAATGTTGCTTGGTTTGTTGTCGGATCAGCGAATAAAATTTGTAATTATAATTTGTAACGCATTTTTTGCTGTGATCGTAATTGTCAACGTGGAGGGGTGTAGCTTTATTCCTTAGAACTTCTTTTAATGCTATTAAAATTAATCATCTAACCGCTTTTAAAGCTTCCGAAATTCTAATAACTGATATCTTTGATTCTAATAGAAAAGATCAGAATTATCTTGGTTTACCGACCCCCTGATTTTGACCTAGCTTATGCTGAAATTTTATGTGGATGTATTGAATGGGCTTGTTCTGTTCCTTTTCCTTTTGTAATCTTAGGAGATTTTAATTTGCCAAAAATTTATTGGCGGATAAATTCGCTTCCTACTGATAATCTTAATACCCTATTTTTCGACACACTTTCGGGCACTGGTTTACATCAGTTAATAAAAGAAAATACTCATGATAACAATATACTTGATCTCCTCTTTGCATTTGATCAAATTTGTAACGTAAAAGTTGATATTCCTGTTTCTAATAGTGATCATAATTCAATTATATTTGATTGTCTTTTGAAGCCAGTCAATAATCCTAGATCATCTTTTTACAACTTTCGTAAAGCTAATTTTAATGCTCTAGGTCTTGCACTGTCTCAGATCTCTTGGCCTGATCTTTTTTGATTCCTGTTCTAACGTAAATGATATGTATAATTTGTTTGTTGGAGTGCTTCACTCTTTGATTTACGCATTTGTCCCCTAAACTCACCCCAAGCCCATGAAACGTAAATATCCCAAACTAATTAAAAGAATGTTAACTAAGAAACGTATGCTTTTGGAAGAAACATAAACTATATCACTCGACTGATACCGTAATCAAATATAAATCTTTTTGCAAAAAATGGATGTTGAAATTAAAAATTTCTCTGCTTCTGAAGAAATTAATATTCTTTCTGACAAAAAATTAAAATCTTTCTATAAATTTGTCAATAATCGGTTAAATAATCATCGCTCTTTTCCACCTCTTCTTCATGGCTACAAAATCGTTTCTGATCCTTTAGAAAAGGTAAATTTGTTTAATAACTACTTTTCTTCTGTTTTTTCTGTTGATAATAATCATCTTCCTTTTCTAGATTCAATGACTGGTTTTGCGTTGCAGACCATTCATTTTGACGCTTGGAACGTGCAACTGGTTTTAAATCGAATAAAAGGCTCTTTTTCTGTTGGTCCTGATGGACTCTGTAATTTTTTCCTGAAAAAAACTTTCAAATTATCTTGCTGAGCCATTAGCAAGTATATTTAATGTTTCTTTTTTAACTAACACTATCCCTAATTTATGGAAATTGGCCAATGTAACTCTTGTCTTCAAAAAAGGAGACGCAGCCTTAGTGAGTAACTACAGACCGATTTCTATTTGCTGCTCATCAAGTAAAATCATGGAAAGTTTGATAAACTCAAAAATTATCGATTTTCTCACTACAAACAGACTCTTATCTTCTTCTCAATTTGGTTTTCTGAAATCTAAGTCTTGTGAATTACAACTACTTAAATGTAAACACAGCTGGACGGTATCTTTGAGCAATAGGACTCCAGTCGATGTTGCTTACATCGTTTTTTCTAAAGCTTTTGATAAAATTCCCTTTTCTAAGCTTTTATATAAGCTCTCTAAATATGGAATAAAAGGTCTACTTTTTAATTGGCTCGATGCCTTTTTACATGGTCGGTTTCAGCGTGTTTGTATTGACGGAGTTTTTTCTGACTTCATGTCTGTTGGCAGTGGTGTCCCCAAGGTAGTTGTATTAGTCCTACTTTATTCTTAATTTATGTAAATGACCTATGTAACTTGATTAAATACAGTAAAATTTACCTCTTTGCCGATGATGTCAAAATCTTTGGTCCATCTTCTGATTATCATTTAATACAAGAAGATCTGGACAATATTTATATTTGGTCTATAAATTGGCAACTTCCTGTTGCTTCGGAAAAATAAGTAGTTTTACATCTTGGTAAAAATAATCCAGAAAAGCTTTATTCTTTGAATAATATAAATATTCCGAATGATATTAGTTCCGTTCGTGATCTGGGTGTTTATATTTCCCACAATCTCAATTGTAAGGAACATTTAAATCACATAATTAAAAAAGCTGTTTCTCGTTGTTTTCTAATGCACAAAGCTTTTCTTTCTCGTGATAAAGAAATTTTAGTTAGGGCCTATACTATTTATGTAAGACCCATGCTTGAGTATGCTGTTTCTGTTTGGAATCCATATTATGCAAATGATATAAATCGTCTTGAAAAAGTTCAGCGTAAATTTACTAAATGTCTTTTTGGTTTTAATAGCAATTTATCCTATCTTGAACGCCTAAAGCTTCTTCACCTACCTTCTCTAGAACTTCGTCGTCTTCACATATGTCTATGTCTCATGTATCAAATAATTAACGGTTTATCTTGTATTGATGCTAATGAATTCTTCACTTTTAGTTCAGGCACAAGCCGATCCATAAATAGTCGTAAACTTACGTTACCAGTTGTCCGTTCCAATGCTCACCTTAACGACTTTTTGCAACAATACCGAAAAATTTGGAACTCCTTACCTGATCAAATACTCTCTTCTACCAAAATTTGTTTGTTCAAAAAAGAGCTCCTAAACATTGATTTTACAAATTTATTGTTGGGGCATACCTAGTTGTATCACTTTCGTGATCTTTGTATGTCCTTTTGTTCAGTCACTATTTTACCATATATTCGCGTTTTATCATATTTTGTGTATTTTTCTGGACGATAAACACTTTCTCTCTCTCTCTCTACTAAGCATCTTTTTGGTTTTCATAGCGATTTATCCTATCTTGAACGCCTGAAGCTCCTCAGCCTACCTTCATTAGAACTTCGTCGTCTTCACATATGCCTATGTCTCATGTATAAACAAGAAAGAGAAAGAAAACAAGAAAATGTTTATTGTCCAGGAAAGTACACGAAATTTGATAAAACAGCTACTGAACAAAAAGACATACAGATCACGGAAGTGATACAACTAGGTATTCCCTAACAATAAAATCATAAAATCAATCTTTAGGAGCTATTTTTTGAACAAACAAACGTTAGAAGAAGCAACCACATGATCAGGTAAGGAGTTCAAAATTTTGAAGTAGCGTTGGGAAAAATTGTTGAGGTGAGCATTGGAACGGAAAACTGGTAACGTAAGTTCATATCAAATTATTAACGTATTGTATTGATGCTAATGAATTTTTCATTTTTAGTTCCGGCATTACCACATCCGAAAACCGTCGTAAAGTTTCGTTGCCAGTTGTTCGTTCCAATGCTCACCTCAACGATTGTTCCCAAGGCTACCTAAAAATTTGGAACTACTTACCTGACAGGGTTGGCAAGGCTGGGTTTTTTGAACTTGGGTTTTTTGGTTTTTTTGTGGGTTTTTTGGGTGCAAGAAATCGTTGGGTTTTGGGTTTTTCGGGTTTTTTATCCACAGGTTAAGAATTTATTTGTAATGGAATTAAATACTGTGTATTGTCAATGTTTTTTGTATCATGGTTGTTCCTTTTACAATTGCTTGCGATGCACGAGGTTAAGTGTCCATCCATTCTCATCCTCTCCTCCTTCCTGTTGCTGTTTTTCTCCTATAGTATATACTTTTCAAATGAGAAAAGCCGCACAATAAAGGCTATGTGGCAATGTGGCATGGATTTTTCTACTAATATGGCAAATTTTTTTGTTTTTTTCTTGAAGCAGAGCAGAATTTATGAAGAAATTTCAATATTATGCATTTAAAAATTGCTCTGCCCAATTTTTCATTCTGTTCACACAGCATGGATTGTGCTTGTGAATGACCAATTTTGTTGTTGAATTTAGTGTATTAGCTGAATAAAGTTTTGTTTTTTTCTTGAAGTGTACTTCGGCAGATGATATGTATAATGTTTTTGTTTCAGATCTTCAAACTATTAGTTCTGATCTAATACCTAAAAAAGCACAGATTACAATTTTGTTAATTCTCGTTTAAAAATCAGGAAAAGTTCATTTCCCCTGACTTTATCTAATGGTATTGAATTAGATGACGATCATGTAAAAGCTAATCATTTCAACTCATATTTTGCCTATGTTTTCACTGTTGATGATCAAAATCTTCCTGTTTCTCAGGCTCGTACTTTTTCTTCGTTAGCAGAAATCAATTTTGATGTAGACACTGTTTACAGAGCTATTCGCGAATCTAAACCAAAGTACTGCATGTGGCCCTAATGGCCTATGCTCATTTTTATTAAAAAACTAGGTTATTTGCTTTCTTCTCTTCTCGCTTCTATCTTTGAAACTTCTTTTCGATCAGGTTCAATTCCAAAATTGTGGTATCAAGCAAACGTAATTCCAGTTTTCAAAAATAAAGGTGATTCTGCTTGTGTAGAAAATTATCGTCCGATTTTGTTGTGTTGCTCTCCTTGTAAAATTATGGAAAAAATTGTTAATAAAAAGATTCTGGATTACTTAAATATAAATAATTTACTTTCTCCTCTTCAATTTTACTAAAGTGTAAAAACGGATGGGCAAAATTTATTGATAGAAAATCTACTGTCGATGTAATTTTTATCGACTTTAAAAAAGCTTTCGATTCTTTATCGCACACAAAATTACTTCATAAACTTTCTGCATATGGTCTGAATGGTTTTCTTTCTAACTGGCTTAAATCTTTTTTATCCTCTCAATCTCAGTGCGTTGTTGTTAATAGTTCTTTTTCAGATAGCTTTATTGTAACTAGCGGCGTCCTGCAAGGGAGCGTGATAGGGCCAACCCTTTTTCTGATTTACATAAATGATTTATGTGATAATATGAGTAGTCGTATTCGGTTATTTGCTGAGGATGTTAAAATGTATAATTTGTCCCCTTCTAAAACTATACTTCAAAACGACCTTAATAAGCTTTATACATGGTTGCATGAATAACAGCTTCAGATATCTATTGATGAATGCTCAGTTTTGTATACGGGTTATAAAAATTCTAAACATCAATATTTTATTGGAAATCAACATTTACCTTCTGATTCTAACTGTGTCCGTGATTTAGGTGTTCTAATGTCTCAAAATTTGAAATTTCAGCAGAACTATCATGAAGTGATTAAAAAAGCTTCTCAGCAATCCAGTCTGATACTGAAGTTATTCTTCTCTCGTGATCATAAAATTTTGTCTCGTGCTTTTGTTGTATATGTTCGTCCGCTTTTAGAGTACTGCTGTACCGTTTGGAGTCCTTATCGTGTTCGAGATATTGATCGTATTGAGCGAGTTCAGTGCAAGTTTACCCGTTGTATTTTTGGTTTTAACAGTGGTTTGTCATATAATGATCGTTTAAAAAGTCTGTCGTTAGAACGTCTCGAAATACACCGTATTTGTTTTGCTTTATCCTTTTATTATCAGATTATTAATGGAAAATCACACATTCTCTGTGACAAGTATTTCGCTTTTAATCGCAACTATACTCGCTCTGTCAATAACCTTAAACTGACTGTTCCAGTAGTTCGTTCAGATATTCTCAAGTATGATTTCAGTCATAGATATGTGAATCTGTGGAATTCCCTTCCAGTTGATGTTGTAAATTCACCTAGCTTAGAAATTTTTAAACGCAAACTCAATGCTTTTGATTTTTCTGTTCATCTGAAGGGGCACGCGTAAGTTTTCACTTTCGTGACTGCGTGTCCTGTTGCTGACGTTTTAGTTATATGTTGTTTTATCATATCTTTGTATCGTACGCTGTGTCTTTATTTTTACCATGTCTTGTACGTTTTGCAATAAATCCTTGTTGTTGTTGTTTACTTGTTTTGTTTTGTGTCTTGAAGCTGTTGAAGTATTCTCAGCTACTATCTATAGCTCGAGCTAGAATTTTTATACAAAAAAACCCATAAAAAACCCTTAAAAAACCCAAAAAAACCCAAAATTCGAAATTTTCAAATCTGGGTTTTTTCCATACCTGGTTTGTATGCAAAGATAAAATTTAATTTTACAGGAGAAGTATTATGAGCATGCTGAATTTTCAATAATTTTTCGAGAGCTATATCCAATACATCTGTTCTGTTGGCTAAATCCTAGTGTCTGACTGAGCATTTAAGAGACAGATGCATATGTATAGGTATGTGGTATGGATTGTGCTTGTGAATGACCAATTTTGTTGTTGAATTTTGTGTATTAACTGAATAAAGTTGTTGTTTACTTGTTTTGTTTTGAGTCTTGAAGCTGTTGAAGTATTCTCAGCTACTATCTATAGCTCGAGCTAGAATTTTTATTAGAAAAAACCCATAAAAAAACCATTAAAAACCCAAAAAAACGCACAAAGAAACCCAAAAACCCAAAATTCTAAATTTTCAAATCTGGGTTTTTTACATCCCTGTTACCTGATCATGTGGTCGCCTCTCCTAACGTTTGTTTGTTCGAAAAAGAGCTCCTAAACATTGATTTTACGATTTTATTGTTGGGGCATACCTAGTTGCATCACTTCCGTGATCTGTATGTCCTTTTGTTCAGTCGTTGTTTTATCAGGTATTCGTGTTTTATCAAATTTCGTGTATTTTCCTGGACAGTGGACAATGAACATTCTCTTGTCTTGTCTTGACTTGAATTAAGGAGTTCGTACAACGACCTTGCTTTAGCTTTTTCTATTAGTAGGCACCAAATCCTGCCTTTTGACGGTTTCTTTATATTAAATATTAATTCAAATTAAAGGGCTAAACTGCACAATATTGGTAGGATTGCAAATCGTCAAAATAACTTTGAACGTTAGATATTTTGGCACTTCTGCAGAATAGTAACATCCGTTAAATGCGTTAAAAGCAGCGGAAAAATATTTGGTGAAAAAAGGCAAATATTGATGGAGTTATGGGCCATCAAAATTTTAAATTTCCCTATACTTTGATTCCGTGGACCTGGCAAAAATTTTAAAAACTACCATTTTTTTCCCAAAAAACTACCAACTTTCAGAAAAACTACAAAGAAACTACCTCATTCAAAACACTAATGTTCGAAACTTTCTAGCAGTCCAAACATCATTATTCTGCTCAAGAAAATACAATTTATGTAGGAGATATAAATTTTTCACTGAAGAATATTGGGAAAAATAAATTCATTTATAATAAAGGATCAAAAAGGTTATGTACAGTGCAAAATGTTATCATGTAATTTAGGTAATAAGCGATAAACAAGTATGAAGAGAGAAGAATACAAATACAAATACAAATTTTATTCGCTGATCCGACAACAAACCAAGTAATGTTAATACATTGATAAGTAACAAAAAAAGGATAAAATATAAACATACACAGAAAGACATGTCAATAAAAAACATAAATAGTCGAGGAAAGCGGGATAATGTAGGCAGTACATGAACTGCGCTTATTTACGCCCCTGACCCTTTTTAATCTATTAAAGAAACATGTCTATTTGGAGCACTTATAACTTCCTCAGGTAGAGTTCCAAACGGAGATTAACTCGGTTACAAAATTCAAATTTTCTGCAGTTTTTGTTTGCCTGATTAACAAAAAGCTTACAAGAATTCATTGTTCGATTTGAATTAGTATTAAATGTAAGGAAATCCTCAAAAGGCAGAATATTAAATCTAATAATAGAAAAGCTAAAGTGAGGTCATTATATAAACGCCTTAATTTAAGTCTTTCTAATCCAAGTTGAACTCATCTCTGATTATATGGAAGACTTTCATCATTGGAAAGTCGTTTTGTAAATCTACATTGGACACCTTCAATAGAATATGTGTTGCAATGCAGAAAAGGGTTCCAAACAACCAATCCGTATTCAAGTGCAGGTCTCACATAAGTAACAAAGGCTTTACAAAGTAAAGATTTATCTTTAGAAACAAAACTGCGTAAGATTAAATGATATGACTGCAATCCTTTTTTCACAATATTTTCACAGTGTGATCTAGAAGTAAGGTCAGAGGTCAGAGACACCTAAAGCTTTAATGCACGTTTTATTGAAGAACAAGATGAAATCACTTAAGTACGTCTATGTAGTTAAATTTGTGTGGCATCACCGTGCTGGCTGGGACCACCGTTTCTTTTCCCAGCGATTTGGTTGGCATTATAGACCAGAACCAAAATTTTTTCCACTTTTTCCGACCTTTTCCACGTTCTTTGGAAGGTCTAAAAACGTAAAAAAATAGAGCGCCTGTGTTAAAAAATCAGTGCTTTTTAAGTAGAAAAGTGCGATATTTGCCACAAATGGGCTCATGCCGAATGCCTAAATTTACCACCAGCACTCGTCTCTTATTTTAATAGCAAACAATACGTGGATGCTTCATTCTGATTCCCATTCGTTTGCAGCTGTTGCAAACCTGTATTTGAAAATATTGCCTCCTTACCAACCAAATTTTCCATATTAGAATCTCGAATAAATTTATTGGAAGAACGCTACGAATCGAAGGCAAATGCATCCCATACATCCGACATCGGTTTGCTAATCAAGGACTGTTTGGAGCGAGAATCCAAGAAGTCAAATGCAGTATTATTCGGTTTACCCAATTCAGATGACGATTTGAACTCTGTAAAGTCTTTGGTTGATGAATTCAGCAATGAATCCGACTTGTCATCTGTTGATATTACGCAAGTTTTCCGTGATGGTCCCAAACATCAGGGCAAACCTCATTTCCTGAAGGTTTGCCTCACGTCACCACGTGCTCAACATCGTTTTATCGGACTAGTCAACAAAGTGATTCGCCCGTCAAATCCATCTAATGGTCGGTCCAAATTGCGCGCTCGGCCAGACCTTTCGTACATGCAGCGCAAGCGACAGCGCGAGCTGTTTGCTGAATTGAACAACCGACGAAACTCGGGCGAAACGGATCTTTTCATAGACTTTGCTGCCGATTGTGTCAAAAAGAAGCCGACTTATGCGTCACGCACTTGTTCCAATTTTCCTAAACCGTCCTTTCCTCAATCTTTCGCTCGCGTTGATTCCGGTTCTGTATAGGATAAGTCGCCCTCCGAATTTATTAGTGCTAGGTGTTTTTTATTCAATGCACAAAGTTTAGTAAACAAGTTAGGGGAGTTATATTATTTGTTAGATAGTGACAATTTTGACTTAATTTTCTGTTGTGAAACATGGTTAAATGAAGTAATTCATGATAGCATTTTATGTCCTCAAAACAATTATCAAATTTTTCGCTCTGATCGAGTAAATAAACGAGGCGGCGGGGTCATTGTCTTTGTAAAATCACATTTTAGTGCTCGTTTTGTTAAAGTTCCTAACGAACTGAGTATATCTGACTCTTTAATTATTGACTTTTTCCATGGTCAGAAAATTAGATTTCTTCTTATTTACAGACCTCCTCACTACGATTTAAATCATGCTTTAAGAATCTGTAACTTGATAGAATGGGTAAATAATTGCTCTTATCCCGTAATTATCCTAGGGGATTTCAATTTACCTAAAATTGATTGGACCTTAGGTACCTTTACATTAGAGCTGTGCCGGGGCCGCCTTTTTTGCCGGGGCCGGGGCCGGGGCCTGGCCGGGGCCAATAATAGCGTGCTTTACCATGCTCATAGTACGACCCTGCCCTACCCCTTATATGTACCTATGCATATATTCTTGCTTGTAGATATCCACGTCAAGCGTTAATATTTGTTGGGATTACAAGATATAACAGAACATGGGCATTGGGGGATCTAGACCCCCAGAATTCACATTTCCCCCCCCAGAAAAATCTGCTAGACCTAGACCCCCCAGAAATTGATTTTCAGAATTTTTTCTGTTTTTCTGCGGTTTTTTATGCTAATGGATAGCTCTCATTGAGAAACGCTGAGAAAAGGGTGTTCTTTCCGCTCTACCATATATTATCAGGCACTTTTTGAATTTTGGACTCCCTAGAATTTTTGAGCTGCCCATGTATGGATTTAACTCCTCTGACTTGGATGCGTTTTTCAATGTGCTTTACTTTGCACTTTTGAAGGCTTACTATTCTATTTGTTCTGATAGACGTAGCTGTCTGCTACCAAGCAAGCTGGAATTGCTCGTCTATATGAATTGCAATTTAAAATATGTCAATTTTGATTATTAATTAGAAATTTGCACCAATCTGACATAGTGAAATAAAGATTTGAATTAGTAAGATCTGTGGTTTGCTTGAAATTGAGTTTGAAGGTAAATCTGCCCAAAACATTATCAATTTTCTCTATTATAATCAACTCTAACATTGGCCCCGGCCCCGGTGCCGAGGGCCAGCCTGGCCCCGGCCAGGGGCTGGGGCCTAGGCCCCGGCGCCGGGCTGGGGCCGGGGCCTGGCCCCGGCACAGCTCTACTTTACATCCGATTCTCTTAACGAATTGTTTTACGACTGTTTCTCGTCTACAGGATTAACACAATTAGTTTTAGATCAAACGCATGATACAAATATTATTGATGTTATTTTTGCAGCAAATAATGTTTTTAATGTTAAAGTACTACCCTCCTTTTCCACAAGTGACCACAATTCTATATTTTTTAAAACTCTGATAACTCCACCTACTACTTATGTGAGAATCTCACTTTAATTTTCAAAAAGCAGACTACTTTAGTATTGGTAGCTTTCTTTCTACGATTTCTTGGCCTGATCTTTTTCCTACTTGTTTAAATGTTAACGACATGTATAATGTATTTTTAAATGTCTTAAGGCCTCTAATTTTTACTTTTGTTCCTAAAGTCAAAGCAAAGCCCTCCAAATTTTCATACCCTAAAGGTTTTACGAAAATTATTTGCCAAAAAACGGCTTTTATGGACAAAAATACAAAAAATATCGTACAATTATATGCAAACGAAGGTATCGTAATCACTGTAAAATGTTACGCAAAGAAATTCATAATCATTTTTGTTTACAGGAAAGTAATTTATTGCAACATAACGATCTGAAATCCTTTTTTAGATTTGTAAATAATCGTTTAAATAATTCTCGAAGCATTCCACCTATTACTTCCACCGACAATAATGTAGTAACTGATCTTCATTGTAAAACTAATATGTTCAATCATTACTTCTCTTCCGTATTTACCAATGATGATATTAACGATTCTTTTGTTTTTCAGAAGCGGGGCGATTTTTCTATTTCAAACATCGTCTTTGACGAAAATAATGTCTCACGGGCGATTGCTAAGATGAAAAACTCGACTTCGATAGCGCCTGATGGTTTAAGTAACTTTTTTGTTAAAAAATTAGCTTATTATCTTCTTAAACCCCTTATCAGTATTTTTACTGTTTCTTTTTTATCAGGTGATATCCCAGACATTTGGAGGGAGGCTTACGTTGTACCTATAATTAAAAAGGGTGACCCCTCATTAACTGAAAATTATCGTCCTGTTTCTTTATGTTGCTCAACTTGTAAGATAATGGAAAGTATTATTAATACTCAACTATCAATTTATTTATCTACTAATGAGTTAATATCACCTTTTCAATATGGTTTCCAAAAACATAAATCTTGCGAATTGCAACTATTAAATTGTAAACATTCTTGGGTTAAATCACTGGAATGTAAAGAAACCGTTGATATTATTTATATAGACTTTGCTAAAGCTTTTGACAAAGTCGACATATCTAAACTTCTTGTTAAATTAACTAGTTACGGTATTCAACAACACCTGTTTAATTGGTTAAAAGCTTTTCTATCTAATCGTATTCAGTGTGTTCGCGTTAATCAGTGTTTTTCAGATTATGCCGCTGTTACAAGTGGAGTTATTCAAGGGTCCATTCTTGGACCTACGTTGTTTTTGATTTTTATAAATGATATCTTTGATAACTTGTCAAGTTCGACTTTTATGTTCGCGGATGACCTAAAAATATTCAATCTTTCCTGCAATTATCAAACACTTCAGACCGATTTAGATAGAATTTCCATTTGGGCCACCAGAAATTGTTTACCAATATCATATTCTAAATGCACAGCCCTATATTTGGGCAAAAATAATCCTAAATTGTCATATACACTCAATACACAAGTTATTACGAACGATTCTGTCTATGTTCGCGATTTAGGAGTGCTAATTTCGCACAACCTGAAATTTAAGGAACATTACAACAGTATTATCAAGAAAGCTTTCTTGAGATCTATCTTAATTAGAAAATCCTTCTTTTCGCGTGATAAAAATAATCTCGTAAAGGCCTTCATTGTTTACGTCAGACCGATCCTTGAATATTCCTGTGCTTTATGGAACCCCTCTTATATTAGTGATATCAACAGGCTGGAGGCTCTTCAGCGTAAATTTACTAAATACATAGTTGGATATCATAGCCCTCTTTCTTACGACGAACGCCTTAACCAACTTAACTTGTGTCGATTAGAATTACGTCGCCTTCATATTTGCTTATGTATGATGTATCAAATTATTAGTCAAAAATCTTGTCTTTGCATGACAGATTTTTTTGTGCTTAATCAAAATACTACTCGCTGCACAAATCGTTTCAAGCTAGTTGTTCCTCTTGTCCGTTCTAATTTACAAAAATTTGACTTTTTCTATAAGTATATCTCTGTTTGGAATCACCTACCTGATTTTGTAGTCTCTTCCCTAACTTGAATATATTCAAATCTAGATTAATTGATGTCGACTTATCCAAATTTATTATAGGGCGGGCTTAAATCGTCATTTTCATGACTCGCTCATCGCCTTTTGCTGTACGCTTTTATTCTTTTGACCGTACGTTTTATTACTCTTTTACATCTTTCGTAATTGTCGCGTTTCAGTAATAAATTATTTCATTCATTCATTCATTCAAATTCTATGTACACATGCAATAACGGTGTTTGATGCGCTTTTTGTATAGAAATTTTGCGCTCTACAAGAAATATCACAATCAACAACAACAACAACAACAACAATTTATTCGCTAAGTCAAAAGAAAATATTAACATACATGGATAGGACGAATGAACGAAAATGAAAATACATGAAAGACAAAACAAATTAAGTATGACGAAGCAGGGTAAACGTAAAGGCAATAGAAAAAACTGCTCTTACTTACGCCCCTTTAAGAAATTTAGAAAGGTTTAATCTTTTAAGTTTAGTCAGAAAAACGTGTCTATTTGGAGCACTTATAATCTGTTCAGGTAGAGAGTTCCAGATAGGAATTATTCGATTACAAAAATCAAATTTTCTGCAATTTTTATTTACATGATTGACGAGAAGTTTACAAGAATTTGCTGCTCGATTAGAATTTAAATTAATTGTGAAGAAATCCTTGAAAAAAAGAGCTTTACATTTGATAATAGAAAAGGCTAATGTTAGGTCGTTATGGAGGCGTCTTAGCTCAAGAGTGTCCAGACCAAGTTCGTGTAATCTTTCAGCATATGTCAAATTTTTATCACTAAAAATTCGTTTCGTAAACCTTCTTTGAACCCGTTCGACGGAGGTGATATCACACAGCAGGTAAGGACTCCACAAAACACAGCAAAATTCAAGCACTGGTCGAACGTAAGTAATGAAGGCCTTAACAAGTAATAATCTATCTTTAGAAATAAAACTACGCAAGATCAGATTGCTTAACTGCATGCCTTTTTTCACAATATATTCACAATGAGATCTGGACGATAAATTAGAATTCAGAAAAGCACCCAAATCTTTTACACAAAGTGTGTCAGTAGAAAGATAGAAATCATTTATGTGATAAGAATGCCTAGGGTTTGAACTACCCAGATATAGAACTAAACATTTATTAACTGATATTTTTAATTGCCATGTATTGGCCCACTCATGCACATAATTTATGTCAGCTTGAAGTGTCATGAAATTGGATGATAGATTCCAAAGTTTGATATCGTCAGCAGTGATCGGACCGAGGCCTCGGCCTCGGCCTCGGCCTCGGCAAGCCTCGGCGTTTTTTGGAGCCTCGGCCTCGGCGCCGAGGGCGAAGCTGAAAAGTGCCGAGGCGCCGAGGGTTAAAATCAAATTTGAATAAGTTTAATATGTCCGTTGAATATAAACTATTTAGGATGCATCTGCAGTACAAAGGCTATTTTTTACCTATAGACTTTTCTTGTGGTTTCAGTCGCGTACCCAGTTACACAAAGTTACATACAGCAAAGTGCCAATTTATTATTCATGTGATGACTAAGTTTTAATTCTCATGCTCGCTACATGGACCGGAAACACACATTCCCAAAGGGGGGCTGAGGGAGGGTTATTACCCTCCTCTCAGGGTACAAGACTAAAGTCACTGTCAAACGATTTTTGGTGAAAACCTTTTGAATATTTTTTAACCTAATTTTTACTATAGCAAAAGTGCAGCTAAGTATTAGAATTTCCCGAAGTGATAGAGTATTTTTGAATGTAAGCAAAAGTAAATAGACAAACTGTCACTATGAAACATGCATGGAACAGCTCAAAATTTTCGGGAGGGGCTCCTCGGCATACATGTAAGGGCTAGAAATTTCGGGTGGGAGATTAGCGACTCTAATTCTATGTCAAAAATGGCAAAAGCACCTAAAATAGCCAACAAAGCGCAAATTTTCGCCAAAAATGGGGAGAGTGGGTCAAAATTTTCTGACGTTGGAGGGAAGGTTAGGGGACGACGTCCAACCCTGGGTGGGTGGGGAATTCCCCAAAGCCCTTCCTGTTACACGTATGGTTTTCGGCTATTTTTATGGGAGAGGGCGTAAATGATTACGAACTTTCGGCCGAAAATCGCAAAAACGCACCTAAAAATGGCCAATAAATGCAGGTTTTGCCAAAAATCAATTTTGGCTCGTGCATTTTTTGGAGCCATTTTTATACAATGTTTAAATACTTTCTTGGACAAAGTGATATTAATTATATCGTTTTTCAGTATTTTTTTAGGAAATTTCAAAAAATTTTCGGCGCTTCGCGCAAACTGTCGCTAATATACTGTATTTAGATTGAAGCAGAGGCATTTAACACTCAAAAATCAATTTTTTGTAATCTAGGCATCTTTCTGCAGATTTAAATATCTTTTGTATCCATTTATACTGTTTTTAAAAATTTTATGCAAAACAAGTACTATTTAATAACTCAGCACATTTAGCCGTTCGAAGATAAAATTGACTAATTTATCCTGATGTTGCATTGAATTTCTAAGCACAGTAGTGCTTATTACAAGATTTAATTGGCATATTACAATATCTGCAATATTTCTGATTTTGTAGTACAAGTTGTTTTAGCTTTCTCAGTCAAGTTTTATGTGTAAATTTCATCAAAAGCTCATAAAAATTTCGGCGCTTCGCGCCAAATAATCTTATGAACTATTTCCAGGCCGAATTATCACATTTAGGACCACGGTTTTTTGTATTCGGCAAAGATTTTTCATAATGTACAGAATCTTTTCAGGACTGTCTTTGTACATGCACAAAGATTTTTGGAGAGACAAAAACTGTAAAAAGATGTAAAATTCCCGAAAATTTTCGGCGCATCAGTAATTGTTTGTCCTATATATCTTTAAAATAGTAGAATTTGCATTTAGAATGGAAAAATGTCAAATATTCAGAAACCCAGGAATTAGCTAAGAAACACTATCAAAGGTCAAAAAACCCTGTTTTACCACACTAAATCGATACTGTACCATACTATAATAAAGTACACAAAATTTTGCATGTACAAAATGTTCAAAGACTTTTGGATACCATTTTTGTACATGTAAAAAGGTATCTTGCACAAAAGAAACACTGTTTAGGACTGCATGCCGGTTGCAGGTCACACACTGGCAGTATGTAAAAATGTGTATGTTCAAAAATATATTTATATAATATATCTACAAAAATTTGTTCGCTCATACAAAGACACTACTTAATTTACTGGTCCCCCATTTTGGGATTTCACCCTTTCCTCAACTCTGGACCTTGGGAAACTATGATCGGAAAGTACAGTGCAGTTTCTGTCATATTACCTACCACACCAGAATTGGATGACTGAAAAAGCGTGTTTAAACATGCATTACTGCAAAAGCGAGCACAATAATGGCTGCAGTTCTGTCTTTACTTAGCTTATTTCGTTTGTTCGTTTATTTCTTTAACACTGTTTTCTTATTTATGTATAGTAATAAAAGTTTTTAAGTGCTTGTTCAGCCATATTTTCTATTAACTTTTCCAAGTCTTCAACGGCAACTTGTTAAATTAAGTATGCTTTCATTCTGCTGACTTTATTCATTAAATCCTTCACACATTTAATCTACTATTATTGAAAATGACATTCGATAAAGTGTTCAATATTACGATTATTCTCTAGCTCATTTGCATACAAAATATTCTATAAGCACTATTTATGGGTATTGGTATATAAGCTTGACCCTCGGCATTACCCTCGGCTCGGCCTCGGCCTCGGCCTCGGCCGAGGCAAGGATTTTAAGGCGCCTCGGCCTCGGCCGAGGCCGAGGGTCCAAAAAGTACCCTCGGTCCGATCACTGATCGTCAGCAAACAAAGTAAAATTACTGTTTTGGCGCATTTCACATAAGTCGTTAATGAAGATTTAAAAAAGTGTGGGACCTAGTATACTACCCTGGGGCACGCCACTGGTAACAGGAATGGAATCAGATAAAGAATTTTTAATTTTAACGACTTGGGATCTATTAGTCAAGAAATTTTCGATCCAATCAAAAGAGAGTTTGTTCAGTCCATAAGATGCCAACTTAATTAGCAGTTTTTGTGTGACACGGTATCAAAAGCCTTACAAAAGTCAATGTAGACAATGTCAACAGGAATTCCCTCATCTAGAAATTTGGTCCACTGATTTTTGCACTCAACAAGTTGTAACGCACATGATCTATTTTTTCTAAAACCAAACTGTTTTTCACTTAGCAGATTTTGCTTCTCTAGATAAGAAAGCAAGGACATGTTCATTATAGATTCCATTAATTTACAAGAAACACAACATAAGGAAATTGGACGATAGTTATCAACTGATGACATATCCCCCTTTTTATGAACTGGGATCACAACAGCTTTTCGCCAAAAATCGGGTATCTTTCCACTTTGATAAGAAACGTTGAAGATGGTTTCTAAAGGTGAGAGCAACACTGTTTTCAACTTTTTAATAAAATATGCACACAAGCCATCGGGGCCAAGCGACAAAGTGGGCTTAAGCCTACTTATGGATTCAGAAATAGTCAGAACATCAAATTTTACAGAAAGAGGATGAGCATCACTTTTGACTCTGTTTGCGAAATGGGGAGAAACAAGATCGTCAATAACAAAATTACTCGCAAAAAAAGAGTTGTAAGCATTAGCTTTTTCAAAATCATTATCTATCATCCTACCATCACACATTAATATTGAAGCTGACTTTGTCTTTCTTAACCGGTCATTTACGAAAGAATAAAAATTTTTTACATTTCGAGAATTTAAAAGCTTACGTTCCTCCCTCGTGAAAAGATCTTTCAAAGCAAATTTAATTTCTTTAGTAATCTTCTTATACTTGCTTAAAATAACAGGGCAACGACTCTTTTTATACTTTTCCCAAAGTTCCTTTTTAATTACTTGCAATTTACGACACGACTTTGGCAGTGATTTTTTATGCACAGTATGCTTAAAGGGAACGTATCGATATATAGCCTCATTAATTATGTCAAGAAAAACAACATAAAAATCGTTAATGCTAATGCAATGGGTAAAACAGAGGTGCCAATCGATAGAGGCTAAAAAAATCTCGATAGATGCATAGTCCGCTTTTCTAAAGTCATACTCAAGGGAAGTTTGGTTGGGTACTACAGACGCAGGTAAACTGAACTCAATGCTACAATGATCACTATTAGAGAAAGGTTCAGTAGTTAATACATTGAAGACAAGATTGCTGGAAGTACACAAAATTAGATCAAGAATATTTTCATCTCTATTTGGATCAAAAGATAATTGTATAAGACCAAGATTGACAAAACAATCATAAAATACTTGTGTCACAGGGTTTCTATAAGCAGAAATAATATTCAAATTCAAATCAGGCAAATTAAAATCACCTAGTAGGATACAATTTTGAGCATTTTCGACATAATGTTCAAATAATTTACTTAACTTATTAGCGATTTCTGAGTCATATTGGGGTGGACGATAACACATTATGAATCTGACAGATTTTTTACACAAGTGAAAATCACAAACTAATACTTCAGGACACAAGAATTCTTCCACAATAGAAACATTGTTGATTTTTAGGGACTTCTTGAAAAAGAGTGCGACACCTCCTCCTCTATAGCCAATTCTGTCACATCTGTGAACAGAATAAGTTGCATATGGACAAATAAGGCCATCAGAAATATGATCATGTAATCATGTCTCAGAGACGAACACTAAATCATAACGTTCTGAAGAAAGTAGAGCATGAAATTCAGATATCTTATTTTGCAAACTTCTAGCATTAAATAAAACATAGTTGATATTGATTTTCTTAGAATTTAGCTTTTTAACAGGAACAGTAGGGGTGTGAACTCCCTAAGGGCGAGGCAAAAGACGCTTAAACTGCTTCAACTCATAAGAATTACGATTGATGAACCAATTCATCTCGCCCGAATCCCGTTTTTCAGCCAATTCAGCGTTCAAATGGCGAAGGGTTTCCGCGCTGTTGCCAAGTGCGATCAGGTCTAGCATAGGACCTTCGATCGACGGCCTCGATCAGAAAATTTTGAAACGCAACGGATCAATTCGGCCTTTGATTGTTCGGAATCACACTTCACCTTAAGGATCCGTGGCAAATCGCAATTGTCCTTCCTCGAGACGATGACAGGGCCCGACCGACGGATGCTGACGAGTTTGTCGTGTCGAAACCGGTCTGTGAGGCAAAACGCTTGACATCATCGTCCAATTTCTCGTCTTGATTGATCGGAGGAAGTTTTCCAGGACGACAGTGGTCTTTTTTGACTCGGATTCCATCGTATCACGAACAGCACTAATGACCATCTTGTTGAGATCCATCGGTGGATGGACAGCGGCTAGATTGTTCGGAGCAGGATTTTTCGTGACCAGATCAGCCAGCTTGTCGAGACGACTTGTAACCGTAGATTCGAATGAAGCGAACCGTTTTTCCAAGCTGGTGAGCTTAGATTCGAGCGAAAACATGCGTTTCCCCATCGGCAAACAGATGGGGCAAAAATACAATTGATCCAAATCGGCCATAACGTTGAACTGAACGTCCGTCAGGCCAAGGCAACCAGCGTGGAACCACTTGTCGCAAAAATCGCAGCGAAGCGCCTTTGCATCGTCGTCCACATGACCTCTGCACTTGCCGCACGACTCGAGATCGAATTTCGGATCAATAGCTCGTTTTTTCGCCATTGAATGAATATCGTATCAGAGCGTTCCTCTTATGAGGGTCAAAACAATTTCGGCACCTTTATAACTTGGGTTAAAACAGTATACGTTATTTCTTTTGAAACTTGAATTTGCTTCCTTCTGTAAAGCATTTTAGCCAGTTCTGAAATCGCTTTTAACAATTAAAACTATAATTTATCAAATGGCGCGAAGCGCCAAAAAATTTTAAAATTTTACCTCTCTAAAACTCAATTTTGCATTACAAAAAGTAACCAAATCCGTGCATAATATATAGGATTTTTAAACATAGTGAAGTTCTAGACCAGATTTTCGATAAAATAGTGCAATTGGCGTGGTGCGGCTTAAAGATTAATAAGAAGTAAAAATTGAATCTAATGCGGCGCGAAGCGCCGAAAAATTTTGAAGTTTCACCTCTCTGGAAACGCATTTTTAACATTACAAAAATTTTTCCACAAATGTCAACCGAGGCCAAAGCTTTTGGTTGACAAATAAAATAAAAAGTGGAAAAAACGGCGGCTTGGCTGTGACGCTTAGAGACATTAGGAGACGATCATTTTATGGACATTGCTAGAGTACTTACGCCTTTAAGCAGTTATTTTTCGCTCAAAAAACTACCATTAAAAACTACCAAAAGTAAAAACTACAAAAAACATACCAAGGGCCTTAAAAACCACCAAAATGGTAAGAAAACTACCAACCTGGCAACACTGCTGGCAACATTGAACTGTACAGTAAGCAATGATTGTACCTTGAACATACAAAATCGGCTACCTGGATTCTATTTTGGCAAACAGAAATAATATATCAGAAAATTCATGGAATAAGCATTGCGCTGCAGGATTATGACATACATGCAAGTCAAAAAACATTGTACATTTGAAAAATCATCATTCCCTCTTCTCTGATTACCTCGAAAAATATCTCGTAATTAAACATTAGGAGTATTTTTATTTTTTACTGTATTAATTTTAACTTTAGTCCGTATTTGATACACAGCGCTAAAATTGAGTGGTAATTAATTTTTCAGAACTAGGAAGCAGGCTGCTTAAAATACATTATCACAATAAAGATATCAGTTACTATCAGTGGTGCCAGTCGGCAGTTTTCCTTCCATTTTGGAAGTTTTCTATGAGGTCTGGCAAATTTTATATCAGTCTCTGATGTTGGCAGCTTTTGTGGAAGGTTTTTGAGACAAGTATCCTTCGTTTGGCACGATTGTAATCTGATGCGTAAGTTAGGGATTTGGTTTTTATTCGCTTTAACAAATTACTACTGTAATTTGTTAAAGCGATTAAAAAACCTACTACATAGGTAGGTAACCTTCTACCTAGCTATTTGAAATCGCATGCTTACCTGTCATTGAAATATTTATGCACACATGTACGTACATATGTATTTATGTAGGTACATACATATGTAGGATTTTGCAATACGTAAGGCAAACCAACGACAATTAGAAATACCTACCGTACAATTCAAACTACATAGGCATAAAAGATAGATAACAACAACAACAACAACAACAACAATTTATTCGCTAAGTCGAAAGATAATATTAACATACATGGATAAGACGAATGAACGAAAATGAAAATACATGAAAGACAAAACAAATTAAGTATGACGAAGTAGGGTAAACGTAAAGGCAATAGGAAAAACTGCTCTTACTTACGCCCTTCAAGAAATTTAGAAAGGTTTAATCTTTTAAGTTTAGTCTAGAAAAACGTGTCTATTTGGAGCACTTATAATCTGTTCAGGTAGAGAAAGAAATATTAATATACAATGAACACAATTATAAATAAACATTCGACATGAATCATCATACAAAATCACATATTCTAAAAGCAAGAAATTATTAATTAAAGTACATTTATACGAGATTAGTGCAAAAGACGAAGGTAGGCGCGCAGGCTAAATAAATTATGCACTTAGAACACGCCCCCTAGCAAATACCCCGTTAGATCAACTTTTTTCAACTTTTCACGGAGGGAAGCAACACTAGGAGATCTTACAACAGCTTCAGGGAGAGAATTCCATACGTGAATCCACCTATTGGATAAATCATACCCACGAACATCAAGCCGAAAAGGAGTGCATTCACATTTCATTGAATTTTGAGCACGCGTGCTGTTTTCACAAAAAGTAAAAAAGTCGGCTTGCTGCAAAACGCATCTACCACTCAATATCTGATACATCATACACAGATCACTACGCAATCTGCGAATCTCCAGGCTATCCAATTCTAAGGAACTGAGTCTTTCAGCATAAGAAAGTCCCCGAAATCCAATAATTTTACGTGTAAATTTCCTTGAACATTTTCGATCATTGAAACATGGGTCTTACGGTATGGATTCCAAACAGTGCTACAATACTCAAGAAGCGGTCTGACGTAAACAGTAAAAGCCCTAGACATATTTAGTCTATTTTTAGAAGCAAATGATTTCGATATTAGCATAGCCCTAGCATAAGCTCTACGTGTTATATCATTATAGTGGAAATTAAAATCAAGTTTACTTGATACGTAAACACCCAAATCCTTTACAGAATTTTACACTCTGTTCTACAGTCAGGTCAGAAATTCTATAAGAATGCTTGGGATTTCCAAAACCTAGATATAACGCGTAGCATTTTTCAGCAGCAATTTTTAACTGCCAATCCTTGGACCAGACTACGAGTTTAGCGATATCATCTTGAAGTTGGGTGTGATTGCTAGATAAAATCTATAAAGCTTGACGTCATCGGCAAAAAGGCAAACTTTGCTATTTAAGCGGTCGCTAATGTCATTTATGAATAAAACGAAAGAATCGGGCCAAGTATACTGCCCTGAGGAACACCGCTAGTGACAGATTTTTCGCTCGAAAACTGACCGTTAATAACAACCCTTTGAGTCCTATCGCTCAGAAAACAAGTTAACCAACTCAATAAATCTCCAGAAAATTCAAAAGTTTCCAGTTTATAAATTAATTTACGGTGAACTACAGTGTCGAAAGCTTTAGAAAAATCAATGTAGATAACATCAACAGTGTTTTTTTCATCAATTAATTTAGTCCATTCATTTTTGCACTTTAGTAATTGCAATTCACATGATTTACCCTTTTGGAAACCTAACTGACCGGAGGAGATCAAATTATTCTGACGTAAATGTGCTTGCATCGTACTGTTAATTATCGATTCCATGATCTTACACGTAACACAACATAACGATATCGACCTGTAATTTTTAGCATCACTCCGGTCGCCCTTTTTATACACAGGAACAACATTAGCGGTGCGCCACAGTGCAGGAATACAATGGGTTTTGAAAGATATTTCAAAAATAGTGGTTAAGGGCTGGGTAAGTACAAAAGCAAGTTTTTTCACAAAAAATGAGCAAAGTCCGTCAGGGCCAATCGATAATGATGGTTTAATTTTCCGTATAGCAGAAAAAACGACATCATCAGAAAAATGAATGTTTGATAACTTTGGCTGTGCACAAGCATTAATAAGACCAAAATTCGTTTGTGTAGGAACACTAAAGACTGAAGCAAAAAGTGTGCTAAAAACGTTTGCCTTATCTTTGTCAGTAGAAGCAATCACACGATCGCCATCAGTTAAGATTGGAATAGTTCTTTCACCACTAATACTGAGAATTAACAAAATTATAAAAAGAATTCAAATTTCCAGATTTAATAAGTTTATCCTCCTTTGAAGAGTGAAATTTATAGATTTCGGCCTTTAATAACTTTGCACAGTTATTATAAACAGCTTTAGATTCAGGCGTTTTTCTCTGTTTATAAACATGCCACAGCCTCAGTTTTTTAGCAACCAGCTTTCTTATGTTCATTGGGTATCTTTTCACAGTTGCAGGTTTAGCTTCAATTTTTGGAACATGCTGGGAAATTAAAGGATTTATAACAGACAAAAATTTGTTGTAGAAATCATCACAAGTAACGCAATCCGAAAAATGTCAGGCCACGAAATTGCGGACAAAAATAATCCAATCTGATCATAATTTGCTCTATGAAAATTAAGTTTAGCTGAACTTTTTCTTCCAAGATAGAACATTTAAGAGAAAAAGTAACAACCGAGTGATCACTAGTAGAAAAGGTGGGTTGACTTCAACGTTTTCGATAGAATGGGCATCAAAAATAACATCTAAAATATGCATACCGTGTGTTGGTTCAGAAACTTTTGACTAAAAGACAGAGAAAGCATGCACTCGCAAAAAGATCGGTTAATAGGACTCGAAAATAGAATAAAACTAGACCAGTCTACATTAGGAAAATTTAAATCACCTAATATGACAAAAGGATACTGTATCTGAGAGGCCCACTCTATAACACGGCAAAGCATTCTCATGTGGGAGAAATCATAATCTGGCGCCCTGTAAAAAAGTAGCACACGATTTCCGGTACTTTCGGCAAGTAGGATTTTAAAGTACTTTTTGAAAAGAATAAAAACCACCTCCACCTTTTCGATTGATCCTATCGGAACGATACACATTAAAACGGTTTAAATTGCAAAGTAAGCCATTAGATACACTAGGAGTTAGAGAGTTCCAGATAGGAATTATTCGATTGCAAAAATCAAATTTTCTGCAATTTTTATTTACATGATTGATGAGAAGTTTACAAGAATTTGCTGCTCGATTAGAATTTAAAGTAATTGTGAAGAAATCCTTGAAAGGAAGGGCTTGACATTTGATAATAGAAAAGGCTAATGTTAGGTCGTTATGGAGGCGTCTTAGTTCAAGAGTGTCCAGACCAAGTTCGTGTAATCTTGCAGCATATGTCAAATTTTTATCACTAAAAATTCGTTTCGTAAACCTTCTTTGAACCCGTTCGACGGAGGTGATATCACACAGCAGGTAAGGACTCCACGAAACACAGCAATATTCAAGCACTGGTCGAACGTAAGTAATGAAGGCCTTGACAAGTAATAATCTGTCTTTAGAAATAAAACTACGCAAGATCAGATTGCTTAACTGCATGCCTTTTTTCACAATATATTCACAATGAGATCTGGACGATAAATTAGAATTCAGAAAAACACCCAAATCTTTTACACAAAGTGTGTCAGTAGAAAGATAGAAATCATTTATGTGATAAGAATGCCTAGGGTTTGAACTACCCAGATATAGAACTAAACATTTATTAACTGATATTTTTAATTGCCATGTATTGGCCCACTCATGCACATAATTTATGTCAGCTTGAAGTGTCATGAAATTGGATGATAGATTCCAAAGTTTGATATCGTCAGCAAACAAAGTAAAATTACTGTTTTGGCGCATTTCACATAAGTCGTTAATGAAGATTAAAAAAAGTGTGGGACCTAGTATACTACCCTGGGGCACGCCACTGGTAACAGGAATAGAATCAGATAAAGAATTTTTAATTTTAACGACTTGGGATCTATTAGTCAAGAAATTTTCGATCCAATTAAAAGAAAGTTTGTTCAGTCCATAAGATGCCAACTTAATTAGCAGTTTTTTGTGTGACACGGTATCAAAAGCCTTACAAAAGTCAATGTAGACAATGTCAACAGGAATTCCCTCATCTAGAAATTTGGTCCACTGATTTTTGCACTCAACAAGTTGTAACGCACATGATCTATTTTTTCTAAAACCAAACTGTTTTTCACTTAGCAGATTTTGCTTCTCTAGATAAGAAATCAAGGACTTGTTCATTATAGATTCCATTAATTTACAAGAAACACAACATAAGGAGATTGGACGATAGTTATCAACTGATGACATATCTCCCTTTTTATGAACTGGGATCACAACAGCTTTTCGCCAAAAATCGGGTATCTTTCCACTTTGATAAGAAACGTTAAAGATGGTTTCTAAAGGTGAAAGCAACACTGTTTTCAACTTCTTAATAAAATATGCACACAAGCCATCGGGGCCAAGCGACAAAGTGGGCTTAAGCCTACTTATGGATTCAGAAATAGTCAGAACATCAAATTTTACAGAAAGAGGATGAGCATCACTTTTGACTCTGTTTGCGAAATGGGGAGAAACAAGATCGTCAATAACAAAATTACTCG
The DNA here is from genome assembly GCA_036768485.1 of Mermis nigrescens. NCBI lineage: Eukaryota > Metazoa > Nematoda > Enoplea > Mermithida > Mermithidae > Mermis > Mermis nigrescens. The sequence continues at coordinate 2,823,945 of JAVLUZ010000135.1, forward strand.
CAAAAAAGAGTTGTAAGCATTAGCTTTTTCAAAATCATTATCTATCATCCTGCCATCACACATTAATATTGAAGCTGACTTAGTCTTTCTTAAACGGTCATTAACGAAAGAATAAAAATTTTTTACATTTCGAGAATTTAAAAGCTTACGTTCCTCCCTCGTGAAAAGATCTTTCAAAGCAAATTTAATTTCTTTAGTAATCTTCTTATACTTGCTTAAAATAACAGGGCAACGACTCTTTTTATACTTTTCCCAAAGTTCCTTTTTAATTACTTGCAATTTACGACACGACTTTGGCAATGATTTTTTATGCACAGTATGCTTAAAAGGAACGTATCGATGTATAGCCTCATTAATTATGTCAAGAAAAACAGCATAAAAATCGTTAATGCTAATGCAATGGGTAAAACAGAGGTGCCAATCAATAGAGGCTAAAAAAATCTCGATAGATGCATAGTCCGCTTTTCTAAAGTCATACTCAAGGGAAGTTTGGTTGGGTACTACAGACGCAGGTAAACTGAACTCAATGCTAGAATGATCACTATTAGAGAAAGGTTCAGTAGTTAATACATTGAAGACAAGATTGCTGGAAGTACACAAAATTAGATCAAGAATATTTTCATCTCTATTTGGGTCAAAAGATAATTGTATAAGACCAAGATTGACAAAACAGTCATAAAATACTTGTGTCACAGGGTTTCTATAAGCAGAAATAATATTCAAATTCAAATCAGGCAAATTAAAATCACCTAGTAGGATACAATTTTGAGCATTTTCGACATAATGTTCAAATAATTTACTTAACTTATTAGCGATTTCTGAGTCATATTGGGGTGGACGATAACACATTATGAATCTGACAGATTTTTTACACAAGTGAAAATCACAAACTAATACTTCAGGACACAAGAATTCTTCCACAATAGAAACATTGATGATTTTTAGGGACTTCTTGAAAAAGAGTGCGACACCTCCTCCCCTATAGCCAATTCTGTCACATCTGTGAACAGAATAAGTTGCATATGGACAAATAAGGCCATCAGAAATATGATCATGTAACCATGTCTCAGAGACGAACACTAAATCATAACGTTCTGAAGAAAGTAGAGCATGAAATTCAGATATCTTATTTAGCAAACTTCTAGCATTAAATAAAACACAGCTGATATTGATTTTCTTAGAATTGAGCTTTTTAACAGGAACAGTAGGGGCGTGAACTCCCTAAGGGCGAGGCAAAGGACGCTTAAACTGCTTCAACTCATAAGAATTACGATTGATGAACCAATTCATCTCGCCCGAATCCCGTTTTTCAGCCAATTCAGCATTCAAATGGCAAAGGGTTTCGCGCTGTTGCCAAGTGCAATCAGGTCTAGCATAGACCTTCGATCGACGGCCTCGATCAGAAAATTTTGAAATGCAACGGATCAATTCGGCCTTTGATTGTTCGGAATCACACTTTACCTTAAGGATACGTGGCAAATCGCAACCGTCCTTCCTCGAGACGATGACAGGGCCCGACTGACGGATGCTGACGAGTTTTGTCGTGTCGAAACCGGTCTGTGAGGCAAAACGCTTGACATCATCGTCCAATTTCTCGTCTTGATTGATCGGAGCGAAGTTTTCCAGGACGACAGTGGTCTTTTTCGACTCGGCTTCCATCGTATCACGTACAGCACTAATGACCATCTTGTTGAGATCCATCGGTGGATGGACAGCAGCTAGATTGTTCGGAGCAGGATTTTTCGTAACCAGATCTGCCAGCTTGTCGAGACGACTTGTAACTGTAGATTCGAATGAAGCGAACCGTTTTTCCAAGCTGGTAAGCTTAGATTCGAGCGAAAACATGTGTTTCCCCATCGGCAAACAGATGGGGCAAAAATACAATTGATCCAAATCGGCCATAACGTTGAACTGAACGTCCGTCAGGCCAAGGCAACCAGCGTGGAACCACTTGTCGCAAAAATCGCAGCGAAGCGCCTTTGCGTCGTCGTCCACATGACCTCTGCACTTGCCGCACGACTCGAGATCGAATTTCGGACCACTAGCTCGTTTTTTCGCCATTGAATGAATGAATTTGCTATATTATGTTAACTATGGCGCAATGCAATCTCTTTCAAACAAAAAATAGCAACTGCGTATACTGTATATAACAGATAGCATTAGTGTCATTCTTCAGAATCTTGATCACAATTTTGCTATGGCGCAGTGTCTGCGCGTGAGTTCACCAACACGAAAGTACTGGTTCTGAAACCCACGGATGTGAAGCTTTTAAGAATTTTAAATCTTGCAAATATTGGCCCCTAATGCACGCGTTATTGGCCAATATTGGCCGTTAACAAAAATTCAGGGCTAACATTGGCCAATAATCAGTGCCCATTTTAGAGAAATTTGAAAAAGGTTGATTTCGGGAATTTTTTCATGGGCACACGTGAGCGCAATCTATTTGCCTGTGTGTCCAGGACATTTCGCATTTTATTTTATTTTCTGGCGACTTTTGTTTTACCCTTGTGTTTTTTCCGAATAAAGTATTACTAATAATACTAATACTTTATTCGGAAAAAACACAAGTGTAAAACAAAAGTCGCAAGGAAAATAAAATAAAATGCGAAATGTCCTGGACACACAGGCAAATAGATTGCGCTCACGTGTGCCCATCAAAAAATTCCCGAAATCAACCTTTTTAAATTTCTCTAAATGTCTCAACATTCGGAGAACTTCGAATATATTGTGGAAGATCGTGTCCAAATTCTAGCTGATCTAGTAGCAAAACAATACTTCTTACAATCAAGTTGAAATTTTTCTAAATAGGTCTGATTTGCAAATGCATTTCTAGTACGCGAATGACCATAAAACTTATAAAAATCGTCAGAAGGCAATAGATTATTGTGAATAATATTATATGTAACAATTAAATCAAAATAAATTCTACGGAGTTCAAGCCTCTCTAAATTTAAGGCTTTTAACCTTTCATCATAAGAAAGTCCCATATATCCCATTAACCTTTTAGTAAATTTTCGCTGTACCCGTTCAACCCTGTTGATATCAGAAAGCAAATAGGGGCTCCATACAGTTGGAGCATACTCTACTAATGGCCGAATATAATTCTTAAAAGCAAGAACCAACATTTTAAGATCACGTGATTCAAAACATTTGAAAATCAGAGCACTCATTTTCAAAGCTTTTGCTGATATATTAGTACAATGACAACTAGATGATTAGTTTGTTGCTAAGGAATCACCTAAATCTCGAATTGAGGAACCTGCATCAGATAACAAAAAATAGTTTATGTGATATGTAATTTTAGGATCAGCATTCCATAGATATAACACAGAACATTTAGGGAGAGATATGCTTAACTGATTTTCTTCAGACCAGGAAACTAGCTTATCTAAATTTTTTGCAACAAAGTATAATTTTGAGAAAAATTAAAGAGCTTCAAATCATCAGCAAAGAAAAAGACTTCACTATGCTCAACAGCTTGAACAAAATCGTTTACAAACAACAGAAACAAAGAGGGTCCTAAAACGCTACCTTGAGGCACGCCACTAATAACTGGTTTCCAATCGGAAAAAGCGTCAAAATTTTGACCTTTTGTGTACGATTTGCCAAGAAAGAAATTAACCATTTTAATAACATTCCATTTATCCCATAATGCTTCAACTTCTCTATCAATTTAGAATAAACGACAGAATCGAAGGCTTTACTAAAATCGACATAAACAACATTAATAGGAATAGATGCGTCAAGCATAGCTGGGCAAGCCTTAAAGTCTCGGCTGGTACCGGAGCCCAATTTTTTGGTTGGTTGCCTAAGTCAGAAAAGTGGTTGAATTTTTAATATGTTAGTCTTGCTTCCACGCAAAGTCCATTCATAATTTCACGCGAAGTCGCACTATTTCTCGCAACATAATTTTTTAATTAAAAATGGTGTGTCAAAAATTAGTATAGTTTAAAAAAATAGTGCAATCGATAATTTGCATAGCAATTATGTTTAAAAACTCATTACTTTAGTAACAATTGACCCTCAATCTTGAAGAGACATTCACGGCCTTTAATATGCTCATTTTTTATGCAATTCATTGTGTAAAAATAAAACTTCTACAGAGTTCCTCATTTTCATGTCGTCAAATAGTATATACGTTTTCATTTCAAATATAAACGCTGCTTGAAATGCACGAAAATTGTCATAATTTAGCGCAACCTCTAAACATCAATAACGAATTATAAAATTAAATCATTTCGGCGCGAAGTGCTGGAAAATTTTGAGATTTGACCGTTGTGAAATGCAATTTCGCATTACGAAAATTGTCCAAATTTGGAGCGGCTTAAGCATCAATAACAAGTAATAAAATTAAATCAATTCGGCGCGAAGCGCCAGAAAATTTTGAGATTTCACCTTTTTGAAACGCAATTGCATCACAAAAATTTTCCGAATTCGGCGTGAAGCACCGAAAAATTTTGAAATTTTACCTTTGTGAAACGCAATTTTGCATTACAAAAATTGTCCAAATTTAGCGCGGCTTAAGCATCAATAACAAGTAATAAAATTAAATCAATTCGGTGCGAAGCGCCGGAAAATTTTTAGATTCCATCTTTTTGAAACGCAATTTCACAATAAAAAAATTGTCCAAATTGGGCGCGGCTTAAGCATCAATAACAAGTAATAAAATTAAATCAATTCGGCGCAAAACGCCGTAAAATTTTGAGATTTCACCTTTTTGAAACGCAATTTTGCATCACAAAATTATCCGAATTCGGCGCAAAGCGCCGGAAAGCTTAGTGGGGTTAAAAATCGGTTGCTGGGGTCTAAAAACCAGCTGGTGGGCTCCAAAAATCGGTTGCTGAGGTCTAAAAATCGATTGCTATGGTCAAAAAATCAGTTGGTGGTGTCCAAAAATCGGTTGCTGTGGTCTGAAAACCGGTTGATTGGCTCCAAAAATCGGTTGCCGGGGTCTACGAATCGGTCTGTGAGCTCGGAAAATTGATTGATGGGTCCTAAATCGCTTATTGGGCTAAAAAACCGCCTGTTGGGTTCCTAAATCCGTTATTGGGGTCCGAAAATCAGTTAATAGGGTCTAAAAGTTGGTTGGTTGGCTATACAAATCGGTTGCTGGGGTCTGAAAACCGGTTGGTTGGCTCTTAAAATCGGTTGCTGAGGTCTAGAAATCGGTTGGTGAGCTCCGAAAATCAGTTGCCGGGGTCTAGAAATCGTTAAAATTGATTGATGGGTCCTAAGTCGCTTATTGGTCTTAAAAATTGCTTGTTGGGGTCCTAAATCCGTTATTGGGGTCCGAAAATCAATTGCTGGGGGTCTAAAAATTGGTTGGTTGACTCCAAAAATCTGTTGCTGAGCTCGAAAAATTGATTGATGGGTCCTAAATCGCTTAAAATCGCTTGCTGGGTCCTAAATCCGTTATTGGAGTAAGAAAATCAGTTGATGGGGTCTAAAAGTTGGATTGATTGGCTATAAAAATCGGTTGCTGGGGTCTGAAAACCGGTTGGTTGGCTCCAAAAATCGGTTGTTGGGGGTCTATAAATCGGTTAGTGAGCTCAAAAATGGGTCCTAAATCGCTTATTGGGCTTATAAATCGCTTGCTGGGGTCATTAATCCGTTATGGGGGTCCGAAAATCAGTTGCTGGGGTCTAAAAATTGGTTGGTTGGCTATAAAAATCGGTTGCTGGGATCACAAATCCGTTACTGGGGTCCGAAAATCGAGTTGCTGGGGTCTGTAAACCATTTGGTTGGCTACAAAAATCGGTTGCCGGGGTCTAAAAATCGGTTGCTTGGGTCAAGGAATCGGTTAGTGAGCTCCAAAAATCGGTTGCTGGGGGCTAGAAATCGGTTGTTGAGCTCCAAAAATCGGTTGCTGGGGTCTAAAAATCAGTTGATGGGCTCAAAAATTAGTTGAACCCAGAAGCAATTGATTTTTAGAGCCATCTAACCGATTTTTAAACCCCAGCAACCGATTTTTGGAGCCAACCAATCGATTTTTACACCAAAAAAAGTTTATGTACAAAACATAGAGGTGCAACTGGTGGACCATCCGGCTGGTACCGAACTTGCTCCGGCTGGTACCCGGTTGAACCTGGTTGAACCACTTGCCCAGGTATGGCGTCAAGTTATTTAACCCACATGTTTGTACACTTCAAAAGCTGAGTTTCACATGACTTTCCCTTTTGAAAACCAAACTGCCGTGAAAAGAAATTAGTTTTCGATTTTAAAGAAGCAATCAAAGCTCACTGTTGACGGGTTGACAGCTTTCCTTTCATTTTGGCAATTTACTGATTTTTTGGAAGTTTTTCATCCCTATGCTTAAACACACAATGGCAGTTTTCTGAGGGGCCCGTGGCAGTTTTTTGGGCCGCCTCCATATACTTTATACAGGGGATATTAGTTTTTCCCAAGAATTGTGGCAGTTTTTAAGATTTTGACCTGGCAACATTGGTCGCGTGCATGTGTTGCCTTGCCTCCGTACCTAACGTTCCATTCCAATCTTTTTCAAATCTACAGTCGGTTTTCTGGCTTAGTTCATGCTGATTACGAATCCAGCACTTGTCCGTTTTGAGCATAATTTCGGGTGGAAAACTCCTTACTTGTTGCCAGGCCCGTATCCAGGGGAGGGTAGGCAGGGTTGGCAAGGGTAGGTTTTTGAGGTTTTAAGTTTTTTGAAAAACCTAGGTGCAAAAAGTTTCATAGAATTTAGGTTGTTTAGCTTTTTCATTTTCTGATTCACAACTTTATAGGGAATCAATATAAATACACGCATTGTTTAGTGATGGATGACTCGTAAATGCTAAAAGCTAGGGAAACAGATATTTCTTTTGCTTTTTTTGCTTGCTTCTTTGGGACGCTTCCTCCATTCAACAGAGCATGGGATCATGGGGTATGCTCATGTGCCTGTCTGTTAAGGAATTTCTTCAGAAGTCTCTTTTACTTTCCAACCAAGTAATCGGGTGATGAGATGATAAATTATTAGGATGACGACGACTAGATATAATATGTACGACTTTGCGAACAGGACGGCCAGAATCTGGAATACTTTGCATCAAAGCATTGTTGATTGTAGATCTTTTAAACGGTTTAAGGATTTTATTTCTAAACTTTGTTTAGATGAGTTCCTAGAGGGGCGTACGTGAGCGCGATCCGCCTGTACGTCTCAGCCGTTACTATGCTATGCTGTAAACTTTATTTCGTTCTTTCGACATTATCTTTCGTTAAATCCTTCTTTCATGTAATTTTTCATTGCATTCTACGGTAGTAATTGGCTGATAAATATTATTATTATATTATTATATTATCTGAAAAATTGATTAGAAGATTCTTATAGTGTTGACTAATATGTTGTTGTGTTCCACTTAGTACTTCAGTATTTCCTTTTACTTTTTTGAAAATGTCATGCCTTATTATGCTGCTTATTTGAGTAAATTCATTAAAAAAGAAAAGAAAGCTAAGCTTATCTATTAGTTAGCTAACTATGCTTAGGAACTGATATGGCCGATTTTCCTACCATCCTTAAAACCTTACATATTTGTCAAATTGTCTCCATTTTTTATGCTCCCTTTCCAACACTCGCTACACTTATTATGCGCCCGACCCGACTTCCTTTCTGCATAGAGATACATAATTTATCGTCGTCCTGTCAAAAAAGAAGATTAATTATTGTCATTTTTAAAGTGAAAAAACTTCCGCTTATCATATGCATCTCTATGCGCAATTTTGAAAGAAAGAGGGGCGTACGTGAGCGCGATCCGCCTGTACGTCTCAGCCATTACTATGCTATGCTGTAAACTTTCTTTCGTTCTTTCGACGTTATCTTTCGTTAAATCCTTCTTTCATGTAATTTTTTATTGCATTTTCTACGGTAGTAATTGGCTAATAAATATTATTATTATAATCCAGCTTGTTTTGTTAGCATTTTATTTTCTAATTAAAAAATAATATTTATTTATATAGGTTCGTTTGCATAAAGCAGGTATAAATATATATTTGTATAAATACTATATTGTATAAAGTATTCATTTTATATGAAGATACCTCTTTCTATAAAATTTTTAAGCACTTAGGTAGGTACATTTGCCTATGACTATCGTGAATGAAATGATCCTTTTTTATTAATAATTGGCATGATTTTCTCCCATATTAATGTCTTATATGCATTTCCCTAAGATTGCTTTAGCTCGTACTTAGGTGCTAAATCATACTTACAAATACTGTAGACCTCCTAGATCATAACTTCGAAGGAAAATCTAGAAAAAACCTATAAAAAATCTCAAAAAAACCTAATAAAACCATAAAAACCTAATAAAAAACCTACAAGCTTAATTTCAAAAATCTTTAGGCTAGGTTTTGTCCAATCCTGGTGGAGGGTCATTGTTTTTTACACTTTTTGGTCTACTTGTCTACCAAAATTTTGGAAAGAGGGAAAAATTTTTGTGATTCGTTGGCCTTTGTGGAAAATTTTTTTTATTGCGAAAAATTTTCCGGCGCTCCCGGATTGATTTAATTTCATAGACCTACCCAGGCGCGTCACAAGGATTTTGTCTCGTGAGGGGAAGGGGGCACGACCAAAATTTTTCAAAAACATCAGGAGGGATCAAAGGATGAATTAAAAAGACGGTTTACGACTAATAGAACTGTACAGTTTGTAAATTTTGCTACCCGGATGCCTTGGATATGATGAGAATCTAATGGACACCCTCATAAACAAATCTCATTTGTGCGAAACAGAAGATATAGATGCAAAATACGCTTTAGGTCTTATAAAGACTAAAAATAAAGCAGTTATACAAAATACAGCTCGTTTCAAGACAAAAGATTGCTTTGCCCCTGAGTACGGGCCAGTGAGTTTCTTTCATTTAGGTATAAGATTTAACAGAATGGAATGAAAATTTATGCGTCGTTCGATTTCCGTCACTTGTTTTGAGCTTTTATGACGAACATGTTATTAGTACAACCGAATAAGCACGCTACTTAGTTTGATTTTGATTTACTCACTCTTTTTACATGTAACGCGAATACGCTGAATCTGAATGTTTTAAGCAAGATGGAAGTGACATTTTTGCTACTAAAGCACTACCTTCTTTGTTTTTAAGACGATTAGAACTAGTTTGATGGTAGCTTTCACTGGACCCTTCTCTTAAACGCATTAATAAATTGGTTATTTAATTCCATATTCGAACCAGCTACATCAGTGGCAAATGTTTAGCTCCGGCATGCATTGGCCCCAGAGCTTGGGACTTCCTTGCTATTTGTGCATCGCAATAAACTATTCTATTTTATGAATGATTATTTATTTGTAGAGGTCATTACTCACCATACATGGGCAAGTTAGGGATAAAGTAGCAAATCTGCCAGCAACACCTTAAAATTATCCCGCAATCGCTGTCGATTTTTAAAAGTTTTAGGGAAAAAATTTCTCATCATTACTATCTTTGTTGTTGCTAATAGCGTCATAAGAATGACTATTCTGTCGAAATACCCCAATTCCTTTCCTGTTATAATAAAGTGCAAATATTTTTCTAGAACATAGAAATTGCTTCTCAAGTTGTGAACCTAATTCAACTGTTGCGATAATTTTAAATGGGCAAAGTCGCCTACGAATAAATATAGACTCGAATAGCGATGCCGGTCTTGAGCTCAGATGCGAGTAACAGGCAGCATGCATCATTATCTCCCGGATCGCGACAACAGCGGAAAGCAGAAAGAAAGTGTGTGAAAAGAATTAATGAAAATAGTGTAATATTCGCCAGCGTGGAACATTCTTGAATTGGCGAGATTCACAGATGTCTGTAGCGTTATTGTAATTTTATTTCAACTATTTGTATTTCATTGGACAAAATTGGGATCCTATTGCATCTTAAATTTTATTTACTCTGTGAATTAATAACTAGAGCCCGGACTTTTACGTGGATCCACGCAACTTTTTAGAATTGATTTGAAATCTATTCAATGAGGAACGCCTAAACACGAAGTTTCAGCATGATAGGATAAGTCTTATTTCCACGTAATTTAACATTTTCCACATAATTCCACATTATCTGGGTTAATAAGAAAATTTGCGCGCAATTCGACATTTTCTTGTGTTGATGCGCATGTTAAACGTTATTTACTGCTTGTCAGTTGCCATGCCGAAAATATCGATGCCTAAGCTTAGTTCAACGATTTACGTCAGACAAAAATTAGCATTTTGACTAAAAACGTTGGATGCACTATTAATTTCGGTTGATGCAGAGCAATCTTTTTCTCAAATCAAGTGGATTCTCCGCGATAGTTGTCAAGGCTTTACGTTTAAAAACATTGTGATGGTTAATGTTAAGTGTTTAAAGCGTTAATGAATGAATAAAATAAGTTTTGTCACGCTAGTATGCATGAGTATTGAAAAATTTCTTATGTAATGTCCCACGTAAAATGTCTTATTTTTCCATATAATCTTCCATGTAAAATAGCATTTTTTACCACTTAAAAATTCGGGCTCTATTAATGCCTTATAGAGGCAATAGTAAAATATTGTATTATGATTAAAGGGGCGTTGGGATGAAATCATACATTAGATCTGCAGACAAGCGCAAATTTTCCGAAATCCATAAAAAATTATCTTTTTTGCGTATTCAAAATAGAACTTACTGAAAAATGACTTTCTCGTACCTACTGTTTTCATTTGTGCAGCCCAGACGACACCGATCTTGTTCATTTCTTAAATTTCTTAAGTGTTTGCGCTTTTTGCAAGGGCATTTTTATGCGAAAATAGGAATAGAAATGAAATAAAAATTGAAAAAATATAATAAAATAAAACTATCATAGATGGACAACAAGAAAAGGGTGGTCAGAGGTTGGTGTGCACAGTGGACGTAGGGCGTGGTTGTTTAGATCCTGAGAATCTGGCGGACCCCCTAAATCGATTAATCTCCCCAGAATTGAATTTTGGGCATCTTTTTTGGAATTTTTGCTTTCTTTACGCCATCCGGACCCCCAGAATTAGGCAGCTGCCCTTATATGGTGATGTGGTGACATCCGAAACTTTTGACCCGTTAGATAGCAAACATGCGCATTGTATAGGCATGGCCGGTTTGGCTTTTTTACCATTTAAAATGTTATTACGATCTTTCTTCCACCTGCCAAAATAATATTTCTGACTGAAAAAAAGACTAAAAATCATTCTCAAAATTTTATTAAGTCTATTAAACTCATGATTTTTATGATTTAATTAGAAGTCATAGATGCGAAAAAAGAGAAGGAAGAATGAAAAAACTAATAAAAATAAAAACAATAATAATGAAAATCTCTTGAATAATTAAATAAATTACATAAAATAGAAAAAATTAATAAAAGAAAAAAGGAAAAGAGAAGCGTGCTGTTAGTATAAAGAAAACAAAACTACGTGAGAAATAGCACAGAAGTACTAAGAAGAAATTATTATAAATTACAGGTTTTATGAGGTGCAAGAGTCTAAATCTTCAAATTTATGAGATCATGAAATGAGCGAGGAATAAATACATTAAAAAAACGACGGTAGCAAGGAAAAACAAAAAATTAAATAGGTGAGGTCATCAGAAAAGCAAATTCTTATGATATCTGATAAAGAATATGTGCATGACGTCTTGCGATCCTACCTGGGCGTTGGGGGTTGGGGTATGCAACCTTCCCAGAAATCAAAATACCCCTTAGAAACCAAAATACCCCCAGAATTCAATTTTCGAAATTTTTTTTGTTTTTTTTCGCAATTTTTTGATGCCAATGGATAGTGCTCGATGAGAAACGTTGAAAAATGGTGTTTTTTCGCCATACCACTATTTTAAGGCCATTTTTGACCTTTGAAAAAATCTTGCACCCCTCTCAGAGCTTTGGTGCCGCCCACCTATGCTTGCGATACGCTTAAAGGCTTTTCAACAAAACAAATGTCTTATGATGGTAGGAATCTTGTACATACGTAAATATGTACATGCATCGTGTAACAGGTTTTTAGAAATCTAAAGGAGTGATAAAAACCCTGATATCTCACTCTATGCTCAGATGTGGAAACTATTTGAAATATATTTCCATATCTATTCACTTAAGCTGACTTCAATTTCACTCTACTTTTCTTATCACTCTGTCATTTACTAAATATGCAAGTACCCGATTGCTTATATCTTTAAGCGAGTAATAGCATACTTGGGTAATGGTCAGTGATTCGCTTAAGATTGGGTAACCTGGTTCAAAAAGTGGTTGTCCAGATCCAAAAAGTAGTTTATATGCCCTAAAAACTATTTGTCCTGGTTCAGAAAATTGTTTTGCGGCTTTAGAAGGTGGTTGTCCTCGCCTATGAAGTGGTTGTCGAGGTTCAAAAGCGAATTTTTCCATTAAAATATGACTTATGTAAATACAGATTTCGTCTTTTTATTCTTCAGTAGCATTTTTGCATCTCATTAGAAAACACATGCATTTAATGATAAAATGCTGATTAACAGCCTTTCTGGTTTCGTCACAATTTTCTGCCTACCGGCTACCACCGATCATTAGCGGCTGTACAAGTGGAGCTGGCTCTTAAGAAACTGTGCTATGTACATTCCGGGCCCCTAAGTGTATGCGCTTTGTGTTTAATTCTTGGTTGTTTCTCAAAGAGAGATTTAATGAAAAAAGTGAAAAAACGGACTTTTTCACGTTCTCTCGTCCCATCTTACTATTAGATCGGTTCATACTGTACAACTAGTCGTTCCATTTAACATCGTTTTCAGACCAGATCTTTTATGCCGCATCAAATATAACAATACTTTGCCCGATGTGCCGTTCGATCCTAAATGTTTGACGTATCCCTTTGATTCAAATCGATTTATCAAATACAAGCCGACGTCATTGGAACAAAATCATAAATGGGAATTATTGACCGAAAATGATTTGGGCGTTAGAATAGATTTAATCAATCCTGACGCTTATGTTGCTGACCTAAAAAGTTAGTAATCATTGACAGTGATGGTACGGGGACCCCGACCCCGACCCCGAAAAACCCCGGCCCTACTACCCCGACCCCCGACCGGGGACATGATTTTTCGAGTCGGGGTTGAACCTTTTTTCGGGGGTGAAATATAGCATTTTATTTGTTTTTACGTAGAAGAATTGTATAAATAGCAAATAAATTCGGAACAAGGACGATGCCAGCAAAATTAATATGTTAAACTCGACACTCGCAATATTTCATAAAAAGTACGCCTGGTCGCCATGTTGTTAGGACGTACATACATGTTCGCATATTTTCCATTATGAAGTGCGCCGAAATTACTGCGGAATCACTGGCGTAGCCGGTGGGGAATGGAGGCACATGCCCCCGGAATTTTTCAGAAATTATGTTGATTTTTCTGGCGCAATGTGTCCAGAACATTGAGTTTAAAAAGGCACAAACGTCAAAATTTTCCGGCGCTTCGCGTCGAGTCATTATTATTTATTGTTATACAGATCCAATGAATTTAAAAACTTGAATCTGTCAAAATAATCCTGCACTTCGCAGCACTTTAGTGATTTAATGCACTATTAGTTCATTGAATGAAACTGCACATTCTTGTTGAACATAATAGTAAAAGTGCGAAAATGTTTGCGTACCAATTTGTCTATTCTCTGCTTTGTTTATCTTTCTTTACAAGGACACATAATTCTATTTTAAATGAAAGGAAAGGCCAAATTTTCTTGTGTTTTTGCGCATTTTCTGTTTTCTGAACTAGTTAATAAGAAGGCCACAAAGGGGCCTGAAAATGGTAAGAACAAAATTCTCATTGAAACATCTTTCAGTGACTTATTGGTTGCGTTGCGACCCGTTGCTGCGCTACATACTTAGCAGAGGTCGAAAAACGCATTTAAGCTCAGAAGTTTTGTGCAGTGTAGGTGTTCCTAAATTTTAAGTTTTTTTTGGACTTAATTCAGAACCGAGATTTTGCCAATTTGCGAAAATTTTAACTTTACTAATTAAAAATTAGAGTGTTTTTTTACAAAATTTTCGGGGGTACTGCTCTGGACCTCGCTGGGGGCGCTTGAGCGCGCCACCCCAGACCTCCAGCCGTACAATCTCGTTCTACATGTTGAAAGAGATTTTTAGGAGGACAGAAAATGTAGAAGGATTAGGAATTTCTAAAAATTTTCGGCGCTTCGCGCCGCAATTACTTTATCTGTTCTGTATGATTTAAGCGGTATAAATTGAGTTTAAAGTGTAAAAACGTCAAAATTTTCCCGCGCTTAGCACCGCCGACTATTGTCTTTGGGCGGTAAAATATGACTGAATTTCTTGATGCTTTGCGCCACTTATGATTTCCGAACTGTTTGTCAATAAAAAGGCGTAAATTCTACATGAAAACGGTGAAAATTTCGAAAATTTTCGGCGCTTCGCGCCATCGGCTCCTCTACAATCAGTGCGCCATAGAAAACCGTTATGAAAGAACTGTGGAAGAATACGAAAAGCGAGAGCGATTAGTGATTAAAATTGAAAGTAATGCTAAATTGCTAAAACCATGTTTGAACTTGGAATGAAAATAAAATGTTGAACATAACCAGCTTTATTAGTATGCTCTACAAACAAGTGAAGGTATCGTTTTTATCCTTTTCAAATTGGTATGTAATCATGCAATGTTAATTGTTAATCTTCAACCCCGACCCCGAAAACCGGGGTTTTTCATCCCCGACCCCGACCCCGATCGGGGGTGAAAATCTGACCCCGTACGATCACTGATCATTGATCAGTATTTCACTTGAGCACTATATACTTACTTGAATGAAAAGTTATGGATATATGTATGTAGTCTGATAAGTTTGTTATTCAGGCCGAGTTCAACATAATTTTCGTTGACTAACCTAATATTAATGAGAATTATTGATGCTCCGGTACTTTTTCTCATTATGTTGGTGCCACTGATACCATTTTGGTGTCAGTGATGAATTATCATATTGTGTCGAGAGCATGATTTTTTTAGGAAACGTCAACCTTTATCTTTTTGTTTTTACATGAATGTTATTTTTCACATTTTTCATTTTATTCGGTTAATTAATAAATTCTTTTATCGTTCATAACTTGCAAAAATCTATTAGACGTAAGTTGAAACTGGAGTGGAATAAAATCAAACTCGCGTGATTGGAGCTTCCGAGTGTGTAAAATAATGAGCAGCTACTTATACTCGTAGTCTGTTTCATATAAATTTGCGTTTTTCTCTCCAACATAATTCGCATGAATCAGGCTACAAAAGTGGTTTAAAATTTTGATGCGGTGATGCGGCTTAACCTTAATGCTAAATGAAACGGACTGTAGTCCACAGCAAATTGTATGATTACTGGAGACAAAAGTGTCCTCTGTGAAATTGAATGCCAGTATGAGCGAGCGACATAAAATTTAACACCAGGAAATATGTACATTTCGAATTAAAGGATAAATCTGATTATAATTAATAGAAATTTGAGAATAATTGGGAAAATGCAGTCATTAATTTAGGCGAAAGTACAAATAAATATTTTTTGAGTTAATATGAATACCCGTATAAACTCCTAATACGCCAAAATTACTGAAAATTTTACTTAAGCTGGCACATTTGGCTGAAATCCTAGTTCTTTTTTGCACACAGAAAATATGTTGATGGGCGTGTCATATCCAGACATGCGTGTGGGGGGTTTGCAGGGTCTAGACGCCCAGAATGGAAAAATGGAAAATTTTATGGGGAAAATGTGGCAAAATGAAGGCCAAAAACGGATTAAAATTGAAAATTTACTTCAAAAGTGCTTTAAATTTACCAGAAATTGTGTAATAATGTAGTTTTACCGCTATTTTAGCGTTTACACCAGTTTTTTAGGTCATTTTGGCCCCAAAAAGCTTAATTTTTGACCTCCGTCAGACCGGCTGAACCCTTTCCCCATATCGGCCATGCTGTGCACCTATGATCGCATCTTGTGAGTCACTCTACTATTTAAATTGTTTGAAATCGGAATTTTTGTAGGAAGACATAAATTACAGAGAAAAAGTTTGCCTGATTTTTGTATCTTTGTTACATATCAGACACAACCTCAGATTGCATTATTTGCATGTTTGTGAATTTATTACACCGCCTATCTTCCTATTCAGCGGCACTTCAAAGACACCCGACTGACGAGAGACTCCTTGAAGACGAACCACACGGAATACACGATTCTAAGCGGTACGATTACTCAAATCAAATTTAAGTTTTTATTATGGTACAATTATCTAAAAATAATATTATACCTAATTATCATAGAGGCATTGTTAACCTTACTTGGTGACAAGTAACTAACTTTTTTGACGATTTTGTTCTGCATCTTCGTTTAATTTTTTGCTCCGGATTATTGATTTGCGTTGAGCTGTCTTTTTCTTAAATTACATAGCTTAATCTGATAATAACTTTAATTTTTTCATCTAATCTATTGAATTTCTTATTTAATAGCGTAAATGAAGCTTTTCTCTAGAATACATGTTTTTACGAAGTTCTACTTAGAATGATTCTTTACCGAAGAAGCGATCATCATTTCAATTCAATTGCAGCACTATCAACATTTTTCTTGAAGCGTAAGGGCTCATGCTTGCGTATTTGTATCTTCCCGGATTTTAGACGATTTGGAATTACTATATGAATTCCTGCTCTCAGATCAGTTCAGAAATGAAGATTATTTTTGTATAAATTAAACATCGTGCTCCCCGTTTTTTTTTAATTTTTTTTGTACAATCGAACATCGGTCAAAAACTGCATATAGTTTGTGTACGAAGATTGCTCCAAAAATCATTGTAAGAGCCATAAAATCTTTGTTCCGTACAAAAAAGAAAAACAGTGATCGTGCCAGTGTCTTTTTGTATTCGGCACAGATTTTTTCCGATGTACAAAGACTTTTCGGGACCGTCTTTGTACATGTACGAAGATTTTTGGGAAGACAAAAATTGCAGAAAAGGTCTGAAATTCGCGAAAATTTTCGGCGCTTCGCGCCGAAATGAGTAATTGTGTGTTCCATTTCCACATATCTTTATAATGGCAAAAATTGCATTTCAAAAAGAAAAATGTCAATTTTTTCGGCGCTTCGTGCCGTTTTGAGACGATTATTAGTGATTTTTGCTCTCAGAAACCCAGAAATTAGCTAAAATACACTATCGAAGGTCGAACAACTCTGTTTTTACAACACTAAAATCGCTACTATACCATATTTTAGTACCCAAAAATTTGTGCATACAAAATGTACAAAGACTTTTGGAGACCATCTTTGTACATTTACAAACGGACCTTGTACAAAAAAAACACTGGATCGTGCTACTGTCACATAAGAGAGCCGGAAAGCTGTGGGGGCTTTATCAAACAGTAAGGCTAGGTATAACAGGGCTTATGTTTGTGCTGCATTGTACTGAGATTGAATCACCGCTGTATTTAAATCAGTGCCATAATTCTTAATTCAGATCTCAACAACATAGTAGATTTGTCCCGTGGATGAGAAAAACTGAATATCTGGCATCGGAATTTAATCGCTTTGGGACGCAAACGGAAAGACAAGAGACAAAGTACATAATAATGACCTTAATCAAATAAATTAAAGATTTATTAAGAAGGCCTAATTGTTGGGAATAATTGATAATGGGTTAATCAAAAAACACTCAGCAAATAATCGTTTGAATTATGCAAATGCTTACGCTCAGGCATTTAGTCTCAGGTCAGTGGACACTTCGCAGTATTCCATCCGCACACGTTTGGGTATGGTTCGTACCAGATGTGCGCAGCGTGGGAATTCTGGGGGTGAAATTCATAATTTTTTCTCTGAATTGTCTTTTAAGTTCAAAAACGGTGGATTTGCATCAAAAACATCATTTCATGCACATTCCGCAAAATACTTGTCGTCCGTTGCGATTTTCGGTGGTTTACTACAATGTTGGAGGAATCTTTTAATTTATAGCCGTAGAACCATTCGTGTTCTTGGGGGTTTTAGATCCCTCACCCCCAGAAAGGCTACTGACCCCGCAAAATGGCTGGAGCCATAAGTGCGTGTTCTTTGTGGTATTTGACACCCACAAAATGGGTGCGACTCTCAGCTTTGTCGATTTTCTAGAAAAATTGAATAAAATGATTCTTTTCAAGCGTTTTAAGTAATTTGGCTCCCTAGTGTCATCTTTTCGATGCCTTGCAGTTTGCACCATTTACTCATTTTCCAATATAATTTAATTTACGCTAATTTAAATATTTTGAAATTTTTATGTTTTTATATTCTAGAAGGACTGAGACGTCTAAAACGTCAAAAAAGAGTGTTTTTGACGAATACTCATAGTTTTTAGCCCAGACGAGGCACTTTTTAGAAATTTTTCCGGGGTTGACCGGTCCCAGAATTCCTATGCTGTACGTATGCATGTTTTTAGCTAGACTTGCTTGTGCAGAACGAGCTGGAGTTTGCAATTTAAATCGATAGACGTCGGTTATGGGAATTTTAATCACTCACTTGTCCTGTGCGAGTGCGTTATCTTGTGAAAGTATCGATTTACATATATTTCTAAACTGTACGATTGAACTCTGTGATAAACAGCTGAAACTTAAATTTTTCGCATTTTCTTGACTTACCATTTTAGCTTTTATGTTTCAGGCACTGTTTTTGAACTTTAAAATTTGTATGTATATATATATATATATATATATATATATATATATATATATATATATATATATATATATATATATATATATATATATATATATATATATATATATATATATATATATATGTTCACATAAGCATACAAGTAAGTGTAGTATGAATGTGTGGTGTCTAGAACTCCTTCCTAAAGCCCAGTTTTCTGTAAAATCTCAGTTTCTCATAATTTCTGAGGAAATGCAAATTTTTTGTATACATTGTTAATGTTATGTGTCTTTTCATAAATTTTCCTATTGTCTGAACTCTGCGTTGTGCGTTGTGCTCAGCATGCTTGATTAAGTCTATTTTCATGTAAACCTGATGCCTCAACATCATTAAGAGTCGGTTACAATATCAAAAAAGTGCTGAAGGATGAAGCATTATATAAAGATCGAGACAGTCAAATTCAGGCAATAAGCAAAACATTCGACGACGTGCAGAAACCAGTCACCGAACATTATAGTAAACCGGGCGTAGTGGCCATTCAAGAAATGAGTATTTTCCCAGACTTCGATGTGAGTAAGATTGGCTTCTATACGTACTTAAGTACGTCACATTTTTGGTCGGAATGAAGCGTTCATATGACGTGGGTATTACGTATGAAGACTAAATAGGTATGTATGTACATATGTTAGTGTATATTTAGTAAAATTTGGGATTAAGAATTTTTTAATTCATGATGTTTTATCGTCCGTCGGCACTTTGTATTCTATCGTAAACAAAGTCTAAACGTATTGAGTAGCCCTAAAAATGCGCATACCCGCTGAGAAAGTCTAAGCCTGATGGTATTATTACAAAGTTTTGAAATAGACTCATATTACGCTCACTGAGTTCGCGTACATATTAAAATTATCTCGGCATCGCATATATAAAAGTCAATCGTACATCTTTTGACGCCCTCGATTCACGTTTTATGTGAAATTCCAGCATTCGAAACTAGTCATTGAAACACAGAATGTGAAATTCTAGCATTTCAGACTAGGTATTGGAAGCAGTGTTTTTTGTACAAGGTCCATTTGTACATGTGCAAAGATGGTCCCCAAAAGTCTTTGTACATTTTGTACATGCAAATTTTTTTGTACCATATGGTACAGTAGCGATTTTAGTGAGGTAAAACTGACTTTTTCGACCTTTGGTAGTGTATTTTAGCTGATTTCTGGGTTTCTGACGCCAAAAATCACTAAAAATTGTCGCAAAACGGCGCGAAGCGCCGAAAAATTTGACAATTTTATATTCTAAATGCAAATTCTGCCATTTGAAAGATATATGGGACAAACACTCATTTCGGCGTGAAGCGCCGAAAACTTATGGAAATTTCAAACATTTTTACAGATTTTGTCCTCCCAAAAATCTTTGTACATGTACAAAGACGGTCCCGTAAAGTCTCTGTACATCGGGAAAAATCTTTGCCGAATACAAAAAACATTGTTTGGAAGGCAAGTGATTCATCGCTCAACGTTTTCTGAGAATACACCATTCACTCGTATAAGTATGTAAATGAACGAATGAATTAAAGTTTTGCAAAAGCTTAAATTAATTCGATCGAGAAGTTCTTACTGGGTAATGGCAAATGACTAGTACCTATGTAATCTGGAGAAAGTAAGACCACTTATGGTATGGGGGCGTCAATAAGACCATAGTACAGACTCAATCAACCTCGCGAACATTCTCGATAAATAAACATTTTGATTTTTTCGAAATTATTTTAATTTTTATCTCTCTTCGATATATGTACGAATCAGCTCTTGCCTCCTAAAATAAATGACAAATATCCAAAGTAATTAATTACCTACATAAATGAACCCAAATGACACCAGTTAACAAATGCGTTCAATCACTCTTGACGCCTGATGCTCAAAAAACTGTAGAAAACTTTTCCGCTGATCTTTGTATGCATGTGTAAAAAGGCCCGTACAAGAAATTATTCTGATCCTATGTGATGCTTCTGATAGGAAATTTCGGAATATTTGAAAAATAGACCTATTCAATTAAACGTAAATTATTCATAAAAGTACGCACCTATAGTTGTAAATAATGTAAAAAAGTTTACATTTTAAGAAGTATTTTGAGATGTTCTTAGAGCTTCGCCTCCGTCCGTCTTCAGCGATTCAATTGTATTTTAGTCGCATTATTCTACCTCCTGGTATTATACCTACCACGTAAAATTCTTACCAATATAAAATTATACGGTCAAAATAGCATATAAAATGCTCTTCCATGGTAATATCGCATTTTAAAAGCATTTTCAGTCCATTTTAAGTGCATTATATCGTTTTTAACAAAAATGTAGAAATGGATCTATTCGGCGAGGCATTTTGATGTTTTAGACCATTTTGGCGCGCTTTTGAGCATTTTTTGAATAAAAAATCCGTACAATTATAAGTCTGGCGCAAAGCGCCGGAAAAATTCCGAGATTACTGCATTTGTTCTGTAAAAATGATGCAGAAAATGTCCCGTCAGCTCAAAATCGCCGGACAGTACCTTTCTGCCTGACCCTTACCCACTATATGCATGTATGTATGATTATTACTGCATATAAAATTACATTTATACTAATACTAGCTCAATATGCTCGTTTTGAAATAAATATTTTTAAATAATGCTTTTTACATTTTCAATTGCGACTTGCTCAAATGGTGCTTCAAAGCTTGTTGTTGAAATCAGAAATTTCTTAACAATCCAGTTGAATTTTCTTTTATCTTCTTGTTTTATCGCACGAAAGCGTTATCGTTTTCAGCTCTGGCGATATCCATTTGCGCAAGTCATTTTCGACGCTGATCCATCTCCGGCTGGTTTATCAGCTGCTGTGCAAGTAGAAAAGATGTCCAACGCAGTGATTCGGTAAAAACCACACATTATTTTAATAAGACAGTCTATTTTTTCTGAAATCGGTCATTTTCATGTTCAGACTTCATTGACACTACCCACGGTTTTTTTTGTATTCGGCAAAGATCTTTCCCGATGTACAATTTGGGACCGTCTTTGTACATGTACAAATATTTTTGGGAAGACAAAAACCGCAAAAAGGTCTGAAATTCGCGAAAATTTTCGGCGCTTCGCGCCGAAATGAGTAATTGTGTGTTCTATATACCTTAATAATGGCAGAAATTGCATTTCAAAAGGAAACATGTCAAATTTTTCGGCACTTCGTGCCGTTTTGAGACGATTATCAGTGATTTTTGCCCTCAGAAAGCCAGAAATTAGCTAAAATACACTACTAAAAGTCGAACAACTCTGTTTTTACTACACTTAAATTGCCACTGTACTATATTATGGTACCCAAAAATTTGTGTGTACAAAATGTACGAAGACTTTTGGGGACCATCTTTGTATATGTACAAACGGACCTTGTACAAAAGAAACTGATACTACCTACTTTTATATTGGTCGCTCCCATCCCCTAAGCTAAAAAGTTTTGACCCCCCATTTTTAGAAAAAGTTGAATGTTTTGGCCATGTTTAGGTGTTTCTTGACTGTTTTTGACCCGTTATTGGAGCTCATTTACTCCCCCTCCTGAAAACTGAAAATGGCCGGGCCCGCCCAAAATTTCGAGCTGTCACATGAATGTTCATAAGTCAAAATCAAAACAAGATTAATATTAGGGCTTTCAGTTTGCTAAGTATGCTAATTAGCTGATACTAGCAGGGGCGTAATCTGGACTTTATTTCGTGGGGGCCAAGTCATTTATCTCAAAAACGGTTAGGAGCATATATACATGGGTAGCAAGAAAATTGGGGGAGGTGGTAAAATCGCTAGAAATTTCCGAAAATCGCCTAAAATGTTACTAAAAAATAGAATTTTAGGGGCTACAGTAATGTACAGGAAGTTTTACAATCTTCTGCGGGGTTGTATACTCCGCCAGACCTCCCACGCCCATGTGTGGTCAGGAGCCACACGAAAATAATGGCATTTTTGAGTTTCTCGGCGAGATCTGTAACTACGGTGAAGAAAAAATTTCAAAAAAATGGAAGAGTATTTTGCTTTATTTGAAACCGTTTAAACTACTTGCATGACTAATTTCTCAATATCCACTTCAAGTACGATACGAGAAATTTCGCGCTCCGGAAATTTTGACATACATATTTTTCATGTTCGAGTCAAGCCTGGGCCTTTAAGATAGCAAATAGAATAAATAAGTAAGTCATAAATTTTAGGTTCAATAGCTCAAAAGTGTATGGCTGACCCTTTAGCGGGGGGTAATTCCCCCTCACCCCCTGTGTGCATGTATGAGCAAGACCCACCAAATATTCTGATGGATGGCTAGTGGCGTTGAACTTTGCGTAGTTTGTTTATACGTACACGTTTTATGCGTCACGAGAAAATTTTTCTACTTTTTTTATTCGTCTTCTATTCATTAGTGTACTTTTGGAAGTAATTGTTTATCCTACTTATACGTATATTCGAGGTATGATGGACGAGAGCGGCGAACAATTCGTCGCGTACTTCTTGCCTAGTGATAATACGCTGCAAAAACGAAAGGACGATCAGGAGATGCACGTTGAATATAGGCCTGACGAAAGGTGCGTGCGTGTTTTCAAGATTTTTAAACTAAATTGTCTTAATTTAAAGGCATGCTTTGGAGATGGACTTTTCCAATTGCTGAAGTCAAATTGAAATAGTTTACAAAGACAAAACGACCAATAATAGTTGTGCGCATAGGTGGGCGGCACCAAAGCTTGGGGGTGAAAGATTTTTTCAAAGGTCAAACAATGGCATAAAAATTGTGGTATGGCGAATAATACACCATTTTTCAACGTTTCTCATCGAGCACTATCCATTGGCATCTAAAAATTGCGAAAAAATTTTCAAAAATAGAATTCTGGGATGGGCTATTTTGGTTTCTGGGGGTTGCATACCCCCAAACCCCCCACGCGCAGGTATGGTTGTGCGGTGGAGTGCAGAAGTGGGATCTTCAATTGGTTGATTTGCCTTTGTAAAGTGGTTCGATTTGACTTTCTTGGTTCAAAAAATTTCTGAAATGTGCCTTTAAGGTGGTACGATTACGTATCATCAGTGTCTCCGTACAAGGTTCCGTACAAAGGCACTGCGACTCAAATTTTTGCAAATTCTGTAAACAAACAGTAAATTTTAGTGTACTATAGTACGGAACTGTAATGCGTACTGTGTGTTTTTTAACAGTTGTATGTACACTTATCATCCGATTTTTCTGTCTTAGGCAATCGAACCAAATATATTTTTTATCACTTTCACGTAATTTTAATTTTAATATTAATTTTAATTTCTAAGTAACATTTCATTCTAACCGTCTTGAACACACTTTTGAAGCTTTTCGAGACAATTTAAATAGAACAGTAATGTTTAACAGAATAATTTTCAGCTACGAGTTCAAGCCAAGTTTAGACGTATAGTACGTTACATTACTACATAAATCAGCACATACGTGCACTAAAGCTTGCTAAAAAGTGATTATGTAGCATAATAATACATGTTACAAAACTGTACAAAATATGTGCATAAATAAAATTTGAATAAAATACAAAAACATACATACATACGAACTGTATACTTGCATATATAAATTTGCTGTAAATAAGTTATCTATGAATTCCTAATGCACGACTTGCCTTTTCTATTTTTACATACATGCGGTATTCAAGTTTGAATCTTTCAAAGTATGCCATCACAGGTGAGCGGCACCAACATTCTGAGGGGATGAAAGATTTTTTCAAAGGTCAGAAATGGCCTTAAAAATGGTGGTATGGCGAAAAACACCATTTTTCAACGTTTCTCATCGAGCACTATCCATTAGCATCAAAAAAATTGCGAAAAAAACAAAAAAAATCGAAAATTGAATTTTGGGGGTGTTTTGGTTTCTGGGGGTGCATACCCCCAAACCCCCATGCTCAGGTATGTATGTTATCCGTTGTCTATTTGCATATCTCATTGAAAGTGAATCTTTCAGTTACGACTATAAATTAGCTCGCGAATACAACTGGACTGTGAAGAACAAGGCATCCAAAGGCTACGAGGAAAACTACTTTTTCGTCTTCCGGGAGGATTCTGTTTATTATAACGAATTAGAAACGAGGTTAGTTTGTTATTCGTGTAGCCTAATCTATCTAGATAAATGTATTTGAAAAAAATAAAATAGGAGAATTTAGAATTAAAAATCGTGCCAAAAATTTAAAAAACTATAAATATACATAAATAGAAAAAACGACTCGTGCTATAAACGATCCGTGCAAAAGATGACCATGTCTGCGTGCAGGTATGTACCGTTATATTTTACTGAAAGCTTTTAGGCGGCATTCAAGTTCATTGTATGTTTCAATTGTCTTGATGTTAAAGCCTGACTTAAACTTAGGACGGGTTTAAGCCGGATTCAAATCTAAACCCGTATATTTAATGACTGAGTTCATTTTTAAGCGTGGTCTAAGCTAGAACATTGAGATCGGATCATAACCGGGCATGGGGGGTTTGGGGTATGCAATCCCCCTCTAGAAACCGAAATACCCCTCCCCCAGAATTCAATTTTTGAAATTTTGTTTTCTTCGCAATTTTTTTGATGACAATAGATAGTGCTTGATGAGAAACGTTGAAAATTTGTGTTTTTTGCCATACCACAATTTTTAAGGCCATTTTTGACCTTTGAAAAATCTTGCACCCCCCCCAGAATTTGGGTGCCGCCCACCTATGGATCGGACTTTAGTGGACAGCAGGGAAAGTCTGACTACATTTTAATTCTTTGCCGTAAAAAACGAATTGAATACTAGAATTGTGGCATTCTTTTCTGGGGTACGAGCATAGGTGGGCAACACCAAAATTCTGGGAGGGGGGTGAAAAAATTTTCAAAGGTCAAAAAATGGTCTTAAAAGTGGTCGTAAGGCGAAAAAACACCATTTTTCGACGTTTCTCATCGAGCACTATCCAATGGCATCAAAAAATCGCCAAAAAAGCGAAAAAAAATTTCAAAATTTGAATTCTGGGGGGTATTCCAACTTCTGGGGGTGCATACCCCGCCCCGAACCCCCCACGCCCACGTGTGGGTACGAGTTGTTATTGTTACGCGGTAAGTTTTTTGTCCGAAAAGTGATGGCATTACTGCGTCATCGGCTAAATTACAATAATATGAAATGCATGTTGTTGCTGTTTTTGTTTAGAGTTCGACTCAGTAGACGAAGAGCTAAGGAGGGATTTCCGAAAATTTCCAATTCTCGACTCATTGTTCGACATCGTGATCAAACTGCGGCCGAAATCGCGCAACAGGTTAAATCTTGTGCATGTCATTTAATGCATTGAATCAGGAGTTGACGTGCAACGGCTCGAGATTTTGGATGGGGGTCCCCGCAGACAACATGCCAAGCATGAGAGTTCTGGGGATGAAATTTTAAAGTGCCTTTTTGGGCATAAAAATAGTGGATACTGGTGGGTACGCGTCAAAAACAACGTTTTTCGGCGTTTTTTACGATGCTCTCTTTCTAAAGCATAAAAACGAAAAAATTCGGAAAAATTTTTTTAAAAAAGTCGAATAAATTGAACAAAATATAGTTAAAACATGCGCATATGGCACGAAGCGCCGAAAGTTTGACACTTTTGAGCAAATAGATAGCTAAACAAGCTTTAAAATCACGTTTTCTGCAAGTTGTTTGAAAATTTTTGGAAATTTTTGAAAAATCGCGAATTCTGGGTGGTGAAAGTTTTCCTTGGCGGTGAAACCCCCCATAGGTCATGTATGGTCCCCGGCCAGTAGAGGCCGGGGGTTAATGAGCTTCAATTTTTGACCAAAAATTGCAAAAAAGCACCTTAAAATGGCCGCAAAGGCAAGGTTTTTCCAAAAATCGGGGTTGCGGGCATAGGTTGGCGTCACCAAAGCTCTGGGGGGAGGGTGCAAGATTTTTTCGAAGGTCAAAAATGGCCTTAAAAATAATGGATGGCGAAAAAGCACCATTTTTCAACGTTTCTCATTGAGCACTATCCATTGGCATCAAAAAACTGCGAAAAAAACAAAAAAAATCAAAAATTGAATTCTGGTGGGGGGTATTTTTTCTCGGGATGGGTGGGTGCATACCCCAAACCCCCCACGCCCAGGTGGGGTGCATACCCCCAAACCCCCTCCCCAAGACCAGGTATGGTAGCGGTGTTAGATTCAAAAATTTTCTGATATTGGGGCTTGGTTAGGGGCATAGGTGGTCAGCACCAAAATTATGGCTGGGTGCAAGTCAAAGGTCAAAAATGGTCTTAAAAATGAAAGTATGGCAATAACACTATTTTTCAACGTTTCCAATCGAGCACTATCCATTGACATGAAAAAATTGCGAAAAAAACTAAAAAATTTCGAACATTGAATTCTTGGGGATATTCGGCCTTCTGGGGGAAATGCATACCCCAAACTCCATACGCCCACGTGTAATTAAGGAACGACCAACTTTGGGTGAGGGACTCCCCTGTTACATGTCTTATGGGCAGAATCGAAATTCTGGGGTCTGGATGGGATTTTTTTCAAAAACTTTGAAAAGGACAAGAAATGGCCGAAAACTGCTGATAGGGGTATGTTTGCCATTTTTCGATGTTCGTCGTTAACAGTATTAGCAGCACGAACTACCAGGGTCTGCTTGCATCAGGGGCGGTGGATGGCGTGGGCGCAGTCCAACGCAGTTGGCGAGATAAAGACCGGATACTTATAATTATTTTTTGGCAATTTCGTAATTTATCGCATTTTATAGGCGCTTGATAATAGCTATTAGTTTCATAATAACGATTAATGGCGTTTGTTTACTTTTTTAGCGGCCCGGAAGTAGTGTTTTTTTGTACTCGGCAAAGATTTTTCCCGATGTACAAAGACTTTTCGGGACCGTCTTTGTACATGTAGGAAGATTTTTGGGGAGACAAAAATTGCAAAAAAATTCGCAAAAATTTTCGGCGCTCCATATTACAGTCAGTGATCGGACCGAGGGTACTTTTTGGACCTCGGCCTCGGTCGAGGCCGAGGCGCCTTAAAATCCTCGCCTCGGCCGAGGCCGAGGCCGAGGGTAATGCCGAGGGTCAAGCTTAAATACCTATACCCATAAATAGTGCTCTTAGAATATTTTGTATGCACATGAGCTAGAGAATAATCGTAATATTGAACACTTTATCGAATGTCATTTTCAATAATAGTAGATTAATTGTGTGAAGGATTTATTGAATAAAGTCAGCAGAATGAAAGCATACTTAATTTAACAAGTTGCCGTTGAAGACTTGGAAAAGTTAATAAAAAATATGGCTGAACAAGCACTTAAAAACTTTTATTACTATACATAAATAAGAAAACAGTGTCAAAGAAATACGAACAAACGAAATAAGCTAAGTAAAGACAGAACTGTAGCCATTGTTGTGCTCGCTTTTGCAGTAATGCATGTTTAAACACGCTTTTTCAGTCATCCAATTCTGGTGTGGTAGGTAATATGACAGAAACTGCACTGTACTTTCCGATCATAGTTTCCCAAGGTCCAGAGTTGAGGGAAGG
This sequence comes from Mermis nigrescens, assembly GCA_036768485.1. Classification (NCBI taxonomy): domain Eukaryota; kingdom Metazoa; phylum Nematoda; class Enoplea; order Mermithida; family Mermithidae; genus Mermis; species Mermis nigrescens. The sequence goes on from JAVLUZ010000135.1 coordinate 2,852,026, forward strand.
GTGAAATCCCAAAATGGGGGACCAGTAAATTAAGTAGTGTCTTTGTATGAGCGAACAAATTTTTGTAGATATTTTATATAAATATATTTTTAAACAAACACGTTTTTACATACTGCCAGTGTGTGACCTGCAACCGGCATGCAGTCCTAAACAGTGTTTTTTTTGTGCAAGATACCTTTTTACATGAACAAAAATGGTATCTAAAAGTCTTTGAACATTTTGTACATGCAAATTTTTGTATACTATTATATATAGTATGGTACAGTAGCGATTTAGTAAGGTAAAACAGGGGTTTTCGACCTTCGGTAGCGTATCTTAGCTAATTCCTGGGTCTCTGAATATTTGACATTTTTTCCATTCTAAATGCAAATTCTACTATTTTAAAGATATATAGGACAGACAATTACTGATGCGCCAAAAATTTTCGGGAATTTTACACATTTTTACAGTTTTTGTCTCTCCAAAAATCTTTGTGCATGTACAAAGACAGTCCTGAAAAGTCTCTGTACAATATGAAAAATCTTTGCCGAATTCAAAAAACTGTGGTCCTAAATGTGATAATTCGGCCTGGATATAGTTCATAAGATCATTTGGCGCGAAGCGTCGAAATTTTTATGAGCTTTTGATGAAATTTACACATAAAACTTGACTGAGAAAGCTAAAACAACTTGTACCTACTACAAAATCAGAAATATTACAGATATTGTAATATGCCAATTAAATCTTGTAATAAGCACTACTGTGCTTAGAAATCCAATGCAACATCAGGATAAATTAGTCAATTTTATCTTTGAAGGGCAAAAAAGTGCAAAGATATTAAATAGTACTTATTTTGCATAAAATTTTCAAAAACAGTATAAATAGATACAAACGATATATAAATCTGCATAAAGATGCCTAGATTACACAAAAATTGATTTTGGAGTGTTTATTTCCCCTGCTTCAATCTAAATACAGTATATTAGCGATATTTTGCGCGAAGCGCCGAAAAATTTTTGAAATTTCCTAAAATATTCTGAAAAACGATATAATTAATATCACTTTGTCCAAGAAAGTATTTTAACATTGTATAAAAATGGCTCCAAAAAATGCGCGAGCCAAAATTGATTTTTGGCAAAACCTGCATTTATTGGCCATTTTTAGGTGCGTTTTTGCGATTTTCGGCTGAAAATCCGTAATCATTTACGCCCCCTCCCATAAAAATGGCCGAAAACCATACAAGTAACAGGAAGGACTTTGAGGAATTACCACCCACCCAGGGTTGGACGTCCTCCCCTAACCCTTCCCTCCAACGTCAGAAAATTTTGACCCACCCTCCCCATTTTTGGCGAAAATTTGCGCTTTGTTGGCTATTTTAGGTGCTTTTGCCATTTTTGACATAGAATTAGAGTCGCTAATCCCCCACCCAAAATTTCTAGCCGTTACATGTATGCCGAGGAGCCCCTCCCAAAAATTTTGAGCTGTTACATGCATGTTTTATTGTGACAGTTTGTCTATTTACTCTTGCTTACATTCAAAAATACTCTATCACTTCCGGAAATTCTAATAGTTAGCTGCACTTTTGCCATAGTAAAAATTAGGTTCAAAAATATTCAAAAGGTTTTAACCAAAAATCGTCTGACAGTGACTTGAGTCTTGTACACTGAGAGGGGGTAATAAACCTCCCTCACCCCTCCCTTCGGGAATGTGTGTTTCCGATCCATGTAGCAAGCATGAGAATTAAAACTTAGTCATCACATGAATAATAAATTGGCACTTTTCTGTATGTAACTTTGTGTAACTGGGTACGCGACTGAAACCACAAGAAAAGTCTATAGGTAAAAAATAGCCTTTGTACTGCAGATGCATTCTAAATAGTTAATATTCAACGGACATATTAAACTTATTCAAATTTGATTTTAACCCTCGGCGCCTCGGCACTTTTCAGCCTCACCCTCGGCGCCGAGGCCGAGGCTCCAAAAAACGCCGAGGCTTGCCGAGGCCGAGGCCGAGGCCTCGGTCCGATCACTGATTACAGTACCCAAAAATTTGTGTGTACAAAATGTACAAAGATTTTGGGAAGACAAAAACTGTGAAATGGTGTAAAATTCTCAATAATTTTCTGCGCTTTACGCCGAAATGAGTAATTGTTTGTCTTATATATCTCTAAAATGGCAGAATTTGCATTTACAATGGGAAAACGTCAAATTTTTCGGCGCTTCGCGCCGTTTTGAGACAATTTTCAGTAATTTTTGGCGTCAAAAACCCAGAAATTAGCTGAACTACACTACCAAAGGTCGAAAACCCTGTTTTACCACGCTAAAATCGCTACTGTACTATATTATAGTACACAAAAATTTGCATGTACAAAATGTACAAAGACTTTTGGGGACTATCTTTGTACATGTACAAACGGACCATGTACAAAAACACTGCCCGGAAAACACAATTTTGCGCCTGGAATAGGTTTTTGTTGCAATAAACATTTTCATGACTCCTAAAACAATTTCTGGAGCATTAAAACGGCTATTTCGGAATATTTTACATTTTTATGCAGAATTTTGAAAATTTCCGACGCTTCGCGTCAAATGCTTCAATGAGCTTGCAAGTGCACAAATGAAGTTAATCGAGCAATAAGTTAACCTTCTCTCTGACCGTCCTTCTGTCTAAACTTAACAAATTTTCAGTGAAAAAAGTCGATTCATGTTTTTCGCACAAAATTGTTGAAAATGAAATTTTTAGCAAAAATGTTCCGCAAAATGAATTTAGATAAAAGGACAACGAAAAAACGCTATTTAGCATTTGAAGGGCGAATTTTGAATCAATTTCCGGCTGTTTTGGGAAAAGTTGGGGTATATAAGCATGGAGCCTTTGGGGGAAGGGGGTTTTGTACCCCCAAAAGTTTGAAACCCCCCCCCCGCAAGTAACTGTGGGTGGACCCCCAGAATTCTATTTTAGTAACATTTTTGGGGATTTACCCCTTTTAGTAAGATTTTTGGTGATCTATTCCATCCTGACCCCTTCCAGAATTTGGGTGCTGCCCATTTATTGTGCAAACCCCCTAAAATTTGAACCCCCAGAACAGAATTTATGGTGCTATTTTTGGCAATTTTCCCTTACCTAACATCGGAATTTGTCTGCTGCATGCTTCTGGCCATACATGGGCAGCAAGGAAATTCTGGGGGCTTCAATCGCCAAAATTGCCAAAAATGTTAAATAGACTATTGCCGGTCTACAGTAATCTGCGGGGGGAGGGGTTGTATAACCCCCAGACCCCCACGCCCATGTGTGCTTCTGACCTCACGTGGGCGTAGGGGTTGGGGATATGCACCCCCGGAATTCAATTTTTGAAATTTTCTAGTGATTTTTTGATGCCAAGTGATAGTGCTCGATGAGAAACGTTGAAAAATGGTGTTTTTTCGCCATACTACCACCATTGTTAAGACCATTTTTTGACCTTTGAAAAACGTTGCGCACCCCTCCCCCAGAATTTTGGTGCTGCCCACCTATGCTCCTGATCTGAAAAATGCCGCACACGTATGTCTGATTTTGTACGTAACATGAATAATAATTTAGCGAGCGCGCTTGTCGCAATTGCAAGCCGTGCAAGAGGAAGGCGAGGAGGACGAAGAGGCATTCAACGACGATGAAGACAATAACGTTGTGGTACCCGAAGCTGAAATCGAAGATCAAGTGGCGGTGGGAGACGAAACCGAAGAAAACATTGACGCCGATGATACAGCCGCCGCCGTCGCGTCTCCGCAGGACGACTCTGACGACGCTGCTAATGACGTCAGACAAAGCACCAGCTCCAACGAAGCTGAAGATCCGGATGACGACGACGCGTGATACTTTTAGTCGTTTCTTCGTCACCTCATGTCATCTTCTGTTACTGTACTGTGTAAAATAATATATAATTTTGTCCGCCTTTTTGAGGAATTAAAAACAGGTCGCTTATATAATACGGTTAAGCGAAGACGGATTTATAGGAAGAGCACTCGATAAAACAGTGTTTCGAGCATAAAATTCACTTTAATAGGCTCTAATTTTAGTCGATCGATACCTTTGGCATAAAAATTGATTTCTGACGCTTAGTTATAACTAGTGTTGTAAAAGATATCTTTATCTTTATCTTGACGATTTTCTTTTTAACAAGATAAAGATAAGATAAAGATATCTTTATCTTTTGGAAAAATCACAGGCAATCTTTATCTTTATCTTTTTGATAGGAATTTATCTTGCAAAAAAGATAAAGTATGTAGATACATAAGTTAGCATGTAATCCAAAATGCAGGTTTGACGTGAAATACGTTTAGATGCATTCAAGTTTTATTGTGATACAAGAAAAGAAAACGATTACCCCATGGCATGCGGCATAAACTAATGCCTGTATATCAACCTAAGTGAGTGAGAGTGATACCGATCTAAGCGGGAGTACTACTACTAGCATATACGTTAATCTATAAGTTCAAGCCTAGGAAACATTAAGAAGTTTGAAAAAATCAATAATTGTTGCGACTATACTTTGTACAGGCGCACAGAGCAGGGTTTTGATGCTTGTGAAAAGAAAGAAGTGACTTGCTGTCTGCCAGCAGTAGTACGTGGGTCAGTCAGATGTGCTTAATGCCTATCACCTCTTTGATCTCAGGTACAAAATTAGGGTATTCATTTGGCTGCTTTACATCAACCACTCTCAATTATTGCATTTCACAAACATCATTCTCCTGGGTCCAAGCGACCATATTTACATATGTACACTTTATCTTTATCTTTTTGGTTCCTTTATCTTGCAAATTATCTTTATCTTTATCTTTCTTAATTTTTTATTATCTTCTAGATTTTAAAATTTCAACTTTATCTTTATCTTTTAACTTGCAAAAAATTCTTATCTTTTACAACACTAGTTATAACAGTAGTTTCTAGGCGGGCTAGTAATTCAGTTTTGGATTTAGAGATGCAAGTGCTACCAATTTAAACCACTTGTAATCGATTTGCATCGACTATAAGATCAAGGTACAGCACAAGATTTCTGGAAATAAGCCCCCTTCAGAAGTACAAATCAGCGACATGGCCGACTGTTGTTCCCGGTTTTATGTCAGCGATATCGCCGACTAAAATCGGGAGAATAGGATCCATTATTGCTTTTGTGTGATATCGCCGACTATTTTGTGAATAAAGAATAGTGCAGTCATTGGAAGAAAATTTGTGCGCGCGTATGGCATGCAAATGCATTATATAGTTATTTTTAGACATACTATGAATTTTAATGAGCTCAAAAGCAGCAAAATGAGGTAGCCTAAATTCTAACAACTATGTAAATAAGGTCAATTAATTAGAATTAATAAGTTTAAATGAATTATTTGATAATGATTTGTTTAAGTAATTAATTATTCAGTTAATTAAATGTTGGACTAAGAATATATTCAACAAAAATTGCGGATTAATTTTTATGGGCAAAGGCAAATTTATTAATATTATTCCTTTCCACTTGCAAAATCTATGATTTTCTGAGACAGTTGCATGCTCATTTCCTCTAAGGTTTCTGGCAGGTTCATAAAACTTGAAAAACTCGTCGAATGGGAGTATAATAACCTTTTCCCGGTGTTCAAAAAATGTCTTCTGTATTTGCGTGATTTTAGACGTAAGTTTTATTATATTTTACTTTCACTGATATTTTTTAAAATTTTATTCCATTTAATTTTTGTTTTATTATTCTATTTATTTTTTTCTCAACTATTTTTTTAATTTCATTATAACCATGCTATGTTAAATGTCCCTACATGCATATGTATGTTTGAACATGCATGCATTCCATATACGAGTATATGTACATATAGAGTAGGTACCTAATGGCTTCTCAGGTGGCTCTAACACGCGCGATATCGCCGACATTTACATACTTCTGAAGCAGGCTTAAGCCTATACGTGGGTTTAAGACTCCCGAAAAACAACGAAAAATCTCGTATATGTACCTTTCTAGGATTTTTGCTCGTTTCTTCGAAACCAGATTGCTGCCCAATTTTTGAAAATTTTTTCCGCGATTTTTTGATGACAATGAATGGTGCTCAATGAGAAACGTTGAAAAACGGCGTTTTTCACCAAAGACCATTTTCAACCTTTAAAAATCGCACAATCCCCTCGCAGAATTTTGGTGCTGCCCACCTAATGGTTGTAGATGCATTTAGTGCTTACTTTAGTAGGTTAGGTATGTATGTAGTACATACATACATACATATATTGTATACCATAGGATGCGAGACTCACGCTCATACGTGGGCAGCAAGAAAATTCTGGGGGTGCAAGATTTTTTGAAGGTCAAGAAATGGCCTTAAAAATGGTGGTATGGCGATAAAAACACCATTTTTCGACGATTCTCATCAAGCACTTCCATTGGCATCAAAAATTGCGAAAAAAACGAAAAAAATATTTCAAAAATTGAATTCTGAGAGGGGTATTTTGACTTCTGGGGGGTATTTTGGTTTCTGGGGGGTACATACCCCCCACGCCCAGGTGTGCTCACGCTGCATAGCATGACGATACTCGAGCAAGGGATCCGATGGGGCTAAATAGCCAATTTAGCATCAAAGATCAATTCCGAGGATTCAAACCGCACGTGGGTGTGTGAAGTTTAGGGGGTGTGCGTGCACTCCCACAGAATTCAATTTTCGAAATTTTTTGTGATGCCAATGGATAGTGCTCAACGAGAAACGTTGATAAATGGTGTTATTTCGCCATAACACCATTTTTTGACCTTTGAAAAATCTCGCACCTCCAAGAATTTCGGTGCTGCCCACCTACGATCGAGATCTCCCTCCACACCTATGTATGACTCATTGATACTTGGAAGACTGACTTTCAGCATTAGCAAGCGACGATGTCCTCGATTTGTGAATAGGAATGGAAATACCGACCTCAATTCACAATTTTCTAAGGCATTTAAATTGACCAGCCGTCTTTCTAATTCCGCCTATTCTCTAAAAATTCTACCATCTTCAACATTCCCGATTCACAAAAACATTTGTAGACATTAATATTTCCGATGCATAAATTCAGTCAGGAACATCCACAAATGCGTTCAGGTAGAATCACACCTTTAATAATCAATCCAGGCAGATTACCCATCGCAGCACATAGAAATACATATATAAGAAATCGATCATGACATTTAATAATGTCGCATTGTCTAAGGTTGGCAATCGTTATAACATTGTTAGTTGGTGGATAATTTAGCTCTCATTGAAACTTTTATGGAAAAATGCGATTTAAGAATTAACGGCATTTAAATAACGTTGACGTTTGCCAACTCTAGCATTGTCTCGAATATTCAAATACACAGCATTTAATATGTTAATATGTGCTACATACATTATTTAAACAATGAGAAAACGCAAAATAAATTACCACCTCCATCAAATGCCGAAGTTTCGAACGAACACTGAATAATAAAAGTAGATACCCGTGCACAAGCAGAACTGTATTCAACATCCACCCACAATACTTTAGTCAACTGACACATATCTCGGAAATTTCGTTAGGCTAACTACTAAAAACAGTATTTTTCGATCTTTTCAGTGTGTCATCTCATTGATATCATCAGATTCGAACCTTTAGAACAAATTCTTTGGCATCATTTTAATTTCCAAAAAACAATTTGATGCCTAACGAGCATACCTGGGCGTGGGGGGTATGCACCCCCAGAAACGAAAATACCCCCCCAGAATTCAATTTTTGAAATTATTTTTTCGTTTTCTCCGCACATTTTTGATGGCATTGGACGTTAAAGAATGGTATTTTTTCGCCATACCACCATTTTAAAGGCCATTTTTGACCTTTGAAAAAATCTTGCACACCCCCTAGAGCTTTGGTGCCGCCCACGTATGCCAAGGAGCAACCGCCCCCCTAAATACAGACCTGCTTGCACGTTTATCAAAATGTTACGATGACAGTTCAAGCCTACGTGAATATGTATTAGGTACAAGTACAAACACCCACCGCGGTGAAAATTTACCGAGTTTGCACGTACTTTCTTTTAGGATATATACAGTACACCATTATCTGATAGATCAAAAAAAGTACTTACACTCTTTCTCGCATTTCGATTAAAGATAAGATCATTTTGTCAATCAATGCATTTCATTCCGTTTTCTTTTCGTCTTCCTTGCTGTCTTCGACTTCTTCACTTTTCTGATTTTTCTTAGGCGACTTGGATTTAGATTTGGCATTTTTCTTAGTTTCAGAGACCGATCGGCTGCGACTACTACGGGTTCAAAAAATAAGCAAACGCTAGACGAGTTAAAAACAACAGCCAAGCTATACATAGAAAGACAAAGAAAAAAGTACGAGGGGTTTAGTATTATTATATGTTTCACGAAACCTTGCGCATGAATCGTAATTCTCGAGCGATATAAATCGATTACAAAAGTTGTTCTAACTGAAGCAGAAGTGACAATACTGCACATAGTAATTGGTACAGTGGTCGCCATGAAAGATGACGCGCCATCACCCTCAGAATTATAATGGATGGTGCGTCGCGAGCGCCGCGATTACGCCCACCATGCGCCATCATCTCTTTTTTCTATTCAGCGCCATTAACCTCCATCATCCCGTTAATCTGACGATGCGGACGGCGCAATTTAGCTATTAATAGCGCCAACAAGGAAGCGCGCACGTGAATGCTGGCGCGCTTCGCTTCTTGTTGGTGCTATTAATAGCTAAATTACGCCGTCCGCATCGCCAGACTAACAAGATGATGGAGGTTAATGGCGCTGAATAACAAAGAGAGATGATGGCGCATGATGGACGTGCGCGGCGCTCGCGACGCTCTATCCATTATATTCTGAGGGCGATGGCGCGTCATCTTTCATGGCGACTCACTGTAAGCGTATGAAGTTTTACTAAGCAAGATTGTTTAAACAGTAAGCTGACTTGAAACCACTTTTGTAGCTTCTCGCTGCATTGCTGAAAATTGATTTCCATGCACGACGTTTCGTGGAAGACTATAATTAGCATTCCACCAATAAAGGGTCTGCAAAGGTGTCGAACTATTCTAGCTTAAAATGGTGCATTTTATGGCGATTTTAGGATAATAATGTGTAGGTACATCACAAACCCGAATTAGTGCAATAAAGTCTCCATTTTGCAATCCCATGTTAACTCTGCTGACCTTAAATGTACATCCGTGAGAGCAGGTCAGCCGATATTGAATCATGTCAGTCTATCTTTTTACACTAGCTATATTCAATATCAAATTAAAGGAAAATTATCGGCCTTACCTGTAAGTAAACACCTTTAGAGCTGCACGTATCTCTTACTCATTTTAAGTATACCCTGTTTTAAGTTTTTTCCAACTGGACACCTAACACAAATTCTCAATTACCGCACATGGGCAAAGAGAGAGGATGAAAAGGTGAAGTAAGGCAAGGAAATTTCCGAGCTCAGGGTAACAAACATACTGGGCGTGGGGGTTTGGGGGAGTATGCACCCCCAGAAACCCGAATAACCCCAGGATTGAATTTTTGAAAATTTCTTTGTTTTTTTCTCGCAATTTTTTGATGCCAATGGATAGTGCTTGATAAGAAACGTTAAAAAATGGTGTTTTTTCGCCAAACCACCATTTTTTGACCTTTGAAAAAATCTTGCATCCCACCCCCAGAGCTTTGGTGCCGCCCACCTAAGGTAACAAATCCAAATGACATTTCGGAATTCCCGTTTATGTTTATCAGTATCCTACAATAACAAAATTTCTGGCCATTGCGCATTTGTAAAAAAATGTTGCCAACTGGATAGAAATATCCACTAAAATAACATGGTTCCTAGCATACAAAACTAGAATGGGCTTAATGGTCTCTTGAGCCGCAAAAAATTACTGGCATCACTACTAAATTTGACAATATTGCCCTCTTTGATAAAAACAGAAATCAGAAATGAAAGTTTTCGATGGTCTCTCGACTTACACTGTCGCTATTAAAAGTCAAAAGGATAAGGTAATAGCCGCATAACATCTTAAAAATTATGTTAATCAGGGAGAACGAAACGAAAACGCTGAAAGATGTCGCACGACAAAAGATTGTAAACGAAACTTGGCGGCCTTTTCTCCCTTTACCCCAAAATAATTGGCAATATTAGAAATGGACACATTTTTTCAATTATTTTTAGCTACCTTCTATTGAATTTTCTATAAAAATACTTTCCGACTGAAATTCGAAAATATAAATTGAAACCTCTGCACTAAAAATTACACAGTTCCGAAATTGCGAATTAAAAAAATAAGATAAAAGTAAAATAAGTATTTTTTATATTGTTAAATAATGAAGAATTTTTAAAAATTCTTCTGCGGGTAAAAAGCAGAAAAGGCGTCCTGCGCTGTTTCGATGAGCGACAGCGTTCATTTTACATTAATCACTGCGTTCTTTCATAGCATTCCGAAAACAAATTATATTTAATGATGATCCATTTTTCGTAAAAAGGAAGAAAGTGGTAAGGAAAGATCCACCTTTTTAGTTTAAATTAAACAGAAAAACAATACTATCTTATCACCATATGTACATGTAACAGGGGGTTTAAGAGATCCCTCACTCAGAGTTGGACGTTCCCTTCCCGCTCCATCCGGTGTTTTTTTAACAAGGTCCGTTTGAACATGTACAAAGATGGTCCCTAAGTCTTTGTACATTTTGTACACACAAATTTTTGGGTACTATAATATGGTACAGTAGCGATTTTGGTGTGGTAAAAACAGAGTTGTTCGACCTTTGAAAAAGTATTTTAGCTGATTTCTGGGTTTCTGAGGGCAAAAATCACTAATAATCGTCTAAAAACGGCGCGAAGCGCCAATAATTTGACTTTTTTCCTATCAAAATGCAATTTCTGACATTATACAGATATATAGAACACACAATTACTCATTTCGGCGCGAAACGCCGAAAATTTTTGCGAATTTTAAACCCTTTTTGCAGTTTTTGTCTTCCCAAAAATCTTTGTACATGTACAAAGACGGTCCTCAAAAGTCTTTGTACATCGGGAAAAATTTTTGCCGCGTACAAAAAAACCGTGACTCCATCCACCCAAATCAAAACATTTTCGACCCTTCAGTTTCGGCGAAAAAATGCGTTTTTAACTTATTTTATGTAGGCGTCTTTTGCCATGTTCGAGTCGTTGATCCCTACACAAAAATTTCGAGCCGTTTATATTGAAAAAAAGAAAAAATAGGCGTATGAGTATTTACACAGGCTGAATGGCCGTCTATTTTTGTGTGAAAAGAAGATTAAAAAATTGAATCAGAAATGGCCTAAAATGCAAGTTTTTGCTCAAAAGTCAGCAGGGGTGAAAAATGTCAACTTGGTGGGATGGGGACGACCGATTTTGAAAGGCAATCCCCCTATTTTTATCTTTTATGTACAGGCTAGGCCAAAAGTTTAAGATACCTCAATATTAGTACTAGGCATGTCGTTAAACTATCAGTAAGATTTGAAAACTTGGATTAACTTATACTGAGTATAAGTGAATGAGTCTAGACCGTTTTTTTGCGTCCTTTTCGAAAAACAAACTTCCATCCAAATCTGTTAAGCCGTTCTCGATATATTTACGGGAAATGCTAACACTTTTGCTTACATAGTCTCTACACTTCACGATGATGCTCAAATGTCTTTAAAAACTGACCATTAGTCGATCATTAATCAATATTAAATTTTGGCAACATCTTTTAAAGATATTTGAGCATCATGATGAACATACATAAGCATAGGGTCAAGTTGGGGTCAAGTGACTTGAGGCTGTGAGTCGACCGACCACGGACCACGCAAAGCAAAATGAGGCCAACCACGCAAAAATTTGGGAAGAACGACGTAAAAATCCGAAAATAAAGACAAAAATTTTCAAAATTTGTAAAATGAACATTGGTCCAATGCTAAGTTTACGTGGTTGGTAGTCAACCACGATGTTTTCCTGTTCGCTAGTCCATTTTCATTAGTTTTACATGTCCAACCACACAACTGATCATATGATATTTGTTTGTATCACCAGAGTCTATAGACAAAATAGGTCGATACTGTGCCCAAAAATCGTCCCTGAAAAATGGCACTGCTGTTCTGGGCATTCCGAGCAACCACGCAAGCCTGTGAAGGTCACTTGAACCTGAGAAAAATCAGTGAGCCCATTTATATGATGAATCATAAACACAATTCTGGCTCAATAACGTTGTAAACGTGATTTAGCTTTGCCTACTAATATCTTGAGAATGGCTTAACGGATACGAATGAAACTTTGTTTTTCGAAAAGTACGCAGAAAAACCGGTCGACATTCATTCACTTGTGTCTAGTTTAAAGTACATAAGCCAACCTTGCAAATCTTGCTGCAAGTTTAAGCCGCATGTTTAGTACTATTTTTTGGGGGTGTCTTAAACTTTTGGCCAAGCCTGTACGTATGCTCTCTGAGCGTGCACCGCAATACATATCAAGTCGCTTTAAAAAGTAAGAAGACAAGAAATTACTCGCGCGACGATCGACTCAGTTTGCGATTCCGCGAGCGACTTCGCGTGCGACTACGCGACGACGAGTTGGAACGCGACGACGACCGTTGCTGGCTGCGACTGCGACGCGTCGGCGATCGGCGACCGCTGTCTCTGCTCCGCTCTTCCGCCAACTTCACTTTCCGTCCCATAAATTCGCGGCCGTCCAGACGATCCAACGCATTCCGCATGTCTTGCAGCGACGCGAATTCGACTACTCTGCAGGGCAGCAAAGCATACATGTAACATGAGTATTTGGGGATTCCCCACCTAAAGTTGGCCGTCGTACCCCCATCCTCCAAAGCCAAGAAATTTTTTGACCCCTCCCCCATTTTTGAAAAAAATGAATTTTTTCGGCGTTTTTTGACCGGTTTGGCCTAAAATTCGAGGTCACTTACCCCCTCCCCCTAAAAATGACCGGGGAATTCCAACCCTATATGTAAGAGCGGGATCCCCCCTTTTTGAGCCGTTACATGTATGCCCCAATCCGAAATTTCGAGCCGTGATGTGTATTCAACAAAGAAACAGTTTCAGCAACTATTATGAGTCAAGCCTAAAAGCGCGGTTTTTTGTGACTAAGAATCTCCCCCATGTACATACAAAGACTTTTCGTCTTTGCGCATGTACAAAGATTTTTGGTAACAGTAAAAAAAGCTACAATTCCAGATAATTTTCCGATGCCTTCGTAATAGTAAAACTTGCGCTTAAAAAGCAAAACCACCAAATTCCATTTTCAATAATTTGTAACGTTGTTTATTGTCAGAAACTCAGAAATTAGCTAACCTACATACATTACCAAAGGTCAAAAACAGTTCTACCACACAAAAAGCGTTACTGTACGAAAATATATTACCCTAAATCTACAGGCAGAAAATGTGCAAAGACTATTTGGGATTGCCTTTGTATTTGTACAAAGGAACCTTGTACAAGAAACGAATCAAACTCAGAATTATTACATTCTTTTACATATGCTATACTAAACTATGTTACGCAATTTACATACCGATTTAACGCCAAGGCCGTATTAAAGGGGGCGTTAGGAGGGCGGCAGCCCTCTCTTGGCCGAAAAAAATTTGAAAACTAAGATAATGAACGGAAAGATGGAAAAATCGACTGCCTTTAACGTTGTATTTTCGAATTTTTGGTGCTACACGTCGGATGTGAAGTATTTTCTATCATTTGGGCCCAAGCGCGTCCAAAAAATTACTAATTACTTTTTTCATAGCTTTTTGTGCGGAAGAAATGTTCCGAAAATTCGAATTTTATTATTTTAATGGAAAGAGCATATCGAAAAACGTCGAAAAATGCGGTTTTTGCTAGCATTCCCAACCAATTTTCCGAGACAGACCAGGTTGGGTCCGCCCCCCTTGGCCGGATACTGGATACGGGCCTATTTATCGCCATTACCAAATCATTATCATTCAAATTATTAGTGCAATCGAATAATCTGCAAATCACACAGCGCTTGAGTTTAAAAGTTGTTAGCTTCATGTACAAAAGCTGCAGCGCTCGACAGGTATAGAGGAATAAAGAAAAGTACCGTCACGCAGTGTTTGTGAATGCACAAGGATGGTCCCTAGAAGTCTTTGTCTATTTTGTACACACAAATTTTCGGGTACTATAATATAGTACAGTAGCGATTTTAATGTGGTAAAAACAGAGTTGTTCGACCTTTGGTAGTGTATTTTAGCTAATTTCTGGAATTCTGAGGGCAAAAATCACTAAGAATCGTCTTAAAACTGCGCTAAGCGCCGAAAAATTTGACATTTTCCTTTCGAAATGCAATTTCTACCATTATAAAGATATATAGAACATACAATTACTCATTTCGGCGCGAAGCGCCGAAAATTTTTGCGAATTTTAGACCTTTTTTGCAGTTTTTGTCTTCCCAAAAATCTTTGTACATGTACATAGACGGTCCCGAAAAGTCTTTGCACGTCGGGAAAATCTTTGCCGGATACAAAAACCGTGCCGTAAAGTGAGGGTAATTTCGGACATTTTTGAAGTTTGTAACTAATTCATTCAAGAATGATTGGGTGAAAAACTGTCGAATATGTTCTAAAACTTCGGTCTCAGGCTTTACATGCTTGAATCAGCAAAGATAGAACTATGGTGTGTCCGTTTTTACTAGCGAAAGCTCAATACAATCGTAAGCATCGCGAGAACATTCTAGGAAAAAAGGAAATAGTAGAAGAGTCACTCAAAAATGATTACGAAAAGCAAGCAACGAAAATTTAGAAATGATTTTTCCTAGCTGTGAAAGACTCTTCAGTCCATGTGTCTCAAAGTCCAGTTTTAGAAAATCCGAGGAAACCCACAATGAGCCAAATCTACAGTGTTTCCATAAATGACTGTACTAAAAATTGTAAATACGAGATTGATCCATTGGCAGATTTTAGGCTACATACATTGTACATCTTTAACATGTAATATGAATCTGAAAACCCTAAAGTTTCAGTGACTCTCGTGATTCTTCTGGCTGAACAAGTGTACCATTTTGGCAGTTTAGAACGTTTAGGTCCTGGATCACTTGCTTTGAAGCTTAGCTTGCGCCATTGGCTCTTTTATATCTGTATAATATTTACAAGGAATGCTAAATCAGAGCAAAATCGTTTTTTAAGTGCATGAAGAGTGATTTTTTCAGTATGATTGACCAAAATATCTGTCCGAAATAACCCCTTGATTTTGCGAAAATCACATTTTTGATTAATATCTAAAAACATGCATTAAATAGATTTATTAAGCAGCATTCGGTTAAACATCTTAATTGTCTAAAATGGAATTTCACTTTCATAAAGGCTTTCAATTAAAAATCACAACAAAATTTTGACAGTTGAAAAAATCGATAAAAAACGTTAGCCTAGAAAAGATAAAGTGGGATATAACAACGAAAGGAATTGCATAATGTTAAGAAAGAAACGCTCATTGCATGAAAAAAATTTACTCCAACAAATCGATAGCTGATAATTTGCGAACATAAATGTCTCAAATTAAAAATTTGTCCGAAATTACCCCGCTTGACGGTTAAATCAATAAGGCAAACTGTAACATATTGTAAACATATGCGCGCGAGGTAGCGGCGGCCAGAGGCGGGTGAAGTTCAGGAATGGCTATATAGTATTAGTAAGTACATTGTGGTCATTATTTGTTGTACAGGATTTCTTTGCACTTGATGTTCGGTAAAGCAAACTGGTTCTTTTACTCCTATAAGTGCTGTTTAGCTAATTTTTCAGTTTCTAGCGAAGAAGAATACAAAAACTAATTAATACGGCGCGAAGCGCTGGGTTCTGTATCGTTTTGGGTTAAATTTTCGGCCTATTTTCGGATACCCTCTCTCACCTCCCTCCGTATGCCATTGCGCATGGGCGTACGCAGGAAGGGGGCGGCCGCCTCCTTAGCCCAAACATAATTTTTGGAAAGGTAGGGAAATGCATGAAAATTGGCATCTTTTTATCAGAAAATCTCAAGATTTTATCATTATTTTAGTTAATTTAGGCCCAAGCGCGGATAAAAAAACGTCATTTTTCATAGCTTATTGAGAAAAGATAATTTTTTTCGAAAAATTTGAATTTTATGAGCTTAACGGGAGCATGTTCGAAAACGTCAGAAAATGCACTTCATTTAGCGCCCCGGCGAACATATTACGAAATATAGTCGCCAATTTCGGACCGCCCCTCCCCCGCCTTAAAAAAATTCTGCATAAGCCCCCGCCCATGTTTGATCGTAAGTAAATAGATGGCTGTACTTTGTTGCAAAAGAGAAAATGAAACAAAATCATTGCTACTCACCCTTCATTTTTGCGATTAAACACATCAGCAAACATAACTTCGCCAGCCTGACGCATGAAATCTTTCAAATCCTAAAATTTTAGATCGAATATACTTCAAATGAAAATCGAATAAAAAATTACAAAATGGGCTAAACGTTACCTGACATTAAAAAATGAAGCTAAAGCGCTGGTAAAAAAATCTCCTATTACACGAATCGCTTTTTAAACATGTACATATGTAATTCTATGGCGATATATATATATATATATATATATATATATATATATATATATATATATATATATATATATATATATATATATATATATATATATATATATATATATATATATATATATATATATATATATATATATATATATATATATATATATATATATATATATATATATATATATATATATATATATTATATATATATATATATATATATATATATATATATATATATATATATATATATATATATATATATATATATTTATATATTAGGGATGCAACGGGTCCCGATTTTTGGAATATCGGGTTCGGGTCCGGGTCTCAAATTTTTCAGATAACGGGTCCGGGTCTGAAAAAAATAACGGGTTCGGGTCCGGGTCCGGGTCCACGAGAATTTGTGAATTATGTCTAATACTAAAAAAATGGCCCTATTATTCATATACAGCTAATTTTTTAATGCACTCAGATTGCGTAATTGCTTCTTATTTTCAGAATGTCAGTCAACAAAAAGTTAAAGTTCCTGAATAAGTGATTCAAATAATTATTAATACATCTAAAGGTGATATATATATCTATAATTTTTTAGCAAAAAAACTGGGGCAGAAACGATATAAATTCGAGACGTATTGATAAAAAAATTGCTCGAATGATTGCACTGGACGATCAGCCTTTTCAGTCTTTTGAAAATATTCGTTTTATGGAATTAAAGCGAGAAGTTCTCTTTTTTAATTGCCCATTAAATTTCGAGTAATGTAAACTAATCAAGTTTATTTTCGAGATTCCGTTATATGAGCTTAAATCAAGAACATTTCATAAAAATGAAGTACTGAGTGAATATGAAAGTGTGCGGGAAAAATAGCTGAGCAGGTTAAGAAATGCGTTGAAATCGGTATTTCATTTCACGACTGACATTTGGTCTGGCATCAGCGAATCATTGTTTTGGCAAGTTTGCTTAACCTTGAAAACTCTGTAACATAATTGATTAATCCCAACGTTTTAATTTTTAAGTTTAACAGCACATTCAATTTCGGACGACTTTAAGCTGAAAAAGTGGATTTTTAATGCATCACCTTTAGGTGCTGAGCATCATAAAGCACAATATGTAAGCGAAGTGCCCGAAAACATGCTTTATTCGTGGGACATTAAAAAATAATTAGTGAGTTAGCGTGAAGATTCTTAAATTAACTACGAGTCATACAATATCTTTATGAATTTCTTGCAGGTGCACGTTATTGTACGCGATAATCGTACAAACATAGTTAAGGCGTTTAAGGATTCAAACTTACAGAGTACAAGCTGTGTGGAGCATAATTTGATATTTAATTGTAAAGGCGGTAGTGACAAAAAACTTATTTTTTCGCAAGTTTCATGTACATACTTCTCAGCTCATTTATACGGGCTCTCGAACAGCAGCAAACGGTTAAAAATGCGCCTTATTTGCCGAAAAATGGCTGGCCATTTTCAGAGAAGTGACTCAAACAGACAGTGGCGGATCTAGGATTTTCCTAGAAGGGGCGTATCCCAACTTTTCCAAAAACAGTCAAAAATACATAGGTCCAAAAATTTGCCCTTGACGCGCAAAATAGCGTTTTTTTCGGTGTGTTACATTGTATACTTTTACATAAAATCACTTTTGACGCAATATTTTTTCTTGAAATTTGAAAATTTTAGACAATTTTGTGCGAAAAAAAATCATTAAATTTCTCTGACTTCAACAAAAATCTGGCGCAAAGCGCCGGAAAATTTGTGAAATTACATAAGGCTAGACGTTTAGAAGCATGATTTACTGCTTGATTTCCTACTTTTCCTATATTTATAGCATTTGATGCGAAATATCGAAATTTTTAATTGAAAATAGAAGAAAACTATGCAAAAATAGCTATTTCTGCTGTTCAAATTGATTTGAAACCTACATAAACAGGAAATGGCTCTAGCTATGTAATTCCTGGTTTTATGAGGGCAAAAATCATTAAGATCGTCTTAAAACGGCGCGAAGCGCCAGAAAATTTGACATTTTTCCTTTCGAAATGTGATTTCTGCTATTATAAAGATATAAAGGATACACAGTTATACACAATTACTCATTTCGGCGTGAAGCGCCGAAAATGTTTGCGAATTTTAGACCTTTTTTGCAGTTTTTGTCTTCCAAAAATCTTTGTACATGTACAAAGACGATTCCGAAAAGTCTTTTTACAACGGTAAAAATCTTTGCCGAATAAAAAAAAGTGCTTCCAGGTCGCCAAGAAAGTGACTAAATGTCATCCGGCGCTGCGCCGGAAAATTTCGAGAAATTATGGTCACTGACGGCCAAAAATCATTGCAAATTGCTTATTATTCTTTATCTCGCTAAATGTTTTTGGCCAATGGGGGGCAGCCGCTCCTCCCCGCCCACCTTGAATCCGCCCCTGCAAACAGAAAAAAATTTGAACAAATTCAAAAACACCTTGACCCTGATTTATTGCCTCTTAAACTAAAACCAGTAGATGAATCTGATTGCTTTTGAAATACTATCTGGTATTATTGTGAAGATTTAGAAGTTGGAAATAGAGTCTTTAGTCGCCATTCAAGGCTTTCATCATTCGCATCTTTTTAAATTTTTGTAATACCCGTTACCCGTTATTTTTCAAGCAAAATTTTACCGGTTCCGGGTCCGGGTCTCAAAAATTTTCAATAGCGGGTCCGGGTCCAAAAAAAGAACCGGGTAATAACGGGTCCGGGTACCCGTTGCATCCCTGATATATATATATATATATATATATATATATATATATATATATATATATATATATATATATATATATATATATATATATTTATATATATACATATATATATATATATATATATATATATATATATATATATATATATATATATATATATATATATATATATATATATATATATATATAGTCCAAAACGTATTCTAAAATTCACTTGATGAAGAAGTTTAAATTGAAATTAAGTATCAATGATTGTTAGCAGACCAACTACATAGGAACTTTGTTGGCCTGGCCGCAAGTTGTTCGTCTCAATGCTCAACTAAATCGAGTCCGTGAAAACTGCGCCGGAAAACGGCTCCCTCTAGACCCTCAGCGAAATAAGCACAACAATTGACCTGGACACAACAGAACACCCCTGCGGCTGCGCCTTGAACACTTTTGGGCAAAACTATTGCACAATTTAAACATGTTAGCCGGATCGGACCGTGTCACTTCCTCCTTTCACCCCGTTTTGCCTCCTTATTTTGCTGTTGGTTCATACTAGCAATCAATGAGTGCTTGTTAACGGCGTTAACCCGATGCAAGCTGGAAAAATTAACAACCGTTAATTAGTAAACAAAAAATAATCCGCTGCTAGTCTTACATGCATAATTTTAACATCCAAAACTAATGAATATGATTAAATGCCATAAAGTGCTAATCGTATCTGTTTGATGGCGCAAAGCTCGCAAAAAAGCGATAGTAACTCCGCATTTGGTAAAGTAGACTTACCTGATAGGAAACTCTGATTTTTCGTGCAAGCAACATCCTTGTCAGTGAAAGCAAAATAGCATAACAGCTATTTCTATTTCCCATTAATTCCAATACAGGTATGACACATAGATGCGCAAGGTCAAACTTTCAGAGAAAAGTGAAAATCAAAAATTGGTAGGTAACTAAGTGCTTCGTAAAAACGGTTATATAGCCTTTTTTGGCGGAGAAAATTAAGCTACATAACCTTTTAAGGCTCAAAAAACTAGCTATACAGCCTTTTGGACTCAAAAGAGCTATTTAGCCCTTTTTGGAGCCAAGAAAATAGCTGTATGTCCGTTTGAAACTCGGAAAAGACAACTATATAGCATTTCTTAGCTCACAAGGTAAGCCCAGAAAAGGATATATTGCAATGCTTTATCGGCCAAAATGGCAGTATGGCCATCAGTTTTTCAGAGTTAAGAGGGGAGTAATACCCCCTTTCACCCGCACGCTCTTGTATGATGTGTGAGCATCAATGATCCTAGGAAGAGGTTGAACGAAGGTCACCCCTCGCAATAATATTTCTATCCCTCCACGTAGACTCGTAGCGTTTAAGCGATCTTTTGGCTCCAAAGTGTCAAATCTTAGGCGCTTCGAGCCACACACTCATTTTCGATTATATTTTTTCAATTTACTCGATCTTTTATTTAGAAGGAAAGGACGCTAAAATCGATTTAAACTTGTCAGAAACGTCGAAAAAAATTTTTTGAACCCAAAAAGGTATTTTTGAAAAAAAGAATCATTGATTTCATCCAGTATTTTTTTGTGCAAGGTCCGTTTGTACATGTACAAAGATGGTCCCTAAAAGTCTTTGTGAATTTTGTACACACAAATTTTTGGGTACTATAATTTAGTACGGTAGCGATTTAAGTGTGGTAAAAACAGAGTTGCTCGACCTTTGGTAGTAAATTTGACATTTTTCCTTTCCAAATGCAATTCCTGCTACTATAAAGATACATATATAGAACACACAATTACTCGCTTCGGCGCGAAGCGCCAAAATTTTTGCGAATTTTAGACCTTTTTTTATTATTTTGTCTTCCTAAAAAATCTTTGTACATGTACAAAGACGGTCCCGAAAACTCTTTGTACATCGGGAAAAATCTTTGCCGAATACAAAAAAAACCGTGGTTTCACCCCCTAGAATTATCATACTTACATGTACATATGTAAACGATATGAATATTGATTGAGTATTAAGTACTACTTCAGTAGTGCCAGCTGATCAAAGTAGAAATGCATCGCATGACCTAATGAGATATTGGTTGTGAAGAATCTAAGATATCTCAATTTAACGAAGCAGGAAATACTTCAACGTCAACATGCTGTAAGAGTCATGAGAAACAGTAGGCACGTGAATATATTCTTGAGACACAAAATTTTCCACTCCACTCTGAAGCTTTACACAATTTTGAGCCCAATTTTCTCGTGAAAAAAAGAAGCTAAAGCCCTCATTACATTCAGCACGCATGCTTAATGTAACCGATGCTGCAAGCTTTATACCCGAAAGAGACGCAAAATTAAATGTAAGCATAAGGCTATAAGTAAAGAAACGATTTTATATTAAGGTTTACATCAGCGATCGCCATAGCTATTTTTATAAGAAAAATAAATTTAGGCTCGTACAAAGATTTTACTCGCAAGAGCTCAATACCCAATGCTGTAACAGCGCCCATTTATTTAAGAACATGTTCTTTTAACAATCTTAATACATTTTGCATATAATTCCAACATTTTTGGTTATGGTGGTACGGGCCACTATTTTTATGTCTGTAATGATTTGGAACATATTTTACCATTTAGCATTGCTTCAGGCGTTTGTACCTGAAACTAGCTTTCCGTCGTTTATACGAGAATTTATTCTTTAATACAGTAGCACGTTATGTGCCGTAAACTGGGTTTTTACCATTTTTAATTAAGTTTACGCAATTTAGATATAGGTTCCTAGCGACGAAAGATACAAAAATTTATTAAAACGAAAAGTCTTGATATTTCTACCGTTTTCAGGTAGAATTTTCGGTCTTTTTTCCACAGAGAACTTAAAAATTGCCCTACCGCACCTTTTACCTTCTGAAAATTGCCTAACAATACCTAATCTTCCAAAACTTTTTAACTAGCGGTAATACACCCCTCTCACTCCCTATGCCCTTGTGTGGCAAACAGCAATATACCTGCCAAGAAATGCCGCTGGCCAAATTCTGAACTACAAGGCGGTGAGGCGTGCGAGACGGCAGTGGCTGGCGCGGCCCATAACCGCCACCGCCACCCCCGCTGCGGTATCCGCGTCGATCGAAGCCCCCACCGCCGCCGCCGCCCCTATATCTGTCGCTGCGACCGTAGTCGCTGCGACCGTAGTCGCTGCGACCGTAGTCGTTGCGACCGTAGTCGTTGCGTCCGCGTCGCCCATATCCGCGGTCATTGTACGTGGAATCGTATTTTGCGTTAAAATCATGAAACCGATCGCGGCCACGTGGAAGCCCGCGCGCTAGTTCCACAGACACCCTTCGTTTGAAACAAATGCGTACATTTATCGTTTCTAACGAGGGGAAGTAAAACTGGACTCTTTTTAAGAGGCTAGAAAAAGTACGATAGCTTATATCTTTTCGGATTTTATAAAAAGATGAATTTATTACATTAAAAATTGTTGACGAAAACTAAATAATTTTACAAAAACTAAGTTATTAGGTCAATTCTTTTCGAGGAAAAGTTCAAAAACGCAAGCGGCTGCTCACATATGCGCGCGGGAGTGAGCGAGTGCCATTTGCTTTTGATTATTTTAAATAACAAGAAAACGTTATATCTTTTCTATGGACTAAGGACGAGCTAATCATTTTGGAGCCGAAGAATATCTGACAGCTTACATAGTAATTTTGTTGCGGCAGTAATAAGCCCCGTTGAGTCTAAAACTGTTCTAAGTAAAGAATTGCATCAAGATTTAACACATGTATATATCACACGCATTAAAATCGTCTATTGCAAGAATAGACTAACAATTCTGTATAATGTTTATCAACAAAGTGCAAAAAAATAAATCAATATGCTCCAAAGCATGAAAATCTTAGTGCGCTTAGCGTATTTGCTAGACGTTAGCGATAAATGTGACTTGAGACAATCAAGATGGGCTGAAAAATACTGAAAAGGCGGCCTTAGTTAAAATCATTTAGGCTGCACAAAAAATAAAAACAATCACAAGTCTCGAATTCTGCGAAACTACGGATTCTTATGTTAAGATGCCTTCTACTTCTTCTTTCTCACTCATATTGACGAGCGCCATCCCAAAAGCAGTTTCTTTCGGCCAACATATCCCAAAAAACATATCTCAATAAGTTTCTCAGAACTTATCCCCTCTTTTCAAATTAAGCATAAAGAGAAAATAAATTTGAATAATAAAATAGGTATGAAAATGAAATAATTTTGAAATTTTACAGTATTCAGATAAAAATAACATACAAGTATTGTTTGATATTTACTTACAACGTCTATAAGTCAATAATAGATGTATCCAGCTTACTTATTTCCCACCAGTTCACGTCCATTAAGATCATGGGCAGCGTCGGCAGCATCACGATGATCGTCGAATTCCTGCAAGCAAGTTTCGTCATAAGTTTCAGGTAGGCACTGATGATTTACTGATACTGACACGCAGGCCCGTATCCAGGGGGGGCGGGGGGCCTGCCCCCCGAAATCGGAAAAATTTTTGTTTTTCCCAAGGGTCCTCTAAAGGGAAAAATGAAAAATTGGCGAAGTTGGTCTGAAACACCGCCAAAACAGGTTTTTAGCGTACTTTTGAGCTAGTAAACTCCAAATATGTAAGGTTTTGTCTTCTAAACCGCTGAAAATCGCTCAAATTTGAGTCAGACATAGAGAATATGTCAGTCAATTTTTTTCTAACGCTTCGCGCCGGATTCATTGTTTAGCTATAGTTTTTGCCTTCTAGCTCACTCAAAACAGCTCAAATTCGACTTATGACGTGGAAAACATGAATTTTTCCGCGCTTCGCGCCGTATGTATTGTTTACATAGGTTTTTTGTCTTCTGACCCGCTCAAAACCGCTCAAATTTGAACTTGACATGCAGAATATGTCAATTTTTTTCGGCGCTTGGTGCCGAATTATTCGTCATCCGTATTGTTTTTCTCTGTAAAGCACAATGATTAAGTATAAAGGCAAGAGATAAGAAATAATTCGTCGATTAAGTGATGAGAAATCAGCTTAAATGATGAATTTGCTATATATCAATATGAAATACAGTTAAAATTTTTTAATTTTTTTGTTGAAATTTTTCTTCACCGTCGTATAGAGCTCGCCGAAGATACGTTCAAAACTGTCTTTATTTTCGCCTATCTCCTAATGGTTCTCGAGATAGATCTGGCCTCAAAATTTTCGGCCCCCCCGAAATAAAATCCTGGATACGGGCCTGCTGACACGGGTTCCGCTACTTTTTAAGACTTTGATGATCCGGATTTCAGAATTACAGGCATAAATGTTGCTTTATTGTTCACAATTAAAGACTCAGACAAAATGATTTATAAAGCGTCAGAGCGAAACGAAATATATTTAAGATTACATACAGCACAAAAAACAAAACAATACCTACCGCCGTCATATCAGATCGATGTATTACAGAAAACCAGCACTTTTTAAAGAAATTTCTCGGTTTAAAAAATATGTGGACTTACAACAAAGCTAAAGCCGTTCTTAAGAATTATTTCCTTGACAGTTCCGAAGCCTTTGACGAAGTGGCTCACGTCGTCTTCGCGTACTCTGGGATTTAGTCCACCAATATAAATTCTTGTCGTGCCCATTACGTGAATTATGTACGTATGCAGGCAACTACGATTAACTACCTAAACGATGAGAAAAGAAATTTGTTTTCTGCGTTATGGAAGCTATAACATGCACCAAAACTTCGTTGTCCAAGGAGTACCTAATGCACTAGTGTATATGCCATACGATAATATACAATAATAATGCATCATTTTACATAATCAACGTGTAAGTAGGCTACTTGAACATCTTAGTTTGCATTCATGCTCGCACTTTCAAAGTATATACCATACAAGCTGATGCATTATGTATTTTCTATCGAATGCTGATATAAATCGACTATTAAAACTAAAGGACTCAATAATATTTACATGCAATTGATAATCACTAGCAACTTATTTCCTGTTGCTTGACAAGAAGAACATATACAACAAGAAATAAACTCGAACCCATCATGAATTATGTCTCGCTTGCTCGGATTTAATTATAGACTGTTCTGTTTGAGTTGGGGCATTATTTTAAGCATTTCAACGGACGACATTTGGTCTGGGGGTCAAGAATTGAGCTTTTTTTGGGCCAAAATGATGTAAGAAACTGGTATAAGCGCCGAAATAGCGCTAAAACTACTTTATTATACACAGTTTCTGGTAAATTTATAGCATTTTTATGGAAAATTTTCTATTTCATCCGTTTTTGCCTTCGTTTTCCCCATTATTCCATTCTAGGGGTCTATCCCCAACCAACTGCATGTCTAGTCAGTATCACACATCGCCAGCAAACCAAATTGTGGGGGGTCCGATGGGATGAAACCACGAAAAAATTGAATTATGTGAATACCATCGTAATGTTTGTACAGTCGAACGTTTCCATAACAGGCCTTTCCAGCCTAAGTTCAAATACACCTGCTTCACATACTCTGGCGATTACTGATTTCATTTTGTGATTTTTTATGCTTTTCCTGTTTGTTTTTTTAAATTATTTTTTAAAAAGTTGCAACCAAAAACTACTACAATGCATAAGCATAGGCACCTGGTAGACAACCACGAAAAAGAGTAGATTCCCGTTGTTAAAAACAACCATACGTTGCTAGCACACATAGGCGTGGTGGGGCGTCTCTAGACCCCCTCCCAGAGAAATCGGCGGACCACCCGGAAAAAAATCGATAGACCCTCGAAATTGAACTTTTTGTGCTATTTTTGGCAATTTTGCCCCATCGGACCCCAGAATTTGGTCGCTTTGCATGTATGGATGCTGGTATACATTTGAAAAGGAATGGAATGCTAGATTTTTCATCAGAATCCCATTTTCATTTTCTTGTCTTTAACCTTCTGTGATATCACTATGAATACGCCAAAAATGCTCATTTCTTGCAGCTTTATAATTTCTCATATAGCTAAAACATTAAAACTATGCAAGTGAACTGCAGCTAAGACGAGACTAGTCGGAGTTAATAACGATCAGAATAAATGCTGATAGACTATATGGCTGCAACGCCCTTCTAGCTCATGCTAAACGTAGGGTTAAGCCCCAAAGTTTAGGTGTGGTCGATATCATAAATGTGCAGTGTGATAATTCTGAGAAGCGACTAAAAATTTTTCAATTAACTTTTTGAGCTCAAAACCATATATACCTGGGTGTGGGGGGTGGGGTTTGGGGGGTATGCACCCCCCACATTTCAATTTTTGAATTTTTTTTCGTTTTTTCCGCAATTTTTTGATGCCAATGGATAGTGCTCGATGAGAAACGTTGAAAAATGGTGTTTTTTTCGCCATACCACAACTTTTAAGGCCATTTTTTGACTCTTGTAAAAATCTTGCACCAAATATTTTCAAGGAAAATTCAACAAAATGTAGTCAAAAATGGAGATTCGGCAACCAAAAAAACGATACTTTTGGATTGAAAGATTGCAAAAGACGTTAAAATCGAGAGTTTACCACGATTTTTTTAGATCACGAAACCTAGGGGGTGAAAAATTTCTGCGGGGGAAGGGGGTAAAAACCACAAGACAATGTACGGCCGGTACCTTGCTTAAGTACTTAACTACCTGTGCATGTCACGAAACCTTATGCATATAAATCAATTAAAAGCGAGCAGCTCCTGAAAGGTAGTTTCCAGGCAGACTAGTGTAACGCAATTTCGCCGAACAAAACTTCATATGCTCATCAATTGCTATGCCAGTTTAAACCGCTTTTGTCATCGATTCACTCGTACATCGACTCGAAAACTAATCCATGCACGAGGTTCCGTGAAACAACTAGACGTACAGGCCTGTATCCAAGATTCGACCAAGAGGGTGGTGGGCCCAACATAAACGAGAAATCCGCCGGGATAGCTCGCAAGAACAGCATTTTTCGACGTGTTCCGACATTCTCTATCCATCAAGATCATAGAATTCGAACTTTTTCGAACATTTTTTCATCGCGCTCGGGCCAAAATGATGGAAGATACTAAACATCCGGCGCGAAGCGTCGAAAATTTGAATATATTACGTCAAAGACGTGCGAGTTTTTCATCTTTCCGTGCATTATCGTATCTTTAAAAATTTTTTCCGATCAAGAGGGGGGACAGCCGCCCCTCTTGAATATATAACGACCATAGGTGGGCAGCACCAAAATTCTGGGGGAGGGGTGAAAAAATTTTTAAAGGTCAAAAAATGGTCTTAAAAGTGGGCGTACGGCGAAAAAACACCATTTTTCGACGTTTCCCATCAAACACTATCCAATGGCATCAAAAAATTGCTAAAAAGGCAAAAAAATTTTCTGGGGGGGTATTTTGATTTCTGGGGGGTATTTCAACTTCTGGGGGTGCATACCCCCACGCCCATGTGTGATAACGACGTAGCTCCAAATTAAAGTATACCTACTGAAACAAACTGTTGGAAATGGAAACGACACTGGTAGAATTAACGGATCATGATCAGCAGAAGCACGCGTTCCTGCTTGTAAAGCTCTACAACGAACATACAATGACAATGAAATGCCGTAGCAGTACCTCCCGCCATCTAACGCTTCAGTCATACAAATTGCAGAAGCAGTTTTGCGGAAAAATTGACCGAAAATAAGATCGAATTTTAAGACTAAAAACAACAAATAGCTGATAAGGACCAACAACGGTAGGAATGTCTTGAAAACAAATACTGGTGAATATAATGCGTGTAACACCGGGGTTTGGGAGGACCCCCCCCCGAGTCAGAAATTTTTAACCCACATTTTAAGAAAAAAGTTTGGCTATTTTAAGCTCTTTGGCCAAAAATTATGTCATTTTTCCCCCTCAAACAGCCAAAAATCCTCCACCCAAAATTTTGGGCCGTTACATGTATGGATGTGTACGCAGCATCGCGATAATAAAGGCATTTTCCCTTTATTTAAACAACCCATCGACTTCCCAAGCAAGACAACATAATATTACGTACAACTAGATGAGAAGATATGTATATCACTCAAAAGTGACGGTTACATGTGCTATTTAGCTCAGTATGATGTTGCAAGTTTACAAACAACGGAGGAAACGTTTAATTTCAATACGTTCAAACGGTACATAGTATAATACAAAACATATAACGATTACTCGCAAATTTCAAAACATCCTAAAATAAAAATCATCGCTTTGTAATTCGACTGTCGTCCTCAATCGGCGTGAAAAGCGAGTTCATGTCAATCATCATAAATAGTAGGACTTTGCAAATACAGCTATCGCTACGTGATAAGAATAATTGATAGAAAAGTTTTTCCGACGATTCCTTAGCCCATTTTATGGCATAGGAAATCGGTGTTTTTAAAACAGAAATACAAGAAATACGACGATGCTCTGTGCATTAACATGGACCAAAAATTTTGAGGGCTTTGAACAATTGACAATCTTTAAGCTTTGCTAAGAATTGATTTGCTTGTTATCAAATTGGACGTCGTCGACATACGTTTAAACGCGACAATGCTAAATGTATGACGACGTCCTAGCATACTTGGGCCTAAGGGGGTGGAATATGCACCCCCCAGAAACCAAAATATTCCACCCCCCCCCGAATTCAACTTTTGTCGCAATTGTTTGATCCCAATGGATAGTGCTCGATACGAAACGTTGAAAAACGGTGTTCTTTCGCCATACCACCATTTTTAAGACCATTTTTCGACCTATGAAAAAATCTTGCACCCCCAGAACTTTGGTGCAGCCCACCTATGCGTC
This sequence comes from Mermis nigrescens, assembly GCA_036768485.1. Classification (NCBI taxonomy): domain Eukaryota; kingdom Metazoa; phylum Nematoda; class Enoplea; order Mermithida; family Mermithidae; genus Mermis; species Mermis nigrescens. The sequence continues at coordinate 2,880,980 of JAVLUZ010000135.1, forward strand.
CTAGGTTTTAGCATACTCGTGCCCGAAATATCCTTCGGCCATCAAGCGGGTTATTTTTAAGTCTACTTATACTTTTTAGGTGTCAAAACGGTTCCCGGAAAAATTTAACTAAACATCGCACGAACGTTATATGTAGTTATTCTACTACTCAGCTTTGTTTACCACGCTCCTCGCTTGATTTAAACGTAATTAAATTAAACTCCATTCTTAAAAAAGCTTACGAGTCATTGCACAGCCTTTTGCCAAACAAGATTTAACAATTTCTCGTAAAGAATGTCGAATGGAATTAAAGTTTCAAGAAGCGATAGCTGCAGCGATTTTCAAGATGCCGCTGCTAACTCCACTTTTTTAGTGCATTATCATTCTAATTCAAGAGTGTTTTAGGTTGAATAAGACATGTAAACAAGCAAGAACAGACACGTAGCTGGCCGTCCTATTTCAAGGACCAACACCAATTTTGAGCTAAGCCCAAAAAGGCCAAAAATAGCACAAAATAACGTTTAAACAGTGCCATTTTTCCGATTTTTCTGAATATTGGGGAGGGGGTCGAAACCCCCATTCCCCCCAGAGATACGTGCCTGAGCAAGAACTTACATAATCATCCCGACGGTATCCGCCGCCCCCGCCTCCGCCTCGGCCACCGCGATATCCGCCTCCGCCACCCCCGCGACCGCGATAGCCGCCGTCATAACCACCGCCGCCGCCGCCGCCGCGGCCTCCTCCGAAACTGCCGCGGCTGCCTCTGTATCCGCCACCGCCCGAGCGATCGTCATCGCGATAACCACCTCCGCCTAATAAGGAATAATAGAAGCATATATGTAGCAGGGAGGGTTTATACGGAGATTTTTCTCTTCAAAGGGCAAAAGGCCAGAGCCAGTTTTTTAGCGCCCCGCTAATGAAACTGGCCACGCGCTAATGAAAAATTTGGACCATTAGCGCAGCGCGCTAATGCAAAAAATTTGCATATAAAAACGCTTTGTGTACATAATATCCTAAAACATACGATTTATCCTTGCGCTAATGAGGATTTCATGGCGCTAATGGCTTCAGAACATCGTTAGCGGCTGCGCTCATGGGGGTGGCGCTAAAAAACACTGGCCAGAGCATACATGATCTTGATGGGGGTATTTGGGGGATTTTCACTCCACCTAGAAAAATTTTCTCCCTCGCGAAAATTTTTTAGTCCCCCTAGAATTCGCGATTTGCCGAAAGTTCCCAAAAATTTTCTAAACACTCGTAGAAAAGTTTCTAATCGTTTTCAGTTATTAATTTGCCCAAAAGTGTCAAACTTCCGGTGCTTCGCGCCATAAACTCATGTTCTGACTATATTTTAATTAGTTGGACTTTTTCGAAATTTTAATGTTTTTATGCTCTAGAAAGATAGAGCATCGTCAGAGACGCCGAAAAACGATGTTTTTGACGGCCACCTACCATTCTTAGGCCCTAAAAAGGCACTTCAAAATATCACCCCCATCCAATTCCCAAGTTGTGCATGTATAGAGCCGAGCGGGTAGAACGAAACCCGCCTATCTAAGATCGGTATTCCCTCAACCCGCAATGTCGGTAAATTTTTTTGACTCCCCCCATTCGGATAAGTTGCGTTTTTAGGTCATTTTAGGTGTTTGCCATTTCTGGCTAGAAATTGGAGTTCGTTTACCTCTCCCCCAAATGGCCGGAGGACATCCTTCCAAAAATTTCGAGCCATTGCGTATATACATTAAAGTCATGCATAGGCTTAAAAAGATATAAGGTATTACCCCCACCTGAGTCTAGAAAAAAGGTACTGTTAGGGGGTTTAGAGAAAAAAGGTGCTGCGAGATAGTTTTTGAGCCTACTACGTAAAAAGACCGAAAAGTATACCTAAAAAAGTGAAAATATCAAAATTTTATGTAAATTTATGTATTTTTCATCGTTAGAACTCATGAATGGGTTAAAATTCACTAAATGTCAAGAAATCAAGTTTATCGCATTTAACGCATCAGTACCTTATTATAGTAACCTAAAATTTACATATGTATGTAGAATGAACGCCGACTTTTAGGGAACTTCTGTGTACATATATATACAAAGAGACCTTGTGCATGTTTAGAATAAAGACCATTAGTTAATTTCATTTTCCCTACCCTCCCCAGAACACCTTTGTCTTCCCATGTATGCCATGCGTATAATAGGATGATGGGGGATTATTTTTTTGTACAAGGTCCGTTTGTATTACGCAGACAGATGGTCCCCAAAAGTCTTTGTACATTTTGCACAAGCAACTTTTTGTGTACTATAATATAGTACAGTAGCGATTTTAGTGTGGTAAAACAGGGTTTTCTATCTTTGGTAGTGTAGTTTAGCTAATTTCTGGGTTTCTGACGTCAAAAATTTCTAAAAATTCGTCTCACATTTTTATTTCACATTTTTACATTCTAAATACAAATTCTACCATTTTAAGATATGTAGGACAAACAATTAGTCATTTCGGCGAGAAGCGCTGAAAATTTTTGGAATTTTACACCTTTTTACAGTTTTTGTCTTCCCAAATATCTTTGTACATTTTGTACACACAAATTTTTGGGTACTGTAATATGGTACAGTAGCGATTCCAGTGTGATAAAAACAGAGTTGCTCGACTTTTGGTAGTATATTTTAGCTAATTTCTAGGTCTCCATGATCAAAATCACTAAGAATCGTCTTAAAACGGCGCGAAGCGCCGAAAATTTGACATTTTTCCTTTTGAAATAAAATTTCTGCCATTATAAAGATATAAGAACACACAATTATCTTCATTTCGGCGCCAAGCGCCGAAAATTTTGCGAATTTCACACTTTTTTGCAATTTTTTGTCTTCCCAAAAATCTCTGTGTAAAGACGGTCCCGAAAAGTCTTTGTACATCGGGAAAAATCTTTGCCGAGTAAAAACACTGTGGGGGATACGCTTCAAATACGGGGTTAGAGCCTATTTTGTGAACTTTAAATTAAAGTAGAAAATAACATGATACCATCAGGGGCGGATTTGGGGGGCGGGGGACGCCCCCGCATTGGCCCAAAATAGTGCGCAGAATTAAGGATTTTGAGCGATTTTTTAGCGATTTTCGTGTAAAAATGGCACTCAAGAGGTAAAACAAAAATAAAAAATCCTAATAATATACGTAGCTTGCGTGTAAAAACGAGATAGTTAACTTACCGCGACTGCCGCGGTATCCGCCGCCGCCACCATAGCTACTGCGTTCGCCACCATCGTAGCCTCCGTCCCTATATCCGCCGCCGCCGCCACGGCCCCCGCCTCCGTAACCGCCACCGCCTCGGCCCCCACCTCCATAGCCACCGCCACCACCTCGGCCGCCCCCGCGACCTCCATAGCCGCCGTCGCCGCGGTATCCGCCGCCGCCCCGGCCGCCATAGTCATCGCGACTATTCCACTTGCCGCCACCGCCGAATGATCGCGGAGCGCCGCGCGACATTTCCACGATGACGCTACATAAAATTAGCCGCGTAGAATTCAAAAGAGGCAAGTATTTTAGAGCCAATGCCCAAAGTGCCATTGCGATTCAATAAACAGATCGACTCGATATTTTAACGTGCAATATTAAATTAAGTAAGGTTCTGTAAGTCTATGTATCTTAAAGGAGCGGCCGCCTCCATTTAGCGGACAAATTCAAACTTTTTTATGTAGACTGAACATTGCAGGCGCTTAGCGCCCGTGCATTGCGCTCACTATGGCGCCTTTTGAACAACTAACAGGCGCATGCAAAAATTTTCAGATATACTAGAGCGCTCAAGGGACTGTTGCGAAACGACTTGCCTTGCCGCCAAAAAACGAAAAATCATGCACTGCTCTGAGCGTAAGCCAAAAATTATCCATATTAACACGAAAACAGTATTCGGAAGAAATAATGCAGGCAATAAGCAACACTTTAATTTTCATTGATAGATAGATATGCTGCATTATTCATGGAAAGGAATGAATAAAAAGGTAAATTATTGGAAAAGTGATGCCACACCATTAAAATAGTAGCTTAAATTCTTAGAATTGAAATTCATGTTTTTCAGCGATAAAGTTATCCGGGTTTTCTAAAAATGCGAATCAATTGGCCATCCCTAATAGCTGTTAAGTTGATATTAAGAAAATTTTTAGGTCAACATAACACCTCTAAACAAATCTTATATGAGCGCTTGCACATATCACATATAGTCGTACCTAATTCTTAGACAGACATGAACTTCAGTTTAGGGGCGGGGTGTCGAGAAGACCCTTACAGAAGGATAAAAAGCTAAATTTTTCGAGTTAACAAAGCAAAATAAAGGCCGAACAAAAATCCAAATTTTTTGCGAAAATGCTTGAAATCTAAATGTCAGCTCTTCTGGTCCATTTTAACGGTTTTATTAATATCTGAGGCCATTTACGTAAAAAAACTCCTCCAGATCGGTCATGCTGTGCATGTATGATCGTAAACTATTGTACATCAAAGAATCGCTATTCTTTATCCATTTACTGCGAAAAAGCTGCTTCTACTGAGTTGTCAGAAACAAAGATACGTTTATTGAGGTAGACTACACAAAAATATATTGCAAATATGTACATAAGAAAATTACACTGCATTTTTTAGAATCTTGTACATTGTTTAAAAAATCGAACAAGTCTTTTAAGAAAAAATGAATATCTAGAATGCCCTAAACTTGCAATGCGAGCTTATATTAAAGAAAGATGCAGGTCTTTTAGATCCAAATCTGTTCAAATTGTTTATTTGTCTGTTACAAAATAGAATTAAGTTGAAAATCATCGCATCTATTCACTCTTCTCATCCTCACTTGAACAAGGAAGTAATGAATGATAACAACATAAGCATGTACAGACCCGTATACAGGGGTGGATCCGCCATTTTTTTGATTCTCACAAGAGTCCTCAAAGAAAAAATTAAGAATTTTCGACGTGCCTCTAAATTTCGCCAAACAGGTTAGTAGCATATCTACTTCTGAGCTATTAAACTCGAGTTTTTCCTAGCAATCCGCGCCGGCTTTACTGTTCATGCAGTTTTTGTCATCTAAGCGGATCAAAATCGCTCGTGAAATTAAAACTTAAAATTTTTTGAAACTTTTTTTATCAAAAGTCGCCCATCACCATATGCTTCTCAAGATATTCTGCTAGAAAAGTTTTGCCCCTCTCCCTTGAAATGAAATCCAGAATACGGGCCTGAATATATTTGCATCTAATACTACTTAAATGAAATTTACTACAAATAATACCATAAGCATTAGCCTTTTGAAAAGAGGAGCATAACATTTCAAGAAATTTAATTGCATATTGACTTTTTTGGGTAATCGAATAAGCTTTGAGCCAAAATATTATTGGGATTTAGGTCATAAAAGAAAAAATCTTTGACTGATGTCTGGATACATACGAGGCATCTGGATAAGCGCGTCACTCGGTTTCATCGGAATGGAGTCGTGTATCACTAAGACTATTGTGGAAATACTAATCAAATACTGCGATCTTCAAAAGATTTGTGCATTGCGAGTCAGGAAAGTGAAAACCGCTGAGGCTTTTATTACCAAAAGATTTTGATTTGCGATGTTTATTCGTTAAAGCCAAAGCATTTTTTCAATTTCGCGTTAAATAACATAAAAGCATGCTGTTTTGGTGAACAATAGAGATACGTTGGCTACAATTACGGTTTTCCAAGGAGTTCTTGGCCGTTCAAGTCTTTGATCGCAGCATTAGCCTCATCAATGTCACCAAATTCCTGCAAAGATCATTTAGGCGATAGTGCATGGCAATATGAACTGGATAATGGATTGCATAGAAGTGGGGCCTGGCGTGGCCACAAGCTACAAAACTTGATTCGGAATCTGTTCGGATAGGTATAAAGCATGTTAAGGCGAACTAAGTGTTTTGGCAACTTTACCTAGTTCCACTCCAAAGACTGGTGCCTCCATCGAACAAATGAATGAGCGCAATAAAACTTTTCTCTTGTCAAGAAAACAAACGATTTTAATAAATTTTTCAATACGTTCGATCGAAAGTTCTAAAATAACCTAGGAACAGTGTCAAAATAAAATATTAACCTCACTCATTTGCTGTATCTGACAAGCAATTCCGGAAGGTAAATAGGCGCAGCTAATCCACAAAGTATAGTTGCAATCAAATTGGACATAGCATCTTATCGCTTACATAAAAGTTCTTCGGAAAAAGCATAGGCAGCTAAAATCCCGGCCCGGGCCCGAAGCGAGCAATTATTATTGCAAGGCCATGAACCAAGTCAGGAGCTCGTTTTATTAGGAAAAGTAGGTGGGTAAAAATTTTAATTTTACCATTGAAATTCCAATTTCAATCAAATCATAATGATAAAAAAGAAAAAAGATTCAAATGTATGAAAAACGAAAAAGAATTTCTGACAGATTTTTATCCTCGTATTTAAATGCACGAAATTTCGAAAGCATGACGTGTGGCAGTCAAAGCACAGGGAAAGAACAAAATATGGGTAAAACCAGTAAACGGCTAATGCAATTTTACTCGGGAACAAATCTATCTAAATTTATCACGTCTTACAGGCAATAATTTAAAAATTAACAGAAAAGCTCACCACAAATCCAAAACCAGTGGCTTTCAACGACACTGATTTCACAGTATGATAGTCGCGAACAAATCCCTTCAAGTCATCATCAGTGATGTCAAGCGGTAAAGCACCAAAATACACTCGACTCATTGTACGTGAAAACAGCTGACAAAAGGCGCAAGCCACAATATGACAGAATGCGTCTATTGAAACTGCCTTAAACAGAGCACGATTATCGAAGACGTCAGTCAAAAATGTAACTATCGCTGAGACCTTTAAAAAATCGACAACTAAAGTTGATTAGGTAGTTTTGGGACTTTTCATCTCTGCTTGCTCCCTCAGAAATGATACCTACTGCGGTTGACATGCGTTCATTGAATCCTGGTTTATGGACGCTGTCCTGCTTAGGAATTTAATACAAAATATATAATTTTCCGAAATTATTTTTACGAGCCTCTTGCATAACCTGTGCGCCGTACAAAATTAAAGTTGATATTTCAGAGCATTAAATCACTAATCCCTGCACTTTGCGGTTTCGTTACACTAAGGGGTCTTTCAATGACTTATATATATCGATAAATAGAATAGAATTCAATTAAGACACTTAATAAGGATAGATAAGGGAATAAGAGACATGGGCAGCACCTAAATTCTGGGGAAGCCAGCATTTGTCAATGGTGGAAAGTGTACGAAGATTGATCGTACACGCAAAAACACTACCTTTCGACGTTTACCACCGAGCTCTTCCTATTCGCAGCAAGAAATCGCGGAAAAAAATTTCTAGAAATTTAAGCTGAACGATTTAGATTCAGGGGTTCATCAGATGAACCCATACTCATGCACCTCAAGTCGCGAAGCGAAAGGCTGCAAAAACCGAGTTATTTCAAATAAAATAAGCATTTCAAAATAAGTTTTTAACGCATAATATGGAATTAAAGCGATTATCTGTATTATCAATCGACTAACCCAGTAGGTATTCGACAAAAATAACTTTTATGTAATAGGTGATTGATCAATCGTTTTCGAACAACCATTATTCATAAACGATGGTCTACTAACGCATAATATGGAATTAAAGCGATTATCTGTATTATCAATCGACTAACCCAGTAGGTGTATTCGACAAAAATAACTTTTATGTAATAGGTGATGATCAATCGTTTTCGAACAACTATTATTCATAAACGATGGTCTACTAACAATGACTGAAAACACTTTTAAATCGATTTTATCAAATCAAAAACGATAGGTAGGTATCCAAAGAAAAAATCGCTTGCGCCGGAAGAGACAGTTATAGCCGCCCTATGCCAAATCACAAATATATTTTGCTCAAGCCCCTAATCATGAAAAGGAAACAAGATCGATTGACAAAAAAAATTTCGCAAAACTGTAGCGAATCTTTTTACAAAAGAAATGTTCCTTGCGAAAAACAACTGAATTTTCAAACCTACTCAACTTTTGACGACCGTAACTCAGTGAATACAACAAACCGAGAAATCTAGCGGTAAGCAAGCAGAATGTATTTATACAGTCAGTTGTCTGGAAATCTATCAAATCAATGATTTGATAAGTCACGAAAAATGAGAACAATGCAAAAAATACGTCATCATACATACGCTGAATGATAGCAGACATTAAACAACATACGGCAAAAATTTTATTCCTGAAAAATTGACGATGAACACATAGCACATATTATCTCGCGACACACGCTTTAAAAAACGCGAGCTGAAACAACGAAGGACAGTAGAACGAAAAAGGTACGAAATATGTAGCCACGTATTATTCGGTCATATTTCAGTAAATTATCAAGTGTTGAATTCCTTCCGGTCGCTATTCATTCATCTGAAGTAAAAAACTAAGCTTTAAGCAGCAGAGTCCCATTAAATTATTATGGAGGAGATTATTCACAAACTTACACATGACAAATATTCTGACTTAGGTACAGCTTTCAGCAGTCAATTTTTAAAATGCGGTTATCATTTCGAGCACATTTTTTCGCAAATTCTTCGGTATCAGTGACCGTAACCAGGATTCGCCCAGGAAGGGGGTGGATCCACGATAAATTGGTCTATATCTCGGAAATGTCGTCGGAATAGCTAAAAAACACAATTTTTGACGTTTTTCTACGTGCACTATCCATCAAGGTGTCAAAAATTCGAACTTTTTCGGCAAACTATAGCTTTGCCTTAATAATAGGCTATTGGAAGGAGTCATTTTGGACGCGCTTGAGGCGAAATTATGGAAAATACTTCACGCATGGGAAGAACCGCTGAAAATCAGGAGAATTCGCGGCAAAGAGATGCAAGCACTATTTAGTCTTCCGAAAATATTGTCGGTCAGAGGAGCGGGGCAGCCGCCCTTCGCTAAATACGACTTTGTCTTAGATTATAGTGTTCCAAAATATACCATTATTTTCATTGCCTGAATAATGTAACAAAAACGACAGATAGTGTTTTTTGTACTAAGTCCGTTTGTACATGTGCAAAAAGATGGTCCCCAAAAAGTCTTTAAAACGTTCTTTGTACGTCCAAATTTTTTTTGTACTATTATGCGGCACAGTAGCAATTTTAGTGGGGGTAAAACGGGGTTTTTCGACCTGTGGCAGTGTATTTTAGCTAATTTCTGGGTTTCTGACACTAAAAAATTACTGAAAATTGTCCCAAAACGGCGCGGAGAACCGACAAATTTCACATTTTTTATTTTAAATGCAAATTCTGCAATTTAAAAATATATCACAAAATTTCGTACAGTGTACAAAAACGGTCCTAAAAAGTCTTTGCACATCGTGAAAAATCTTTGCCGAATAAAAAAACCGTGAGGACAGGTATTTATAAATAATCAGTTGCATTTATCACAACCTCAGCATTTTGCCTCAGTGACTCCACAACTTGACGTATGTGATTCGAACGCGAAATAAACTTTTTTGTATGTACGACGATAAAAACCATTAAAATCCGGTCAAAAGAGGCATCACACATGCATACTGGGGGTATAAGAGTTGGTCCCCCTACCATACATGTAACAGGGAAAATGTGTGATCCCCTACCCAAAGTCGAGCACGTCCAAGCCCCATCCCCCGAAGCCAAAAATTTTTGACCTCCTCCCGATTTTCGGCCGTTTTTGGCCAAAAAATTGGAGGTTATTTACCCCACCCCCCTAAGATATCAGGGACCCCGTCCCATAAATTTCGAGCAGTCACATGTATGTATGCCCCTACCATAATTTTTCGAAGGCATACTCCCTCAGGCCGTTTTGGGACCAAACCTCTGACCCGAACAACGAAAAAAGCGTTAAATCGCGTCGTTACTGTTTTCATGCAAATTTAAGCATAAAAAATTCATGAAGAATGAAATAAAACAAATTAAATATTAGAATTTGGCAAACTTTAACATTAGATAGGTAAAAAATACTTATTTTCCCCTAAAGAAAACCCGGTTCACTCCCCCCAGAACTTTTGACCGTGTGCATCTATGAAAGGCATAATTTGATATAAGATATTACAATTCACTACAATTTTGGCAATAATTTTTTTTACTATATATTCCACGTTGAATGTACAAAAATAATACTTCCGCTTAAAACTCTACCCCAAAAACAGAGCAGTGAAAAATGCACCATTGAACCTATGTACTTTCAGGTACGCATTTTAAAGTATCTACTATACCAAAGACTACATATTGTCCAGAAAAATCTCACAATGCATCAAAAGCTATGCACGGCATGGGAATTCTCGGGGAGGTAAAATTTTAAAGTCTTTTTTGGAGCCCCAAAATCGTGGGTAAGCGTCAAAACATCGTTTTTCGGCGTTTCCGGCGAACCTCTATCTTTCTAAATCATACAAACATCAAAAATTTCGGAAAAAGTCAAAAAAGATAACAAATTGAACAAGTCGAAGATGAGTGCAGGGCCGTATCTAAGGGTGGCAGGGGTGTTTACCTCCCTAAGCCGGAGAAATAATTATAAGATAATGCACGGAAAGATGGGAAAATCGAATGTCCTCGTCGTAAAATCTTAACGTCGGATATGAAGTATGTATTTCCCTTCATCTTGGCTCAAGCGCGACCAAAAAATGGACACTTTTTATATACAGCTTTTTTGGATGACAAAATTTTTTTTTGAAAAAGTTCGAATTTTATGATCGTATTAAATAGAGCATGCCGAGAAACATCGGAAAATGCGTTTTTTGCGAGCTACCCCGGCGGTTTTCGCAAGATATAGACCAATTTATGTTGGGTCCGCCTTAATTCCCAATCCCCCGTCCTTGGCCGCATTCTGGATACGGGCCTGCCGGAGTATACGGGGCAAAGCGCCTGAAAATCGACACTGATGAGCAAATAAAATAGCTAAAATGCTTATAAAGACACATTTTCTACGAATTCCTGTAGTGCATCCACGAAAAATCGTGACTTCTGAATCCTTCTGGGCAGGGGTGAAACCCCTTACTCCCCCCAGATCACATATGCTCAGGGGCTTAAACCAGCCGGGAGAGAGCATAACACCCCCCCGAAAATAGAAAATATTTCAATTTTTCACAGGGGTACCCCAAAGGAAAAAATTAAAAATTCTCGAAGTCTACTGAAAGAATATAAAAAATGCGTTTCTAGCACACTTTTGAGCTTGTACTAAACTCAATATTTTCTCCGGCGCTTCGCATCGGATTTCTGATTTTCTATCTTATTTCTTACCTTTTAAGCCCAGATTTGACTTCAAAATAGCTAATGTGTCAAAAAAACGAAAAATCGTGACTTCTAACCTCTGGGCAGGGGGGCGGGGGGGTGAAACCCCTAACTCCTCCCCCCAAGAACCACGCTATGCTCAGTGGGTTGACTCAGCCGGGAGAGGGCTTTCCCCCCGAAATAAAAAAATATTTCAACTTTTCACAGGGGTACGTACCCCAAAGGAAAAATTAAAAATTCTCGAAGTCTACTGAAAGAATAATCCAAAATGCGTTTCTAGCACACTTTTGAGCTACTCAACTCAATATTTTTCCGGCGCTTCGCACCGGATTTCTTATTTTCTATCTTATTTCTTACCTTAAAAGCCCAGATTTGACTTAAAAAATAGCTAATATGTCAAAAAATTTCAGCGCTTATTATTTTCTTCATTAATTTTTTCGCGGTAAAGCGCAAAATTAAATGCAAAGACAGGTATTTAGAAATGTTCCGGTCGTACAGATAGCTTAAAGAATAGATTTTTGATATCCAAGTTTAAAATCAAGCAAGAAAATTTTCTAATTTTTTAAAAATTTCTTTCTCTTCACCATGGTATAGATGATCTCGTCGAGAAACGCTCAAACATGCCATTATTTTCGCGTATCTGATAACGGTTCTCGAGATATAGGACTTTCAAAAATTCTGCGTGTCCAGCGAACGACTCGGGCCTGAAAATTTGGCCGGGACCGGGACCGGCTTTTGAGTGCCGGGACCGGGCCTTGTTATATAAATAATAGGTAGGCCTTGCATGATGTAGGCACAAATTGATATATACATTTGCACACGGAGACTTCAAAAATCCTTCATTCAGAGGCATAGTCAGGGTCTTAAATTGAACACTTTGTAACCAATAGCACGGAAACCAGATTTTAAGAACAACAATTTGTCAACATGTTTTTTTGACAAATTTGGTAGTGTATTTTAGCTGATTTTTAGGTTTCTGACGCCAAAAATTATAAATTGTTTCTAAAAAGCGCCGAAAAATTGCGCCGAAAAATTTGACATTTTTCCATTCAAAATGCAAATTCTGGATTTTAAACATATATAGGACAAACAATTACTCATATCGGTTCGCGCCGAAAATTTCCAGGAATTTCACACCTTTTTACAGTCTTCGTCTTCCCAAAAATCTTTGTACATTTTGTACGCATAAATTTTTGGGTAATGTTATATGGTACAGTAGCGATTTTAGTGAGGTAAAAAGTGGTTGTTCGACTTTTGGTAGTGTATTTTAGCTAATTTCTGGGTCTCTAAGGGCAAAACTCACTAAGAATCGTCTTAAAACGGCGTAAAGCGCTGAAAAACTTGACATTTTTTCCTTTTAAATGCAATTTCTGCTATTATAAAGATATATAGAACTAACAATTACTCATTCTCGGCGCGAAGCGCCGAAGAGTTTTGCAAATTTAAAACCTTTTTTGCAGTTTTTGTCTTTCCAAAAATCTTTGTACACGTACAAAGACGGTCCCGAAAAGTCTTTGTACATCGGGAAAAATCTTTGCCGAGTACAAAAAAACTGTCAAGAAGCAGTACGCAAAATCAATTGGTCACAGTGATACAGAAGAAGCAAAAATACAGTGGAATGGACATAATTGATTTAAACAAGAAGTTAATCACACAAGACATTGATCTTAGCAATAAGAACACGCAGTCACAAAATAGTGGCTAATCATTTGAGTGGAATAATATAAGATTGTATCTATTTGCTTGGACGAGTTCCCGAGTAAATTTTTGCCTAAGTAGAATAAAAAAAGCTAAGGCTACAAAGGAATAGTCACAGGTGCATAGGTTGCCGACAAAACTGCTTTTTTATTCGACAGAATTTTTTAAGACAAGTCTCGAATTCTCTTGAGCAAGCTATTATTAGTCACTGTCACGTAGACAACAAAAGAAATCTTTACACTTTTTGCATAAATTAATATTCATACCAATGTCTCTTTATGTTAAATTGTGAGGGTTGCACATTCTTATCGTGCTTAAGCAGAGTCTAGTAGTCAGTATAACAACAATAATACTATGTTTTTTGAATACACATATCATTCCCATTATTTGCGGAAAAGTCGACATATCGGCATTTTGAAAAATTCTATTTTATGCACGATTTTAATGCGCATAAATGCATAACATAAGATTCACGCGTTGAGATATGAATGAGATCGGGGACACACGAATATAACGAGTTGCATCAGTCCAAATTAAGTGCGGAATGGATACACAGAGAGTGCCTACTGATTCACGTGCTACAAAGGTTCAGATTATGCACGCATGTACAGCATTAAACGCTCCTCTTAGTTAGGTAAGTTGAATGCCTTGCATAATCTATAAGGCTCGGCCCACGCCCGGCCGTTCTAGAGGCCGGGACCGGGACTGCTAGGCCCGGCCGGGACCGGGACGCGCCCGGTCGTTCCTTGATTCTGCCCCCTCTAAAATAAAATCCTGGTTACGCCCCTGCATATGCTCATCATGCCATTGCATTTTTATACCTTGTCATCGCGGGGTCCATTAGCAGCCGGACTTGGGCTGCGAGACATAGATTTGTCGTTACTGCGACGCGAGCGACTGCGACGCGGCGACGCGCTCGCAGATCGTCGCCCTTCATTGCCGTTCACCTTGCCTACGCTTCGGTCGCGCGACGCCGATCGACGCGGCGAAGCGCTACGCGACTTGGATCGGCTGCGACTAAATAAATGATAAGCGTATAAATGTTAATCATAGACGGACACCGGTAGCGACCAAATAAATTAGAGTCGGGAGGGGGTTGAAGGCATAGGTGGGCGGCACCAAAATTCTGGGGGTGCAAGATTTTTCAAAGGTCAAAAAATGGCATTAAAAATTGTGGTTCGGCGAAAGAACACCATTTTTCAACGTTTCTCATCGAGCACTATCCATTGTCATCAAAAAATGGTGAAAAAAACAAAGAATTTCTAAAATTGAATTCTGGCGGGGGGGGTATATTGGTTTCTCGGGGAGGGGTATTTTGGTTCTCAAGGGGGTGCATACCCGCCACAGGTGTGGTCGAAGGATATAAGCGATCAAAACAGTTTACCCACGAGCGGGTCCGAATCCAAGATCCGGGCCAAGTGGAGGGGGGCGGACCCAGCATAAATTGGTCTACATCTTAGAGAATTCGTCGGGGTGGTTCGCAAAAAACGCATTTTCGACGTTCCTCGACATGCTCTATGCATTAAGATCATAAAATTGAAGTTTTTGGAAAAAATTTCACTCAAAAGGCTAAAAAAGCGTCATTTTTTCAATTTTTTATGCGAGTTATTGCCATTAATGTTCCATTAGTTCAAAATCGCCTAGCAGTGCCTGTCTGACTTACAATGCTGAGGGGGTGATCCCTTGTCAACTATTAGGTGCGTAAGTGATGCTAAAGTATCTATTTAAAAACTTCAAATTTAAATAGCCTCCGAAACCTGTTTGCATTTATAGTGGTACCATACATGTATCAGAGCGGATAGGGGAATCACCTAATCAAAGCAGGTCGTCCCCCCAAATTCCCCTAGAGCCAAAAATTTTTGACCCCCTACCCCATGTCTTAGAAAAAATGAATTTTTTGGCCATTTTTAAGCCTTTTTTAACTGTTTTAGGCCAAAAATTGCAGGTCATTCACCCCTAAAAATGGCCAGAGGAGACCTCCATCCAGAATTTCGAGCCGTACATATACGGTTGGTACGTTTATGTATATACATTAGTATGTGTCAAGATTGCAGACTAACTTTCTATTTTTAAGGAATTTCGGATAAAATCTCAAAAATTTTTACTTTATTTCATGCTCATATTACACAAATGTATCATTTTAATAATCTACACAACATATTTCTCATGATTTAATCGACAAATAATTTCCTAGCTTCTGTCTTTGTATTTAATATTTGTGATTTACAACGAAAAATAATACAGAAAATGAATAATGCGGCGCGAAGCGCCGGAAAATTTGATATACTGTGCATGTCTAACTCAAATTTCAGTGGTTTTGGGCGTGTTAGAAGACAAAAATTGTAGAAAAACGATAAATCCGGTGCGAAGCACCGAAAACGTTAGAGTTTACCAGCTCAAAAGTACGCTAAAAACCTGTTTGACAATGTTTTAGACCTACTTCGAGAATTTGCATTTTTCCCTTTCAGGGAACTTTGTGTTTCGATGATTATTTTCATTTCCGGGGGCCGCCAACCCCGTCATCCTCCCTAAATACGGGCCTGGGTACTTAAAATCTATATTTTTTCCAATTTTCTGTAAATTGTACATATCCGTTTGGGAGTAATATGCATCAAACCCGACAAGCATAAGCAAATACCGCTTACAAAGTTTGTACAGCATTCCTGATTTTAAAAAAGCATAGGCAGATATGCAGATGTAAATAAAAAGATTTAGTTTTTAATATTTTCAATAAAAGTAGTTTAAGCATTCTGTTTGAGGTTTAAAATTTTTAAACAATAAATTTCAGTCTTGTCTTTACATTTACGAAAAGCTCTGCATAACAGCTTATGATGTACCCCGGAAGAATCTAGTGAACTTCTAGTTATATTGTCTGAATTGTTGATAGTTTACGCCAAAGTGAGCAGAAGTCGTTTTCTCTAGCATTTCGCAAATTATGTGAATGAAACGCACTATCTTAAGATAACAGCTCGCCCGCAAAAAAATTATTGAACGCGGTTTATTTGAGATAGAATCAAAATAATTTGTTCACTATCATGTTCATTTTTATTTGGTTTAACTGCACTAATGATTACAGCTCGATTATTTCAAAGCAATTAAGAGAGTGAAAGCCAAATAAAAGGGCTTCAGAACACGGTTTTTTGTATTCGGCAAAGATTTTTCGCCATGTACAAAGACTTTTGAGGACCGTCTTTGTACATGTACAAAGATTTTTTGGAAGACAAAAACTGCAAAAAAGGTTCGGAATTCGCAAAATTCTCGGCGCTCCGCGCCGAAATGAGCAATTGTGTGTTCTATATACCTTTATAATTTCAGAAATTGCATTTTGAAAGGAAAAATGCCAAATTTCTTGGCGCTTCGCGCCGTTTTGAGACGATTATTACTGATTTTTGCCCTCAGAAACCTAGAAATTACTAAAATACGTAACCGAAGGTCGAACAACTCTGTTTTTGCCACACTAAAATCGCTACTGTACCATATTATAGTACCCAAAAATTTGTGTGTACGAAATGTACAGACTTTTAGGGACCATCTTTGTACAGTGTACAAACGGACCTTGTACAAAAAACACTGCTTCAGAATGAAAAAAATCGCATTCAACTGTCGCAAAACAACAAAAAAATGCTCCCGACAGATTCTTTCAAGACTTGAAGAACTTTTACTCAATTGCGCGTAATTTTTGGACAGCACAATCACATATAATTACCATACGTGCACAGCGTAACCAAGGCGGACGGGGAGGGAGGGTTTTCATTAAATGAAAAGTTTTAAACAAGATTCGCGATTTTTTCATGCCCTCTTGGCTGTAAAAAATTTTGCCAAGTGCGTATAAGGATAACGCAGGGAAAGATGAAAAAATTGCATACGAATGTTTGCCAGAAAATCGTCAATTTTCAGTACTCGAAACGTATTTGAAGTATTTGCTAGTTTTTCCTGAGCGCCACCGAATAATGGCACTTTTAACAGCCTAGTTCGAGAAAAAAATTAAATTCCATGAACTCAACGGATAGATCACGGTGGAAAAAATCAAAAGATGCGATTTCTACCAGCAACCCCACGAAGCTACCGAAATATTAAAGGATTTATTTCGGGTCCGCCGCCCCCTTGGGCTAAATCCTAGATATGAATCTGGCAACCCTGTACGTATTTTAGGACTTATCATGCAAAAATGTACCTGCGCGACCTGGAGCGACGCGACAGGGATCTGGAGTGACGCGACAGGGATCTGGAGCGGCTTCGCGAAGAACGCGAGCGACTGCTCGATCGCGAACGCGATCTTGAACGGGAGCGAGTCCGCGACCGCGATCGGCTGAAACGCGAAAACTCATTTCACTTTACAATGCGAATCGGGCGCAGAATATTGATGAGTCACATTTCAATCTATTTGCAGTTAGCTGTTGTGCTTGATAACAGACATGTAACAGCTCAAAATTTTGGGAGGGAGCATAAATGATATAAGGGGTTTTCGCCCTCGTTCAGTAAAATTTTTACCACCCCCTCCCCCAAAAAAAAATTTTACCCCCGGGCAGAAATTTTTCCACCCCCCCCCAGAAATGGCGATTTTTTAGTTTCCGAAATTTTCCCGAACATTCGTGTTTTTTAAGCGTTTTTAGCTATCTATTTGCTTGAAAGTGTCAAATTTTCGGCGCATCACTCATTTTTTGAATTTTTTCCCCGACATTTTTAATGCTTTTATGCTCTAGAAAGAAAGAGCATCATCAGAAACGCAAAAAACGTTTTTGATGCGTATCCACCATTTTTGGACCCAAACAAGCACTTCAAAATTTCGATTCCCCCCAGAATTCCCTTACTGTACATGTCTGGGAGGAAGTAATCGGTTTCTCTTTTTGAGAAAGGATTAAACGATCTTCAATTTCTGAGCAAAAAAGTGCCTTGAAATAGCCATAAAATGCAGGTTTTTTTCCGAAAGTGGGGGTGTAAAAACGTTAAAAATATCGGAAAATATCCACACATTCCCATAGGGAGTGAGGGGGGTATTACCCCCACCTCAGGGTCCGAGACTTGAATCACTGTCAGACGATTTTGAGCTATCAAACGTTTTCTGCAATGATTTTTGGGTACAAAAGCAGCGCAGATGTTAAAAATTTTTCGGCGCTTCGCACCGACTAGTACATTTCTGTTTTATTCACCCATAAAATACATAGAATGAAGTTAAAATGATCTGAAAAGTCAAAATGTTCGATGAATTCTTATATTTTTTACTTACAAAAGTGACGAAACTAGTCAAAATGGGACAAAAAGTAGTTAAAAATGCAATTTTTCACATTAAAACATGCTGTATAGGATGTTTTAAGCGTTTTGCATATTTGACCTGCAAAAAAGGCTAGAAATCTAAATTTAGTGGTCTCAAATTTTGGGATTTCACCCCCCTCTGAACTTTCGACCTTGGGAAACTATGAAAATATCAGAAAAATTCGATTAAGCACGAAAACCATTTGAAACCTGAACCGCACATACCCATCTAATATGCAAGAAAGAAAATTTAAATAAAATTTTAAAATTCAAATTATGCATTAACTTACTAAACATTTAACCACATAATTTTCATTGACGAAGATATTAATATTGAAATTTCCCGATTAACGTTGCGCTGCTTACTTATAAAAATATTATTGTTAGGTCAACGTTTTTAAGATTCCCATCAAACAAAGAGTCAAGAAAGGCTAAACGTAAAAAATTGCCCAACTGCATAAAAAAACATTTTAAGGATATTCCCGATTGTGTTCAGCATTAAATAAAGAAAATTATGAATGCCACATTTGCTTGAATTTTGAGATTCAACCCTTCCAGTTGACCCCGATCTTGAGCATACACGATACGAGTATGACAAGGTAATTTCGTTAGTTTGCCAAAAAATAAGTAATGTATGCTTTTGACCACGAATGTTTAGAAAATCAATTCCATAATTAAAAGACGACATATTCACATTATCCTCAATCATCGATTGAATCAATATCGGAAAAGTTGACTCGGGTAAATGAAGACTAAACGGCATTTATATACCTGCCACCTTTGACTTCCGACAATTCCAATTTTCGACCGTTAAACTCCTTGCCTTGTATGCTCTCTAAGGCTTTTTTCATATCCGAGTAGCATGCGAAACATACGATCCTGTTAAAATTTTAAGACGCTTAGGTTAAGAAAAAATCGCACGACTTTTCGAACTAAACATAGTTCTAGATCTCACCAATATAAGTTACGAGTACATTTAAGAAAGTTCACTCACTCAGTCTACTACTTAAAAAATCTGATCTGATGCAACGATCAATCTAGCGCTTGAACTATCGGACGGGATGACATTTAAATAGCTGCAAGCAACCATTATATGATCTTGAATGTCTGGGCATAAAATCCTCCGCAGAATCATCAATATTGGCTGATTTTTTACAATTTAGCTTAGCGCATTCTTTAACTTTATTCCCTAAAGATTGGTCGTGCCAGAACATCTCTGGTGTTGCCATACATGTAATAGAAAGGATCGCGGATCCCCCACCCAACAACCAACGTTGGTCGTCTGTCACCCGGAGCCAGAAAATTTTTGACCCCCCGCAATTTGTGAAAAAAATTGAATTTTTGGCCGTTTTTAGCCGTTTTTTCACCTTTTTTGTTTAGTAATTTTAATTCTTTTCCTCATCATTAAATATTCTTAAAATACATATTCGATTGATATGTGCTTAGCTCTACTATAATTGCGTCAAGAATTGCTTTCTTATAAGTGCTCCACTATATACAGAATGATTATAAAATCAGGCTACACCTCGATGTCCCATATCAAAGACTTCGGCTGATAAAAATTTTAAAATTAGTCGCATTAGGTAGATAAAAATGTGCTTATTTCCACCGTGTGGAAAAGTTTGACCAGCTGCAAGCGGTTCGCGCACTTGTTTAAGCGCTAAAAGCTTGCGCGTTTTCATTATCAATTTTCACACCATTTTCCTACGATTGCAGTTTTTGCACCTAGCAAGGAGATTACCAACTCTAAGGTTTAATCAATGTGCTAATAATTTTTCTGACTGAAGATATGTATTGTCAAAAAGAGAACCAATATAAACTCATTAATGTGATACATTGCAGAAACTAGGGGGCAAACCTGGACAATAAGTGCAACCCGATACCAGCTAGAGGTTCTGCCAGTTGCACCTGATGATATGAGCAGGGAAATTCCATGTGCAATGCACGATAGTGCTGGAGTAAGTGATTGGTAATGAAACTAATTCAGATAATATGGAAACACTGTCAAATGGTTAAGTGAGCTTTTTATGTACGCTAATGCACTACCATAGAACCATCACTCAAAATCTAGTGTACAATTTTAAGCAAGCTTTATGACCGACCACCTCTACGACCAACTAATCGACCAAAAAATTGCGCTTGGGTACCAGCTGGGGCAATAGGTATTACCCAGCTATGCTAAGATTTAAACGATATCAAAATGAAGTGCAAACAAGTCGCCGTAGCGCGAACCGCTAGCAGCTGATCAAATTTTTTACACTTAAAACCAGCATATTTTCATCTATTATACGTAAAGGGGGTATTATCTCCAGAGAGTGAGACAGACATTTACTGTCATGCAATTTTGAGCTTGCGGAAATTTTTCCAGTGATTAACCATTTTTGTCTTGTTTACCCAAAAAGCGACCATTATCGCGTCGAAACGGTAAAAATCAAATGCTTTTTCCCACGAACAAAATATACTTTAAAAATATGTTCTTACACTTTTATTGATAAAAGTGCTGTAATGTAGTTGAAATGAACTAAAAACGCGGCTTTATCGCATAAAAACGTTTTATATAGACTATTTTGACCATTTTCATCCTGTAACTACATAGCAAAAAAGCGAGAAGACAGCATATATTTACTGGTCAAAATTTTCGGGATTTTATCCCCCTTGACGACACGACCCTGCTGACCTTGTGCATCTAAGCTTTAATTACAACTATAAAATATATCATTTCAGCTCACCCTTCGTTCTTGCGTTCTCGATGAGCATCCGCGTACATTACTTCACCGACTGATCGGAAAATGTCTTTTAAATCCTATACATAAAAACAAATCGGGCATATATAATCGGAAAGAACATTTACTTTAATGGATATTTGCAGAATACCAACATTGCTATTAGACAGATAGTTAGTAATATGAACATATCTGTCTTAAACACTGATATAAAGCCTTGAGTTCTATTCACTAATCAGTCAAGGACTGAACTGAATACATATGTACCTCGCAACGAAGCACATGAAGCATGTGATCCAATTATGCAAGAGGCTTGGAAATATATTTGATGTGTACCGCAAAGTTAAATTGATAGATAGAGCTAATGACCGTACATACATATATCAACATAAACAAAGTGCGTCAAGCAAGCCAGATACTTTCCAATTTTGCATCATGATTCAAAATCCTCTTCATTGCTTAGAATATACTGCTTCCGAAAGCAGGAAAAAATATTGACTGAACGCATTCTGCGAGGGGTAAAAGCGGTACCTATACCGAGCATGAACTATCTAAACAATTGTAAAAAGCACCGGATGCTCGTACGACTCTAAAAAAACATTGCTTTCTGGATAAGAAAATACATATATTTTAAGTATGCCGTGCAACGCAATGTACGGGGTTATGAAGGGATGAAAGCAAAAAGAAGCCGCGATGGAATGGCTGCCACACATCACATAGATTTTGAGGAGGAATTCTACTTTTGCGTTGAATTTTGAACTAAACTGAAAACCTCTCGTAAAAATATAATAATTCTCCATTCAAACTTAATATCGAAAAATTTCAATAAGAACGATATCGAGATGGAGCTGAATTCTATCCGAAATTCTTTAACGATCAGCTCAAAAAACCGATTCGCTCTTTCTTAATTATGCAGCAGTTACAGAGAGGTCAAAATCGTTTTCAGCGGTCATGTCGCACACGACAGTAAAACAGCTACAATAAAAAGAAAGTAAGCTTAAAGAGGGAGCCATTAAAATTAAGCATTTCCGATGGGAATTTTTAGCCGGACTCGGTTTCAGCCATCAAGCTAGCTGTAATTAATTACAAACAAATAGCAAACGAAAATACAAATGGTGTAGTCGGTCATTCTACGGGGGAGGTTAACGACCATGTATTTTTGTCACGCCAAAAAAGATACCGGCAAAAATACGAGTTCATGAAAAATAATGCACAAAGGATTGTGTGACTAACTGGGAACAAAGAAGACCGCCCCACTTCAAAAGGACCCCGAAAGGAAAAATCTAAAAATTCATTAAATCTACTAGAAAGATCGTCAAGAAGTTGTATGAAAATATATTAAGTCTACTAGAAAGATCGTCCAGAGGTTGTAGCTCATTTAGGTGGCAAACCGGTTTATTTTGTAAGACCCTCTCCTGAACTATATTTGTGCGAGCATTTTTGGCTATGATCATTTAATCTAGTAAAAGAGCTTGCCTAGAAACGTTTAGAATACCATTATTTCAACCTGTGCAGCTTAAAAACTAAAATCTTGGTTACGACAGGACTATCCTTAAATGATCTTGAGGAAACTGAGTGGTTTTCACTCTCCCCCCCCAGAATTCCCATGCTGTTGTACTACATGCATATATTTCATCTTCCACAGAATCGTTCAACTTCAAAAGTTGGCTGTTAATTTACCAAGTATTCACAGGTAAACGATTACAGCACATTTTTCGAATTTTCACAACCCCGAATGTCAAGAAGTAGATGCCTAAAAATGAATGACTCCTTTTTTAATATGGACACTAGGGATGCAACGGGTCCAGATTTTTTGGAATATCGGGTCCGGGTCCGGGTCTCAAATTTTTCGAGATAACGGGTACGGGTCCGGGTCCGGGTCCGGGTCTGGAAAAAATAACGGGTTCGGGTCCGGGTCCGGGTCCACGAGAATTTGTGAATTATGTCTTATATGAACAAAATGGTCCTATTATTCATATACAGCTAATTTTTTAATGCACTCAGATTGCGTGATTCCTTCTTATTTTCAGAATGTCAGTCAACAAGAAGTTAAAGTTCCTGAATAAGTGATTTGAATAATTATTTATACATCTAAAGGTGATACATGTCTATAATTTTTTTAGCAAAAAAGGTGGAGCAGAAACGATCCAGATTTGAGACGTATTGATAAAAAAATTGCTCGAATTATTGCGGATAGAGGTCTAGAAGCATGATTTACTGCTTGATTTCCTATATTTATAGCATTTGATGCGAAACATCGAAATTTTTAATTGAAAATAGACGAAAACTGTGCAAGAAATGTTTGTTTCTGCTGTTAAAATTGTTTTGAAACCTACATAAACAGGAAATGGCTTCCAGGCAGTGTTTTCTTGTACAAGGTCCTTTTGTACATGTGTATACAAAGATGGTCCCTAATAGTCTTTGTACATTTTGTGCACACAAATTTTTGAGTACCATGATATAGTATGGTAGCGACTTTAATGAGGTAAAAACAGAGTTGTTGACCTTTGGTAGAGTATTTTAGCTATGTAATTTCTGGTTTTATGAGGGCAAAAATTATTAAGATCGTCTTAAAACGGCGCGAAGCACCGAAAAATTTGACATTTTTCCTTTCGAAATGCGATTTCTGCTATTATTAAGATATATAGGATACACAATTATACACAATTACTCATTTCGGCGTGAAGCGCCGAAAATGTTTGCGAATTTTAGACCTTTTTTGCAGTTTTTAGTATTCCAAAAATCTTTGTACATGTACAAAGACAGTTCCGAAAAGTCTTTGTACATCGGTAAAAATCTTTGCCGAATAAAAAAAACCGTGCTCCAGGTCGCCAAGAAAGTAAATAAATGTCATCCGGCGCTGCGCCGGAAAATTTTGAGAAATTATGGTCACTGACGGATAAAAATCATTGCAAATTGCATAAAATTCTTTATCTCGCCGAATATTTTTGGCCTATGGGGGGCAGCCGCTCCCCCCGCCAACCTGAAATCCGCCCGTGCAAACAGAAAAAAATTTGAACAAATTCAAAAACACATTGACCCTGATTTATTGCCTCTTAAACTAATACAAGTAGATGAATCTGATTGTTTTTGAAATACTATCTGGTATTAATGTGACGATTTACAAGTTGGAAAATAAAGTCTTTAGTCGCCATTCAAGTCTTTCATCATTCGCATCTTTTTAAATTTTTTTAATACCCGTTACCCGTTATTTTTCAAGCAGAATTTTACCGGTTCCGGGTCTCAAAAATTTTCAATAACGGGTCCGGGTCCGGGTCCGGGTACCCGTTGCATCCCTAATGGACACTAGGGATGCAACGGATATCCGGATCCGGATCCGTTATTATCCGGTATTATTTTGGATCCGGATCCGGTATTTTGAAAAATTAAGATCCGCATCCGGATCCGGTATTTTTAAAAAATAAGATCCGGACCCGGATCCGGATCCGTTATTTTTACAGTTTAAAACGGATCCTAAACGGATCCAAGAGATTGTGATAAAAGATCATTAAACCTTGAAGTGTATTGAAGAAACAACATCATTATGAGACAAAAGCTTTACTTTGATTGACTTAATACTCAAATTCAATGACAGGCAAATTGTATTTAAGAAACAGCAGCTTTTCCGCAACCAAAGAAAGTGGTAGACTGCTCAAAGTCATAAGCTCAACTAACCGCTCAACTGTATCAATTGATTTTGCATCATCGTTATTCCGTTTTTTACCCTTAAATCGTACATAAGCTAATTAGGAATGCTCTCATAAAATAAAATATTTTATACAGCAAGTAAGCATGCTTCCATTGTCATTTGCACCTTTTGTTTTTCATGTTTCAAAGCAGTCTTTTCGCAATCTGCAAGTTTTTCTGCAAAGGAAAGTAGACATGCCTGACGCGAACCTTCTACAATCTGTGCTTAACAAGAATACCTCGTTCCTTTTCTTCGATCTGCTGGGACTCCTCTGCTTTGAACTTTTTATAGTCCGCCGCATGCTCAGTTTGCAGACGCTTTTTCATACAGGTGGTACCAGTGTTTTTTTTTGTACTCGGAAAAGATTTTTCCCGATGTACAAAAACTTTTCGGGACCGTCTTTGTATATACATGTACAAAGATTTTTGGGAAGACATGTGTGTTGGATATACATGTCGTTACAATGGCAGAAATTGGATTTCAAAAGGAAAAATGTCAAATTTTTCGGCGCTTTGCGCCGTTTTAAGATGATAGTGATTTTCGCACTTGGAGATGCAGAAATTTGCCAAAAAACACTACCAAAAGTCGATCAATACTGTGTTTAATACTAAAATCGCTACTGTACCATATTATAGTCCCCAAAAATTTGTGTGTACAAAATGTACGAAGATTTTTGGGAAGACAAAAACTGTAAAAAGGTGTGAAATTCCCAACGCCAAAATGAGTAATTGTTTCTCCTATATATCTTTAAAATAGCAGAATTTGCATTTAGAATGGAAAGATGTCAAATTCTTCGGCGCTTTGCGCCGTTTTGAGACAATTTCTAATAATTTTTGCCGCCAGAAACCCAGAAATTAGATAAAATACGCTACCAAAGATCGAAAATCCAGTTTTGCCACACTAAAATCGCTACTGTATTATAGTACACAAAAATTTGCATGTTCTAAATGTACAAAGACTTTAGGGGACTATATCTCTGTACTTGTACAAATGGACCTTGTACAAAAAAACACTGGGTGGTACCCCTCCACCGCTTCTGGAAAGCTTTGCTGCGCAGAGATTACATTGCGATTTAGTTTCATTATCAGCTAGCGTAAAATAGTTTCAGACAGGACTAGAAATGCTTTTGGCATTTCCGATTAATGAGGGGAAGACGCCAGATTCGCAGTTTTTCAAGCTAAAGCCGATTTAAGATCAATCCGGACCACTGAACCAAGCTCATACAGCTTTGCTTTTTTCACCATCCTACAGTAATTCTGCTTCTGAAACTAATGAGCACCGTACTTGCGAACAAAAATTTAAGTATTAAAAAAATTAAGCGTTCATAATGCATATTCATGGATCCGGATCTGGATCCGTTATTTTAAATTTTATGGATCCGTATCCGGATCCGATATTATTGGAAAACCCGGATCCGTTGCATCCCTAGGAGACACTAGACAGCCAACAGACTAGACCACCATTACGAATGCAGACATTAACGTAAACACTAACCTCCGGTGGATTCTGTTTTAACAGATGCGCGTAGCTAGTGTAACAGGGGACAGAGAAAACAAGGATTTAGTCGGGTTCTTATTATGTAAGACACCACTTTGGCAAAAAAACACTATGATCCTTTGACATAATTAAAATAACGATATTGTCGACTTTTTAACATGAAATGGGAAAACGCTGCCTAGCTGTTGCGTACGAATCGCAAGCAAGGCGGGGTGATATACTAGTCTATTTCACAAAGCCTTGTGCTTAGATAACATTCACTGCATCGATAAATTATGTACAGGGCGGTTAAAACTGTAGGTAATGAGGAAGAAGTGTATGTGAAATCGATTTCTGTTGAAGGTTGCGTAGAAAACAGTTGTAGAGCTATTTCGTTGAACGCTTAAGTAAGCTGCACATGCAAAAGGCTACGTGAAATAGACTGTTGAATCTGATATAATGATGCAGTATTTTATCTATCACGGGCTGTCTCGAAACTGTGAATCTCTTCCCTCTCACCCTTACAATTACCAATGCTGATTTTGTTTAAACCAAACAGCATGTGTACATACGAGTATATATTCGGGCATGCTAATTTTGTATGTACATTTTCTTTTGTGTTAGCAGCCCAACCAATCCTCAGCTAAGCGCATTACAATATGTAGTACCAATGCAATCTACATGAAGAAAAATTTATTCCTTAAAAAAATGAAGTTTCAAGTTTTACGATATTTTACGCTAGGCATTACCACTAGCTAACGAATGAAAAATGATTCAATAGAAAATAGGCAATTTCAAATAATTTTTGCTATTTTTCCAGTTAAATTAAGCCGTTCTAGCACGTGCGTTTACTGATGACATTTTGGAACCTAGCCAACTAATAAGTCAACAAAATTTGAGATAAGAGCAATTCAAGTACCTATTATTTGTAGAATTTATAAGCCAGATTAAAAAAACAAACAAGGTGTAGCACATAAATGCACGTAGGGGTGAGGGGAGGTATGCACTCTTGGGGGTTTTGAGCTGACGGAACATTTTCTGCATAATTTTTCAGTACAAACGCACTAAAGTCAAAATTTATCGGATTAGTAATCTTATGTGCTGCTGTTTACTCAAAAAAGCGCCAAAAATTGTGTCAAAATGGTAAAAAAGTCAAAATTTCTCGTGAAATTGATAAATTCCTATATTTTTCAGTGTTTATCGGGATATAATAGTCGAAATGGACTGAAAATGCGGTTTTACCACGCTGAAGCGTTTTATATAGGTTATTTTGACTATTTTCGTCATTTGACGTGCAAAAAAAGCGTGAAAACTAAATTGAATGGCCTGGATTTCTGGGATTTTACCCTCCCCCACCTGCTGACCCCTACCTCGTGCATGTATGGTGCGGCGTGATGTGACCGCGAATGCAATAAGACGCTTAATTACTTGCTTAGAAATGAGTACGTTTGTAAAAGTTTAACGCTAAGACTAAAAATTTACCAGTTTAAAAACGCAAAGAACGCCCTAATCAAACGACAAGCAAGGTAGTAACCGGTCTCCCAGTTATGCAATCGATCGAATCGATACGTGATCAAAAATTCGCCCGATCAAATGCATTTTACGACGCCAAGTATCGCGCGTTCAACGGACAACGGTTCGCCCATTGCCGATTTCGAACAAAATCTGGGTATTTCATTTTTACATTCTTATGTGTTTTTTCCCAGCAATTCAAGGCATTCACGTCCTCGGCACAGAAAAGATTTCTGACGAAGTATATAAATATTCCAAAATCGTGTAGTATCTTTTAAGGTATTTAAATACGAGAAACTTCTAAAGAATAATCAATCTCCCACCATTCCCTGTCTGTACGTACATATGTAACTTGCTGGGGGTGCGAAATGACAACTTTTCATGATGAAATCGAAGCAGCAGCGGATCCAGGATTATCTGACAGGGGGAGGGGCGAATCCCACTTCGTGTAATAGTGTCAAAATTCTCCAAAAAATCTGTGCATTATGCTTGAAATATCGGTTTTTGCCGTATTTTGATAATCAGTCTTTGTGATCCGAAAAACGTTAAATTTTCGAAAGTTTACTAAGAAAAACGAAAAACGCGCAAAAATCGGCGCAAAGCTTCGAAAAATACTTGATAAATCATTGTAAGAACTAAAAAATCCTTGTTCCGTACATAATTAACTCTCCTGGCGTGGAAATAAAGTTTTTAAAGCGCCAAGAAAGTCAGTAAATGCCTTTAATAAGTACTAAGCTGTGCGAAGCGCCAGAAAAATTTAAAAAATCGAGATTAAAAATCGTTAGAATCATGCGACCCCCCCTCCCTTCTAAATCCGCGCCTGCTGACAAGTTTATTTTTGAGTAATAATCGAAAATTCTTGAGTATGATTCAAAATCCGAAAAACACTTTTACACAAATTTTGAAGCAAACGAAATGGAAAAAAATTAAGATAAAGGCCATTGAATATTCGTTGCCAATGAAACGTTCCCCAACGAAAATCGATTAGCGCAAACGACATTCGTTCGATTATCGATCGATCGCTCAGCGAGTTAGATTCGTCTGGCCAGCTATACAATCACTAAACGTCCAGCAGGGACAAAAGGGGCCATTCAGAACGCTTTATAATAGCACGCAGCACAAACAAGCGCCCAGCTTTCGTTTTACCAGCTCGGAAACGATAATGTTAAAATCTCTGTAGCAATTTGAATTAGAACAAATTACAAATCGATAATCGATACAAAAAACGTCTTATATTTATAAGCGAATATAAATTTTAGCGTACCTGCCACGACAACCGACTCGACAAGTTCTTGACTCTGAGTTTGTACTTCGTCAATGAACTAAAAAATTAATACATTAATATCCTCATGAAAAGTAGGCAAAACAAAACCCCATGATTTATGAGCAATGAGCATACATACATACATATGTACAGTGCGCTCAAATGTCCAGCCTCCCTAGTGCACAACGACCTTTTCTTAACTGTTTCTTTGTTTGCTTAGCGTTGGTTTAGAGCAAATTTTGCACAAAATATTTTTGTAGTTACAGTGTAAACTGCATACGAGAAATCTAACTGAGACATTTATTTTTGCTTTAAGACTACTCTGATTTAAGTAAAAATGGTTAAAGGAAAGCGTCTTTCTCCAACAAAATAGGCCGAAATTGGGGCTT
This sequence comes from Mermis nigrescens, assembly GCA_036768485.1. Classification (NCBI taxonomy): domain Eukaryota; kingdom Metazoa; phylum Nematoda; class Enoplea; order Mermithida; family Mermithidae; genus Mermis; species Mermis nigrescens. Next base: position 2,910,203 of record JAVLUZ010000135.1, read on the forward strand.
TGTTCAACAGAACAAAACTATAGGAAAAAGAGATGACATGACGATTGAGTGTTGATCCAAAATCTGTAAGGAATGTTATTGAAAACTTTGAAAGCGAGGATGGCGCATCTAGCTGTTTTATGGAAGCTAAGAGGCCCAGTAGACCGATAAAATTGAACAATTGTTCTGAAAGGCGACTGGTGCACCTTGTTGAGCAATATCATCGAAAATCAGCAATCGCATTAGAAGATGAATTATTGGTTGGCGGTGGACCATAAGTTCACACTTCGAAAATAAAATGAACATTGGAAAAGCATGAATTTACTGAGCGGGTAGCTGTTAAGAAGCTATTCATCTCTAAAATTAACATAGAAAAACGTGCACGAGCTCATTTGCATTGGCAAATGAAGGTTGAGCTACGTACTGTCCTCTTTACTGATGAATTCAAAACTATTTCACCCAAAAATCGCGTATTTTGTTTGGCGTTGAGCCGGTAAAAGTACAAGTTGAAATGTTTGTCTAAAACCGAAAATTGCAGCAACTTGCACTTGCAATGCATGTCGTCCACAATGTTGTATTAGCGCAAAAGGCATTCCTACTTAGTTTTAACATTGTCAGCTCCTTGATTAATAATAAACTGTTGATTATACCCCATTTTGTAAAAGCATACCTAACAGTGATAGCACTAAAACACATATAAAGCATTTGTTGATAAGGGAGGCTAGACTTTTGAGCGGCACTGTAGGTGTCGAATACCGTGTCGACCACACACGCACATAGTTCTGGGGGTCTTGGACCATGGGTGCACAGCATGACCGATCTGGGGGGTCAGCCGGTCTGCGGCGAGGGAGGGGATCAAGAATTGAGATTTTGTGGGCCAAAATGACCTCAACAACTGGTTTATATAAGCGCTAAAAAGTGTTAAAGCTACGTTATTACAACGTTTCTGCCCAAGTTTAAGCAATTTTTTATAAATTTTCAATTTTCATGCTTTTTTTGCCTTCAATTTGCCTCAGCCTACCGAGAAATTTTCCTATTTTTCCATTTTAGGGGTAGACCCGGATCTACCCCCTCGTGCACATCTGGTATAGACATTAAGTGAATATGGGGGGGCTTTTAAGGTCTAGAACCCTTCCTCCGGTAATCTGATAGACCCTCAGAATCGAATTTGTGGCATGTTTTTTTGGGATTTGTGCCGCTTTTACACCACCCATATTAACAGAATTTAAGTGCTGCACATGCATCTTTGAGATCCCCCGAAAATCTGACGGACCCACCCACCAAATCTATTCATATCTATGGACCCCCAGAATTGAATGTTTGAAGATTTTGGCGATTGCGACCAATCGGACCTTCAGAATTCGGTTGCTGCGCATGTATGGTGTCGACCAAACACAATCTTGGAGATGTTGACTTATTTCAGGTCTCACGAATCGTCAAACGTGAAAATTGACTTTAAATCTGATAGCAATTTTTCACATCTTGACGTATTTCCCTAACTATCACACCCAGGTACTGTCCGGCGATTTTGAGCTGACAACACATTCTATATCATTCTGAGGACAAATGCGCAGTGATAGTCAAAATTTGTTTAGCACGAAATTGGTCATTTTACTGTTTACTCAAAAAGCGCCCGATATTGCGTCAAAATAGCCTAAAAAATAAAAATTCACCACCAGATCAATTCATTATCGATACAAATGCGACATAACGCAGTCAAAGTGGACTAAAACTGTTTAAAAGTGCAGCATCACAGCACAGCGCAAAAACATTTCACACACATAGCTTATTTTGACCATTTTCGTCATCTGATACAAAAACAAGGCATGAACGCTGAATTTTCTCATTTAAATTTCAAGGAATCCCCTCCAGCTAACTCTGACCATGTGCATCTATAACGTATAGGTATTGTAACGGCAATTTAGTGCTTTTACAGCAGGTAAGAAGGAAAATGGATATGAAAAAGTACATAACGTACCAGTGTTTTTTTTGTATTCGGCAAAGATTTTTCCCGATGTACAAAAACTTTTCGGGACCGTCTTTGTACATGTACAAAGATTTTCGGGAAGACAAAAATTTCAAAAAAGGTTGAAATTCGCTAGAAATTTTCGGCGCTTCGCGCCGAAATGAGTAATTGTGTGTTCTACATATCTTTATAATGGCAGAAATTGCATTTCAAAAGGGAAAATGCCACATTTTTCGGCGCTTCGCGCCGTTTCAAGACGATTTTTAGTGATTTTTGCACTTAGAGACCCAGAAATTAGCTAAAATACACTACCAAAGGTCAAAAATCCTGTTTTACCACATTAAAATCACTACTGTATGATATTAAAGTACACAAAATTTGCATGTACAAAATGTGCAGACTTTTGGGGACCATCTTTGTACATGTATATATATACAAACGGACCTTGTACAAAAAAACCACTGTAACGTACTACTGGTACGCAGGATTCCTAGTAGGCGATCGGAAAGCCGGTCTACTGCTGCCTCCGCCGTAAGATGGTGGATATCGACTGCCCATGCTTCTATACATATCGCGACCACGAGGCGGTCTTTTCGTCATCTCAACGACAACTCTTTCGCCACGCAGTTCCCTCCCATTACACCTGTAAACGGCTTCCTCGGCATCACGCGGATCATCGAATTCCTAGAAAGAATAGAAACCTTAGATAATAATATAATTTTTTGTATTTAACAAACATTTTTTTGAATGGAAACTTGTCAGGCGGGACCGTCTTTGTACGATGTACAGGTTAGGTACATACATGATCTTGGGGTTTAGGCGGTTTCACCTATCTCTTCCAATAAAAATTTCAAACCCTCTTTCCAAATTTGTTCACCCCCTCCAGAATTCGCGATTTTTCGACTTTCCTAAAATTTTCTAAAAATTCGTAGAAAGGGTGCTTTTTAAAGCATTTAGCTATCTATTTGCTTAAAAAGTAAAATTTTCGGCGATATGCGCCATTTACTCATGTTTTGACTATATTTTGTCCAATTTATTCAACTTTTTTGATTTTTTCTCAAAATTTATGTCACGTTCTAATGCTCTAGAAAGATAGAGTATCATCAGAAACACCAAAAAAATGTTTATGACGCGCATAGATATTTTTGGGCCCAAAAAAACGCACTTTAAAATTTCACCTCCTCCCAAAATTCCCATTGTTTATGTATGGTTGGGTATGTACAATGCAAGCTTTTTTATACATCAATCAGCAAAAATGAATGTCACATTTCAGCTTATGGAACGCATTACTGAACTATATTATAGCAGAATAAGAATCTTTGTGCACAAAATGTACGATGGTTTTTAGATACCTACCATACAAATGCAAAGACATCTCATACAAGAAACTCTCCGTCAGTTCACTAGGGTACTGTTGTCGTACAGCAGAAAAATATCAAGGACAAGCTTATTTTATGTAAAACCGGACTGGGCTAACATACATACACGTCGAGAGGGGTGCGAAAAAATTATGTTCCTAACAATCAGTGGTCTAGTCAACATACTCCCCGTTATGAAGCAATTTTTCAATTTGATAACCAAGTTATGCATGGCTCGTCGATGCATACTCATTTTTCTTGCGTTCACAACCATGAATAAAAAATGTGGTGTTTTTACAATATAGTAATCTTTATGATTATTCCATATCTGCTAAATATATTTAAACGTAATGAAGTTAAATTAAACCCAAAACAAAATTAGATAATTGATTAAAATACAGATTAGAAGCCATAGGTGCACAAAGTCAGGGTCGGCGGGGGAGGGGAGGGGTGAATCCCAAAAATCCAAAACAGTAAATTTAACCTTAACGTTGCTGTTTTAACGATCAAAATGGTCAAAATAGCCTATAAAACGTTTTTTCGTGGTAATATCGCTTTTCAAACGCATTTTTATTCCATTTTGGCTCCATTATATCACTTTTAACACTAAAAACGCAAAAATTTAACAATTTTGGGCGCCCCACTCTTCCTCCACTTACGAAGGTGATTGATTGAAATAAGCTCTAGATTCGAAATCTGCTGTTAAAAAGCAAAATATAATTCTTTTTAATTTTTTGACAATGATCGTTAAAAAATTCAAAACAATATTTTCAAAACATTTTCAATTAAAAGTAGACAAAATTTTACTTTCGCCGCCAAAGATCAACTCGAGAGAGTAAAACCAAGCACCTTTTGGTTCACGTGCTCGATTAATACCAGTGTCCGAATACCAGAAATAACGAAAGTTATCAAAATTTATTATCAAAGGTTACTTTCATTCTAGAAAACCTTCACTTTACCTACTCAAATTTAGAACAAAAACAAGATTTTGTATCATTTTAACGCATGTGAAAACGCCGTGAATTAAGTAGATACATAGGACCAGGCCCGTAACCAGGATTTTATTTCGAGAGGAAGGGAGAGAAAATTTTTGAGCCCAGATATCTCGAGAACCATTAGGAGATAGGCGAAAATAAAGGCAGTTTTGAGCGTATCTCGTCGAGCTCTATATGAAGGTGAAGAAAAATTTTGACGAAAAAGTTAAAAAATTTTCACTTTATTACATATTGATATACAGCAAATTGATCATTTAAGCTGATTTTTCATCACTTAATCGACGAATTATTTCTTATCTCTTGCCTTTGTACTTAATCATTGTGCTTTACAGAGAAAAACAATACGGATAATGAATAATTCGGAGCCAAGCACCGAAACAAATTGGCATATTCTGCATGTCAACTTCAAATTTGTGCGGTTTTAAGCGGACTACAAGACAAAAAACATATATAAACAATAAATACGGTGCGGAGCGTCGGAAAAATTTCATGTTTCCTATGTCATAACTCAAATTTGAGCTGTTCTGAGTGAGCTAGAAGGCAAAAAGTATAGCTAAACAATGAATCCGGCGCACAGCGCTAGAAAAAAATTGACATGCTCTCTATGTCTAACTCAAATTTGAGCGATTTTTAGCGGTTTAGGATACAAAACTATACGTGAAAAATAAATCCGGCGCGAAGCGCCGGAAAATTTTGAGTTTACTAGCTCAAAAGTACGATAAAAACATGTTTTGGCGGCGTTTCAGACGCACTTCGCCAATTTTTCGTTTTACCCTTTGGGAAAACAAAAAATTTTTCCCATTGCAAGAAGGGTAGGCCCCCAGCCCCCCTCCCTGGATACGGGCCTGCATAGGACTCAAGTGTAGTCACCACAAATCCAAATCCATTTTTCAAAAGAATTTCACGAATGCGGCCATATCGTCCGAAAAAATCTTCAATATCACGCTCTCGAGCGCGATGAGATAAATGTCCAACATAAAGTCGAGCAGACGCCATTCCAAAAACTCGTAATAAAATAAACCACGGAATTTAAGCTGTAAAAATAACAGGTTGAGTTTTTAAAAAAATCACCTTTGGTAAATAATAGGCAAACTGCAAATTGGACCAAACTTTGTTTAGCGACTTAAAGCCCGGTTCACACGAGTGCAATCATCTGCAACCTGAAACCTGCAATTTGGTCGCAGGCGTCTAGGTTTCAGTGATTGCAGCCGTTCACACGGCACAAACTAAAGCATGCAACCAAAGGCTGCAATCAGGTGCGACTGAGGATTGCAACCTGTTAAAAACATAGGTACCGACAGCATTTTCAGGGCGCTGCATTTTAAAAACATGAATCGGAATAGGCACGCGGTTGTTCTGCTAGCTGCGTATTATTATTTTTTTGATGCTATAGCATATACTGCGCGGGTAAGTACCTACATACGTTTGTGCAAAAAGCGAGCATGCGTCCTCGTTGATATGCGTCCCATGCGAGCAAAAAAATGAATTTTAATGAGGATTGCGCTCGGTTGCAGGCAAAAAAATGGACTTGGTCCATTCAGTCCGCTGCAATGCCTTGCAACCAAAACGGCCAATTGCATGCAGTTGCAACGCCGTTCACACGGGTGCAATGCATTGCAACCGGTGCAAGTCAGACGGCCCTGTCTGGGTTTCAGATTGCATATTGCAGGTGATTGCACTCGTGTGAACCGGGCTTAAGGTCAGGCCTAAGCTCAGTTCATAATTCATTTACCTACGCCCTAATCCAACACTAAATTAAGTAGGCGTAAGTTATACGAACGCACTTTATGGCTATTTACACCAACACCTTTCTGCTTGTGTTGTTCTAAAGTATCAACGACGCGTAGCAAACGACAAGGTCAGTATCCAATAAGGATGCGACGGGTACTCGAACCACGAATACTCGAGTGCCCGAACAAAATTCAGGACCCGAACCCGAATAAACTGAACTCCACTACCCGAACCCGAATAAATTTATTTTGACAACTCGAACCCGGATCCGAATGTTTTTACAATTTATCCGGGTATTTTTAAGCACAGAAACGTCACAATTTTGTCAGAACTTCAAAAAAATCCTCGGCGCTTCGCGTCTATTTTTTCTCAATCTTCCAACATTAACTTTGAAAGTCTTCTTTTCACAAAATGCTAGTCAAATGGAATTTCGCTTCAAAAACTGCTTCGTTATTCATTTGTACAATTTTTTCCATCAGTTAAATAAACTTCATAAATAGCGGCTTTTTGGCCAGTGAGCAAACGATTTATTGACGCAAGATAAACAGGGCTGATTCTGCAGTTGAAATTATTACTGGCGTTAATCTCAAAATGATCCTAGGCACTGCCTTAGAATATACATATACACGGGCGTAAGCAGGGGGCGGCGTCTCCCTTGGCCTAATAATTATTTTGAAAAAATGAAATAATGCATGGGATGGGAAATGATGAAAATAGTCATCTTTTTATCGAACAATCTCAAAATTTTAGGCGCTTCGCGCCGTTGAATTGTTTCATAAGTCTAACTCATGCGCGGCCAAAAAAACATTTTGCATTGTTATTGAGAAAAATAAATGTTTTTTTAAAGTTTGAATTTTGTTAACGTAATGTATGTAGCACGTTCAGAAACGTAATAAAATGCACTTTACTTCACGTATCGCCGAGCATATCCCGAAATATATGGTAATCTCCTTTAACAAATCCTGCGCACGCCCCTGCACATATGTTTTAGTGAATTAATTAAATTAAGGCAGCTAGTAAAAAATTCAACACTTGCCTGAAAAATTTAATTCTTTTGTTACGAATATAAGCGATTATACGTAAAATATAAAATCACTTAATGAGAAAAACGCTTAATGAGAGATGCGAAGAATAAAAGATAGATTTTTCAAGTGGTAGCACAGAACATTTAAGTCAAAGTGAGACGCATGGCGTACGCAAGATATACAAATTATTTTCAGAGTTCAATAATTTTATATGTACCTTATTCGTCTCTACAAAACCTAACAAGTTTGTTTCAGGCAACAAGAATGACACAATTGTTTCGTGCTGTGGCCAGTTCAATTTTCTGAATTATTTGTCATCAAAAAAGCTTGAATTGAAACTGAAGACTCTAAAGGGTATAAAAATTTTCAGCGCTCCGCGCTGTATTGACAAATTATCGTCTTTTCTATTGTCAGAGATCTAGAAAATGCTAAAGCGCTATACTAAAAGTTGTAAAACTAAGTTTTTGGCATCCAATAGAAATAGAAAGCACCACAATGGCACAGGATGTATGATTTAAGAGGTCAATCCAGTCCATCCAGAGGGTCAGATGGGAATGGAAGACCAAAAATTGTAGGTTTTATCCGCCTTCAATGGCCGCAAAACGTTAAGAAAACATTAGAGCACGAAACAACCTTTTCACTTCTCAAGGACATTTATTTACCCATTTTTTGCCCTATTTTGGGATTCTTGTCCTCAAAATCTTATGTTCTTTCTTATGGTGAAAAAAGACCTCGTACTTAACTATGCGTATGCGCTTACTGTCATGCAAGAGCATGGGGGTGCGGGGGTTTTACTCCACTGAGCTTTAAAAAAGCTGACAGCTATACAGCGATTTTGGCCGAAAAACCATTGCTGTATTGCCTTTTTTGGGCACAGAAAATTAGCTATACACCCTTTTTGGGCTCAAAAATACTAGCTTATATGGTCTTTTTGAGCTCATAAATGCTATTTAGTTGTCTTTCCTGAATTTCTAAAAGACATGTAAGTAGCTATTTTCAGTCCAAAAAGTCTATATAGCTGTGTTTTTGAATCAAAAAAGGCTATATAGCTTGTTTTCTGAGACCAAAAGGCTGTATAACTAATTTTCTGACCCAAAAATGACAACAGAGCCGTTTTTAAGAAGCACATAGCTATCTAACAATTTCTGATTTTCACATCCCCCATCCCAGCCCAAGGGCTGATCTAAAGTGGGGAAGCGGCCACCCCCATTGGCCGGAAATATTTGACGAGATAAATAATGGATGTAATTTGCAATGATTTTTGACCGTCATTGACCATAATTTCTCTAATTTTTCCGGCGCCGCGCGCCGGATAATACCTATTAATGTCATTTGTTTAATTTCTCAGCAACCTGCTAGCCATTTGTTGCTCATAGAATAGCTTTCAAAACAATTTCAACAGCAGAAATATCCATTTAAGCTCAATTTTCTTTCATTTTTAATCGAAAATTTTCGACATTTCGCGTCAAATACTACAAATACAGGAAATCAAGCAGTAAATTAAGCTTTTAAACGTCCATCCGCTGAAATATTACTAATTTTCAGGCGCTTCGCGCCAGAAAATACGCTGAAATCAAAAAAATTTAATTATTTTTTCGCCCAAAATCGGCGAAAATTCCAACATTTTTCAAAATGATATTTACTCCGTATCCTATTTTCTGCGTATAACTTGCAAAAAACAGAAGACGTGCACGCAAAATATGCTATAGATTGTATAAAGATTGAATAATGAATGTTTTAACCGCGCGTTTGGAACTAAATAGATAACTATTAGGAAAACTTTTGCGTTTTTTGCTTAAAAAACAAGGAAGTAGAGAGGAAAAAGTCGTTCAAAATTTCATTTCGAGGGGCACGTGCCGGCTCCCCTATTATCCCTGATATGGGGCCTGATCGTAACGTTGGAACTTTTACAAAATCAGCCAAATCGCGGTCCTGAATTCACCCTAAAAATGGTCAAAGTTCATCAGCAAATCCGCCTAATCATCGCCAAAAAAATTGTTGTCATACTTGCTTCTTGAATAAATCTCATTTTCTACATAGAATTTCTGAAAACAGAAGATATTTACATGCAATGCAAAATATGCTCTAAGTTGTATAAAGGCTGAAAATGAGGCGTTTAAATCGCATCTTGAAATTTGAAAGAAAAATCACAATCTCAATTGTAAGGAACATTTAAATCACATATTAAAAAAGCTGTTTCTCGTTGTTTTCCTAATACACAAAGCTTTTCCTTCTCGTGATGAAGATATTCTAGTTAGGGCCTATACTACTTATGTAAGACCTATGCTTGAGTATGCTGTTTCTGTGCGGAATCCATATTATGCAAATGATATAAATCGTCTTGAAAATGTCCAGGGTAAATTTACTAAACGTCTTTTTGGTTTTAATAGCGATTTATCCTATCTTGAACGCCTAAAGCTTCTCAACCTGCCTTCTGTTCCTTTGTTGTTTAACCTGCCTTCTGTTTCCCAATGTCTATATCTCATGTATCAAATTATTAATGGTTTATCTTGTATTGATGCTAACGAATTCTTCATTTGTAGTCAAGGAGCACTACCTGATCAGTTAACAGTCGTAAACATGCGTTACCAGTTGTCCGTTCCAAAGCTTCACCTCAACGATTTTTCGCAAAGATACCGAAAAATCTGGAACTCCTTACCTAATCAAATAGTCTCTTCTCCCAAAATCCGTTTGTTCAAAAAAGAGATCCTAAACATTGATTTTACAAATTTATTGTTGGGGCATATCTAGTTGTATCACTTCCGTGATCTTTGTATGTCCTTTTGTTCAGTCACTATTTTATCATGTATTTGCCTCTTTATCAATTTTCGTGTATTTTTCTGACAATAAACACTTTCTGTCTTCTTGTCTAAGTAGACTCTAATTATAAGTGTTAAATTCGTTTGCTATGTTTGGCTAAATAATCAAAGAGGAAGGAAAAAATTATTCACAGATTTCATCTCGGGGGAGCGTCCCCATATCCTCCTCTGCACGCCCGTATTCACAAATTTGTTCCGGGGGAACTACCAAAATTTTCTAAAAGCATAAGGGGGACCAGAAAATGAATCAAAAAAGACGTTTTACGATCACTAGAGCTGTACACTTTTAAAATTTTGCTACCCAGATATATTGAATAGGTTGGTGAGAATTCAATGGACACCACTCACTGGCGTAGCCAAGGGGAGAGGAGGATTCCCCGCTGGTAAAAATTTCGACATGTTCAAGAACTGAGCAATACGGTTGCATGATGCTATTCTGCGGCGTAAAATCAAAAATTCTGCGCTTCGCAACGATTTCTGTCAATATTTTGAGCAGTCAGATTATAAGTGTAAAAAAATTAGACAATGTTGCGGCAGCATTTTGAAACGTATTGTTTCAGCGTCAAACCAACGACTAACGATAATTAATTCCGATAAAGATTGAAGGTATTCGTGATGTTTTGTTTTCACCAGCTAATTAGGTTAGCTTAGAATGATGTGAAAAAAGCCAATTAAAAAAGCCTAAGTTGATGTACCGCGTCGCTCGCGCCCAGTTATTTAAGGCTTATTTAAATACTGGCGTCAATCATTTTGGTAAATCACATAAATCTGCAGAAAATCTGATGACTGCCTTATTTGTTTTCGACTTGACTCGAATAATTCCAGTTATCTGGCAACTCTCTACCTGATACAGACTTACTATAGTGCGTCCAGATAGACGTGGTTTTCTGACTACATACTTGAACCAGACTAAACCTATGCCTAAATTTCTTAAAGGGCGTAAGTAAGGCAGTTTTTACCATTTAATTGCCGTTTACGTCAAAATTACCCTGCTTCGTGGGCATACTTAATTTGTTTTGTCTGTCATAAACGTATGATTCCAAAAAATTTTCGTTCATAATCGTGCTTATCCATGTGATAAGTCCAAAAAACAGGTTATTTACCGGCCTCCGCGAAGTAAATTGTTATGGTTGTTAGATTGAATTGTTGTTAGATTCCCCCTCTCAAAAATCCTGGCTACACCTATGATGGACACCGTCTGAACAAATCTCATTTCTACATAAAACCTGTGCAGAACATTAGAAATAGCTGCAAAATACGCTTTAGGTTGTATAAAGACTAAAAATGGAGTTTAGAAAATCTATCACAAATTTCGGTTCGAAGGGCGCATCCCTATTCCCCCTGAATACGGGCCTGCTCCCCAAAATACGACCTGCAAGCGACCATGCGCTGCGCACAATTAAAAAAAAATTAAAAACCGGCGAAAGGAAACATAAGAACCAGCGAAGCCCCGTACAATTCAATCAAAGGCAAAATTTTGGCAAAAACCGGCGAACCACACGTTTCTATAGCTGAAAACAACGCCAAATTTTTACCAAGCTGGTCAAGACCGGCATTTTTTCGCCGGTTTCCGCTGACGTTGGCGACATCGACGTTTTGAGCATGCAACGTTAACGTACTTGATAAAGCGTGCAGTAAGAAAGATGGCTGCTTACTAAAAAATGTTTTGACATAAGACATCTGTTTTATGTGTTTTGAAGCGAAAGATGTTATTGTACCGATCAAATCTATGTACATGCGTACATACGTCATATACTGTCAATTGTTTAAGTGCGATTACATCTATTGCCTTCATATGTATTTCACGAAAATTCGTGCATGAAAAGCAATTTTAGGGTTCAAAGAAGCAGCTACAAAGTAACTTCACGGGTTTTCTCTCGTATTCAATCCATATTACTCACTCTGCAAAAGTAGTTCGAAATTTATAGTCCGTTTCATTTAGCTTTAAGGTTTTGTAAAAAATTTAAAATGCTTACAAAAGTGCTTCAAACTAACAGAGTAGCTATGATATTCTACTGCACACTGAGTTATGGGGAGACTTTTGCCAGTGTTAAGCCACATTACTGTATCACAATTTTAAGCCACTTTTGTCGCCTGATTCATGCGAATTAAATTTAAGAGAAAACCTCGAAGTTAAATGAAACATACCATAAATGCAGTAGTGCGGTTTACCAATGGTAAATTTCTCTCTGTAACTCAATATAAAAGGTAGGTTTTTATCATTGACTATTGTAATGGTCATAGGTACAGGATGTAGCGAATTTCTCATATTTTGGTCTTTATCCGATCGAAATTGGTAAAGAATTTGTTGAATTACGAACAGTCGTTTTACGGCATCATTCTATCGATTGATTGAGGTGCCCGTCTGAACACGCAACGGCTTCGTCGTCACAATGCGGGCGGCTGGGGAGGGGTGGAAGATTTTTTCAAAGGTCAAAAAATGACCTTAAAAATTGTGGTATGGCAAAAAACACCATTTTTCAACGTTTCTCATCGAGCACTATCGATTAGCATCAAAAAATTGCAAAAAAACAGCAAAAAATTTCTAAAAATCGAATTATGGGTTATTTTCGATTTCTGGCGGAGTGCATATCCCTCCAACGCCCAGGTATGGTCATCACTTCATAGCATACCCATGCGTCTCTCTGTCGTGCACGCAAGAGCTATGCCTTTCGGTTTCAAATATTCTCCTCTTTTATTTTTCATATTTAAAACATAGGGCAGCGGGATAGAAATTCCGGGAATCCGAGCTGCGAAAGGAAAATCTTTATCTTTGTTAGTAGTGTAACGTGCGCCGCCGCATACCTTCCGTTACGTGAGCAAAATTTTACCCGCACCGGTTTCCCGGATATAACGCTCTGTATCGCGTGTGTAGTACTAACCGACCGACTACTCGGGCTCTTACTCACTTTTCTGCGCTAATATTTGATATAGTTGAGAAACAATATAGCATTAACCTCACGGGTTTAACTTCAAAGTATCAATTTCAAATTGTGTAGTAGCTCCTCTGCAACAGTAGGTACATATCTTATATATAACATGTAAAACTTATAGCGTGTAAAAATTCATTAGCTGATCTATGGCACAATTTCCGGGGTTAGTTTAAGTTATTCAGCTTGAGACGAGGGCGTATAGCTGCTTAGACCTCCACTCAGGAGCAGTGAGGAATTGTAGCCTGTTTCACACAAGTTTGGGCATAAATTTTAAACACCATGTCCGACACTAAGCCGACAGATTGTGATTATAGCATTGATTCGATATATACCGTATTTATTCTAATAAACCGCACCCTTTAATAGACAGCGCACCTGCGCAAAGCTAATATAGTTATATACAGCGCCCTCTAATAGTAAGCGCACCTGCTATTATATGAATGCTGTCTTTAGTTTAATGTGTCTCTTGAATACAATTTCTTAGCCGAAAAGCAGTCCAAACTCAATATAAGAACATGGAACATTATTTTTATGGATAAAATGCCAAAAATAAGACAATTGATGAAGTAATTGAGATTGAAATTATAAAAATATTTTTTTATTTTGTTTAGTAATGAAGAAATTTGATGCTTTCTGGGTAAAATCAAACGAAAAAAGTTAAAGACAGCGCCCTCTAATAGTACGCACGCGCCCTTTTCTAGACAGCGCACCTTCAAGCTGAAAAGTTATAGACAGCGCGCTGTTCATGAAAAATAAATATGGTACCTTCTGTTTTATTTATCCAGGAGCTTTTTCACAAATCTTTCCCCCGAGGCAACAGTAACTCTATCTTTCCTTCGTACTGTAGGTCAGGAAGCGTTTTTCAATAAAATTTCTTACAGCATAATTTATTCTCGTCTTCCAGCAGATCATGCAACATTCGGATGGAATTCGCTCATTCAGCTTGTCATCAATCGACCCTTAAACACAATAGACTTGCATTTTAAAGATCGCCGGAAACTCCCGCTTAGCGTAGTGGTTAGAACGTCCAATTGTCGTCGAAGCAACGCAAGTTCGATTCCTGCTGCTAGATTTTTATTTAGGGCACTTACTGCAGTATGTCACAGCATTGTTTAGGTGCTTGAATTAAGTACGGTTTTAATGCGTTAAAAATGAAAGAATGGCGGCCGTTCGCCCCCACACAACTTTTCTGCCGAGTTAAGGCCCATTCATACTTCGTCCGACTCCGTCCGATTTGGTGTCGGAATGCGAAAATTGACAAATCCGCTCCGACACGCACCGACATGAGTCCGACATTATCCGACATCATGCGACACGCGTCCGACTTTTCTTTGCGCATGACGTCATAATCTGTTTTACAATGCGACTTTTTTGTCGGAACGGACAAGTTGAGTTGGTTTCAACTTTCGTTCGTCCGACACACATGAAATTTAAACTAACAGCGTGTAGGAAGATTGACGCGACATGTAGCGCATTGCACGCCTTGTTTATTTTGTACTATTTCATTTTTCAAGCTTTAAATTTTTGATTAATTTATTGCTCTGTACTAGTCGTATAAAAGCGCTGTGGCATATCATGTCTCGTTTATTTTGTACTATTGTTGCAGTCAATTCATTTTATTGTATTTTTCAGATTTAAAATTTAATTAATTGCAAATGGCCAATGACGATTTTGACGACGTTACGGAGTTATTAATCATAGCTGTTAAAGAACATCCATATTTGTGGGAAATAAGTTTAAATAAATTAATAAGTTCAAATAAATTGGCGCATGAAACAAACTTCGATACTTTCAGCATTTAATTTTTATTTCTGGAGGGGGGTGAAAATTTTAAAAGTCAAAAAATGGTCTTAAAAGTGGTTGTATCGCGAAAAAACACCATTTTTCGACGTTTTCATCGAGCACTATCCAATGGCATCAAAATATTGAGGAAAAAACAAAAATAATTTTTAAAATTGAATTCTGGGGGAGTATTTGGTTTCCGGGGGTATTCTAGTTTCTGGGGGTTACATACCCCCAACCACACCTGGGCGTGGGGGATTTGGGGGGTATGCATCCCCCAGAAACCAAAATACTCCCAGAAATCAAAATATCCTCCCCAGAATTCAATTTTTGAAAATTTTTTTTCGTTTTTTTTACAATTTTTTGATGCCAATGGATAGTGCTCGATGAGAAACGTCGAAAAATGGTGATTTTTTCGCCAAACCACCATTTTTAAGGCCATTTTTTGACCTTCAAAAAATCTTGCACCCCCAGAATTTTCTTGCTGCCCACGTATGCCCCCAACCCCCACGCCCAGTTATGGTACAAACGCTGTTCGACAGAGAGACAATATAAAAACATCAATGTTTGTTGCGCTGAAAATATTGATTTTTAGTCGGAAGAAGTCGGATAAAGTATGAATGAAAGTCGGATCCGATGTCCGATCCGATATCGGACGACCCCGCATGTCGCATCCTGTCGGACGCGTGTCGGACAGAGTCGCATCCGACTCTGTCCGACAGGATGCAACATGCGGTGTCGTCCGATGTCGGATCGGACGTAGTATGAATGAGCCTTTACTCTCGAATAAATGAAACAGACTATAGTTATTGTAATCCGTCGGCTTACTTTCGAAAGAATTCTCAAAATTTATGCTCAAATACTATAGGACTGAGGAGATTGAAGCCGTTAGTGACCCAGGGTCAATTGGTTGGATCGTGGCCTAGTGTTGCAACAAGCAGACCAGCGTTGAGATTAGCCTACAGTCTGTTTCACGCAAGTTTGCACATAAATTTCAAAAACCATCTTCGACAATAAGCTGATAGATTGCGTTAATAGCAATGATCTGGATATACATATAGTCAGGCGCACGTAGCTGGCCGTCCTATTCTGGGGGTAACAACACCAATTTTTGGGGGGACTAAGCCTAAAAAGGCCAAAAATAGCACAAAATAACGTTTAAAAAGTCCTATTTTTTCCGATTTTTCTGAATTTTGGGGGTCCGAACCCCCATTCCCTCCAGATGTACGTGCCTGTATATAGTTATCGTACCCTCGGCTGTCGATAAAAATTCTCTGAATTTATGCACGAAGATATGTGAAACAGACTATAGGTATTTAGGTAAGCCCAGATTATTATTGGCTGTCGTAAGTACGTATGTAGGTATTGCCAAGGTAGCCAGCAGTAATTACACTGGACTGGAGGTCTCCATCTCCATAGATTGCTCGCTACAACCGACCAGACAGTCATCAAAAAATTTAATTTTGCCGTTCAAAAAAATTATTTTTTTAATTTCTAAAAATGTATAACATTTCGTTCGCCTTTGTTGAAGTAGGTACGCATCTTTTCGATGACTGTCCCACAAGAAAATTCTTTATCGGTCATTATATGAGATACATAACACGTTTCATTCATACATAATTTTGAGCATCACATTTGAGAATTTTTTCAACAATTTACGTATACAATGCCCTGGATTCATATTAGGATAATGTTAGCTACCGTGGTCATAATTTGTAGAGTTCAATGCCGAGTTACATGGGTAAGAGACAAAATGAATTTTCAGCCAATGCAAACAACGTTTTCTTCAATTTCATCGATTTAAGCTGAGTGTACGCACGGTACATCACATTTTATACACAATTTACATTGCTATTGACATGCATTAGCCTTACCATTTAGTTCCTTATAATCGCTGTTGTTTATTTGAGTTCGTACAGGTAATGTGTTATCTCTGCAAATTCTGAACAGTATATATTATTGCACCGGCTTCTCGATCCTACTCGGGAAATGAATTTAATATTCTTCAGAATTGTATTGCATTGCAAAGTCCTATTTTTAGCGATTTTAATACCTACATACATATATCCATAATACAGGTACATGGAATGCAAGCGTCTGAAATTTCTTCGATGCAAATATAGGTACACTGGTGTAGCCAGGGTGGAAGGCGAATTCCCCCTAAGGATATTTTTGACATTTTTAAGAACTGAGCAATATGGTTGCATGATGCTGTTCTGCGACGTTAAACCTAGAAATTCGGCGCTTCACGCCGATTTCTTCTATCTCTTGGCAGTTTCTATCGTTTTATTGCAGAAAAAGTCACAGAAATTAGCATTTTTTTCCGTCAAAAGCGTAAATAAATTTTGAGAAAAATTATTTTTTTATTGTTTAAACAGTGCGAGACAATGTGAAAAGCCCAGAAAACATGTTATTAAACGGCCCCCGCCCGTTTTTATAGGTATCCGCTTTGCTGATTCGCTCAAACGATATAAGCGACAGGCAGTTAAGCCCGGTTCAGAAGTGAAAGTCGGTGATATCGTCGATTTTCCCGATTTGGTCAGGAAAGTTGCCGGCATCGCCGACAAAAATCGGTAAAGTCGGAAAAATCGGCGATATCGCCGACTAAAATCGGGAAAGTCAGGAAAATCGGCAATGTTGCATCCCGATCTGGACACCACAAACCCGCTATCTTTTAGATTTGACACAGGTACTTACATATTTGTATGCACAAGCATTAGTTCCCTAAAGCGTTTGAACCACTAAGTGGTTTTTTAATTTTTGGCCCGTGTATGTTTTTAAAACACGTTTCAAAAGATTTAAGATTGTCGTGCTTCATTAAATTTCATTTACTTCATTTTGCATTAGCGCGATTTTATATTAAACTTTCATTATCATTTTATAACTAAATATGAATGTTCGTGGATTAACCCAAGCAATTTCTCATCGAAATTAGAGTGAGACACTACTTCATGATTTGCAAAAGAATTTAAGAAAGCAATACGTGCATATGCATAGGTACATATGTACCTATCTATCTACATAACTTGCAAGTGTAGAAATAAATTCATTGCCTATTAGCAAATTAAAAGTCGTGGCATCTACAAAGCTATAAATACATGTGCATAGTTTTTCTGCAAAAGCGCCTTGAAAAATGATCTGTGTCATAGAACACACCGGTATTAAAATCGTGAAAGTCGGCGATATCGCCGACAAAAAATTGGTAAAGCCGTAAGAATCGGCGATATCGCCAACAAAATCGGTAAAGTCGGCGATATCGCCAACTGAAAATCGGGGCACTTCTGAACCGGGAAAAAGAGTCGACGATATCGCCAATTTTTACTTCTGGACCGGGCTTACAGTTTGAATTTGACCTGCAGCCTGATTTTATTCGAAAGCGTAGCATAGTTACATCAGGAAAATAAATAGAGAAAACATCGCCATCGCCGACTGTTGTACCCGGTATTCCCTGATTTTACCGATTTTATGTTGGCGATATTGCCGACATTGACTTCTGAAGCGGGCTTTACACAATGAATAGCAAAAAACATATCGATATCTGGGGAACTCAAACCCTGGTTTCCTGGTAAATGACTAAGCGCGCTACTAACACACCGATAGCCATAATTCGAGAAATGAATATTATGCCTGTGAAACAAAGAAGTCGGTGAAAAAGCTCAAAGCATTTACTCTAATCGCCTGAGTAGCAATCAACATATTTCAAGCACGCATGGGCGTGGAGGGGTTTGTTAACAAGCCGGGACTCAAACTCGGACTTTAATGGCAGTTTTTAGAAAAATTTGATTTAAACAAGTGCAGTTTTTGCAAAATGAGAAGCAATTGCGAAAAACAGGGTGATAAAAGCTGTTTTAATAAAAATAAGACTCAATACTGCAGTAGGGTTGAAAGCGTGTGCATGCATACAATTTTCTGCAATGTTCACAAAAAGCATTTTTTGGATCCGTCTTTATTTTTCTCGGGCTTCAAGTTTAGTTGTATATAAATAGAATTTATGTAGACTACCAGGCATATATTGCCGCGCTCGTCGAATACAGGCGTTTGGGCGAAAACTAGCATAAATTTTTAGTTAGATAGAAAACAAGCTTTTCAGCAAAATATTTTCGTTGTCAGCATATCAGAAATAGACATAAAACTATAGTCTGTTTCATTTAACTCTGCGGTTTTCTTTTGAATTTTACGCAAGGATCAGGCTAGAAAAGTGGTTTGAAATTTGCATGCAGCAATGCGGCTCAACAATAGTATATGTATCCATATGACTGAATATACTGTAGAATATCATATTTACCATAGTAGTTTAAAGCAGTTTTGTACTTACTTTCACTTTTTTCCTTAAAACCTTAATGCTAAATGAAGCGGACTATTATTTTAATTAAGTCACTCCAGAACGTGACCATAGGGTCGATTTTTGTTTACTAAAGCCTGATTTATACTTCACGCGGCGAGCGAAGCGGCGAGAAATTGCCGCAACGGCTGCCGCAGAAATTTCGCGCAAAGCCATTTATACTTCGGGCTGCGGCGCGGCAGCCGGCGAATTATTCGCCGCCGCAATTGGATTTATACTTCACGCGGCCGCCGCGCCGCGGACTGATTCGCAAAAGTCTAGATTTTTTCGCCGCTTTCCAATTTATACTTCTGCCGCGCCGTAAGGAGTCAAAATTGTTATTTTTAGCTTTTTCGGCCATTTTTTCGCCGCGCCGCAAAAGTTTAAAAGCCCATTGCTCTTGCGAATGCTAATGAGGTTTCGGGCCGAGTGTCGACGTCGAATCATTTTGAATTTTAATGAGGTATCGATTTGCGCAATAGGAGAACTCAGCTTCCTGGTTCTGCGGCAGTTCGCAGGAAGTATAAACGCATTGCGCGAAGCGGCTGCAAGGCGGCGGTGAGGTGCCACCTTGTCGCTGGTTTTTTTGTCCACGCGGCGAGCTGGCCGCGTGAAGTATAAATGCACGACGCGGCGCGGCAAGCGGATTTTGCCGCAGAATATTCGCGCAGGGTCGACTAATTTTTGGGCATACTGTGGCCGCAAAACCCCTTTGCGGCGCGGTTCGCGTGAAGTATAAATCAGGCTTAAGAAAATAAGAATCTGTGAGTGTCACACTTAAAGTGTTAAAGTGTCAAGTGTCATTTGAAATGTCACACCTTAAAGTGTCCGGGTTTATCTTAAAGTGTCCTCCGGGCTATAGTAGAGTGCGTAAATACATAGAGAAGATCTTTAGAACGCGATTGAATGAGAATGGCACGAGGACATGGGGAGATGGGATGGACAAAGCCCCCATAGACCCCTAAACCTAAATTCTTAAACTGATTAATTTTTTATGCAATTTTTAATGCCAAATGGATTGAACTTGATGGGGAATATGAAAACATTGTTGTTTTATCTTATTACCATGAATTAATTAAAGGTAGAAAGGATATCAATTTAGGGTTCAGTTAATTAATTAAAAATTGATTAATTATGAATTAATTAAGAAATAATTAATAATTAATCAATCAATTAAGAATCAAATGACTAATTTTGATTTCTAAATTAAAAGTGTGATTTTGACATAATTAATTTTTCATTATAATTAATTAATTAATTAAAATTATACATCTTGGAGTTTGATCAACTTAGAGTTTACTCACATAATTATTTGACCTACTTTGATTAATTTATTGCAGGGTTAATTAATTACTAAGAATAACTTATCAAGTTAAATTAATTAACAATCAATTCATTTTGATTAATTACGAGTTTAATTAATTATAAGTAAACTAGCAAAGAAAAATGCTCCGATGGAACAAAAAAAGATGAATAGACTTGGAATTGTGGATTATTAAGGATGTAAAAGAGGGGACTATGAAAAAGCTACCTAAAGTCGCAAAATCTGATAAAAATTACACTTTCTCTAAACAACGCAAAAAATCGATTTCTAAATAATTTTCAAAGTTTCAGATAGGAGTGTATGAACGAAATCTATAATGTTTACTTTTTTGGATCTAGTATACAATTTACCCCCAGCGTTTTTAGCCGATCCATATAAGCTACAGTAACCAAACTTTACAAGGAGATAGCTATAAGCCTATTGTACTAATCTGGCAAAATTGATTAACTTACGGTGTAAACTTACTGCTTTACAAGAAAAAAATTAAAAAAACTTACTTTACTTTACTTTAAACTTACTTTCTTTTAAACTTGTTTTTTTAATGTAGGATGTGGATTGAGTTACAAAAAACTGATTTGTTTGAAACCCACCGAATCGTTTACAATTTTTAGATGCCGTTAGTACGTTGTAAACTGTGAGTGCAAAGCAGTAAGTTTACACCGTAAGTTAATCAATTTCGCCAGATTAGTACAATAGGCTTATAGCTATCTCCTTGTAAAGTTTGGTTACTGTAGCTTATATGGATCGGCTAAAAACGCTGGGGGTAAATTGTATACTAGATCCACTTTTTTTAAATTGCTGGCAAGTGGCAACGCTGACTAGCTTCGTATCCTGATTGATAGAAAACTAAGTGGTTTTGTATTTCAAGTTGTTTTATTTTGTTATGAGCATTATAGCAAGCAAAGCAGGGGCCGATTGATTAGTGCACAAAATCGTTACGGGCATGCTAGTGTACCTTAAGTCTATTTCAAGTCAACGCACGCTTTTCCTACTGTTTTAAACCAACAATTTCTTCAATTGTTTTGGATGCATCGATGTTTGCTATTTTATTCAATTGGCTTAGAAAGACTGTTACTCAATATCATGTCCCATAGCTACTGCATAGCTAGCGTGCTGCTTTTTCAATCATTTTTATGGTTAAATATTTATTTTAATGTGTTGGCCGCAGAATATACTTCGATTTTTTGCGTTGCTTAGAGAAAGTGTGATTTTTATCAGATTTTGCGACTTTAGGTAGCTTTTTCATAGTCCCCTCCTTTTACATCCTTAACAATCCACAATTCCAAGTACATTCATCTTTTTTGTTCCATCGGAGCATTTTTCTTTGGTAGTTCCAATATTTCCGCGATTGGCTGAAATCGGAGCATATAATATTGTTTTACAATGCTGGTTATCATATTCTAATAAACATTTTTCAATAATAGCAGTTTAAAATGTAAAGCCATAATATTCCATCAGCATTGATCCATTTTTCAATTATAAAATTTTGCCCACTTTTTCGCATGTTCTGCTCAGTATGAAAAAATTCCCACCGTAATCCGAATTCAGTTTTGCCCCCCTTTTCAAAATTATCATATTTCGCGACAATAACTATTATTTCTATTTCTGCGCGAATAGTTGCTTAACCAATAGGTACGTTCTTACTTATTTCATATGAATTTTAGCGGATAAAATGGAAAACGCATTGTGCAGGAGTTGTGAGGAGCCGATAACTGCCATCGGAATAACGTTTGATAATTGCATTTGGCATCCTAGATGTCTTACTTGCACGAATTGTAAATGCGATCTACTGGATAAAATAGCCTTAAATCCTAACAGAGCCATATGGCCATATTGCAAATCATGTTATAACGTAATGTTCAAACGACGATGCATCGGATGCGTAAAACCAATTAGAAGAAATTGTTCTTTTGCCATGGGAACATTCTGGCATAAAGATTGCTTTCGCTGTCAGGATTGTTTTGCTGCATTAGACCAATTGGTGAGACTTTTAAAACGTTCCACTGATAGTAATGTTCTGTGTGAATATTTCTTCAATCTAATTAAAATATAATAATCAATTCATTTTGAAAATTTAAATATTAATGTTGAAGGAGCTATGTAGCACAAATTTTATTGAAAAACTGCAATTGCTTCAGATTTTGTCAGGTTTAGAGGTGAAGTATACTGGATTTTAAGTACATATTAAGGAACATGAAATCCAGAACAGATTATTTCAATTGCTACCCCGAATGCGCATATCTGTAAAGAGCTTGAAATTTTGGATGGGGCATACGTGGGCAGCAAGAAAATTCTGGGGGGGTGCTAGAGCAAGATTTTTCGAAGGTCAAAAATGGAGCTTAAAAATGGTTATATGGCGAAAAACACCATTTTTCCAACGTTTCTCATCGAGCACTATCCATTGGCATCAAAAAATTATGAAAAAAACACAAAAAAAATTTCAAAAATTGAATTCTGGGGGGTATTTAGTTTCTGGGTGGACGGGTATTTGAACTTCTGGGGGCTGCATACCCCAAACTTTCCCCACGCCCACTTGTGAATGGGAATCCCTGGCCATTTTCAGGGGGGGGTAAATGACCTTCAATTTGTAGCCAGAAACGGCCGAAAAACACTTAAAAATGGCTAAATGCAAGTTTTCTCCAAAAACCGGTGGGAGGTCAAAAATTTTCTGGCTTTGGGCGATAGGAGGACGATTAACTTTTGGTGGGGATCCTCCATCCCCCTAAATGTATGCCTGAATGTCATCAGTGTCTTCAGAAAAAGCGTTTTTTAATTAGGTTGCTGATGATAGGATTTCAAATTTTCTCAAGCGACTAATTCTCCAATTTTAGTCAACACAGATATAGTTTCATAAATCATGAAACCGATGGGCGAAATGATCTTGATATAGCTTTAAGATAGATTAGCTTTTGGAAAGAATGGATTCAGGCACTGTCTCAGACTTTCCACATTGAGCGATATATGAAACTAAAAATCGATGCTTTTCAAAATTTTTCAAAATCCTTGCCGAAAAATAAGATTGTTAATGTTTAAATTATTGTTATTCCTATAAAAATCTAAGTATAAACATAAAATATTCACGGCGTACAAAATCCTCTGTCTGGCTCAAAAATGCATTTGGCGAGATTGCATCCCGATTCACCGATCGTCCACCCGACTTTCCCGTTTCTTTGACTGAATGATCGAAATTAGAGCACTAACCATACTTCAAATATGGCCTATCGATTTGCTTAGAAAATGCATAAATGAAGAATAAAGTTTCTTATCAATATCATAATTATTAAGCTACCTTACTGCTTTGCTCTAAAACGATGTCTGCACTTAGTTATTCATTAAATGCGTAAGTGACAATTACCTACAAAACTTATCTCAGACTTATTCAGACACGTTATTTTAAGTTTGCATGACATTGCTATAATCCTTTTTTGCATAAAAGTAATACATGTTTATGCTTTTGCTGAAGAATCCAGCTATAAATGATAAAAAACTAAATTTTTTAATCCCTAATACTTACTATCTTGAGAAAATCAAAAACATTGTCACTAATTAAACGATTGTGTCTCAAGAGCCCCACCAGTCCCAACAGCCCCACCACACCTGGGCGTGGGGGTGTTTGGGGAGTATGCACCCCCAGAAACCAGAAATACCACCCCCCAGAATTCAATTTTTGAAAATTTTTTTCGTTTTTTTCGCAATTTTTTGATGCCAATGGATAGTGCTTGATGAGAAACGTCGAAAAATGGTGTTTTTATTGCCATACCACCATTTTTAAGGCCATTTTTTGACCTTCAAAAATCTTGCACCCCAAATTTTCTTGCTGCCCACGTATGAGCCCCACCCGTCCCAACAGCCCCACCAGTCCCAACAGCCCCACCGTCCCAACAGCCCCACCAATAATGCCAACAGCCCCACCAATCCCAACAGCCCCACCAATCCCAACAGCCCCACCATCCCAACAGCCCCACCGTCCCAACAGCCCCACCAATAATCCCAACAGCCCCACCAGTCCCAACAGCCCCACCAGTCCCAACAGCCCCACCGCCCCAACAGCCCCACTGATAATCCCAACAGCCCCACTGATAATCCCAACAGCCCCACCAATTCCAACAACCCCACCAATCCCAGCAGCCCCACCATCCCAACAGCCCCACCGTCCCAACAGCCCCACCAGCATACGTGGGCAGCAAGAAAATTCTGGTGGTGCAAGATTTTTTAAAGGTAAAAAATGGCCTTAAAAATGGTGGTATGGCGAGGAAAACACCATTTTCGACGTTTCTCATCAAGCACTATCCATTGGCATCAAAAAATTGAGAAAAAACAAAAAAATTTCAAAAATTGTATTCTGGGGGGTATTTTGGTTTTTTTTGGGGGGGGGGTATTTAGGTTTTGGGGAGGGGGTATTTTGATTTCTCGGGGAAGGGGAGTGCACACCCGCCCCCAACCCACCACGCCTAGTGGGGTAAAGTGACCGAGAAATGTGCTGAAAATAGAATTCTGGGGGTCTATCATAATTTAGGAGATTTCCAGAATTTCGGGTTGGGGGTTAAACTCAAAACATCCCTTCCCCCACGCTTATGTGTGGTTGGGACAGGTGCGACTGTTGGAATGATAGCACTGCTGGAACGGTTGAACTGCTGGGATTGGTGGGCTCTTGGGACTGGTGGGGACGGTGGGGCTGTTGGGATGGTGGGGCTGCTGGGATTCGTGGGGCTGTTGGGATTATTGGTGGGCTGTTGGGACGGTGGGGCTGTTGGGACTGGTGGGGCTGTTGGGACGGGTGGGACTGTTGGGATTTTTGGTGGGGCTGTTGGGACGGTGGGGCTGTTGGGATGGTGGGGCTGTTGGGACGGTGGGGCTGTTGGGATTAGTGGGGCTCTTGGGATTGGTGTGGGATTGGTGGGGCTGTTGGGATTAATGGTGGGGCTGTTGGGACGGTGGGGCTGTTGGGACTGGTAGGGCTGTTGGGACGGGTGGGGCTGTTGGGATTTTTGGTAGGGCTGTTGGGACGGTGGGGCTGTTGGGACGGTGGGGCTGTTGGGACGGTGGGGCTGTTGGGACTGGTGGGGCTGTTGAGACATCACCAATTAAACAAATTACGTCTTACATATGTAATGATAGTAGTGCATGCTACTACGCTGCCATCCGCAGAAACTTAATATCTTGGATACAAATCAAGCATTATGAAATAATAATGCGATCGTATGGAAAAAATAAAAGTGGTTGATGATGATTCTTAGCACAAAGAGTTTAATTTTTTATTTAATTTTCTAAAAATCTTTCCTAATGTTAAATTTCCTTCTATAGTATTATTGTGGCATTCATCGTCTGCCACTGTGCTATAACTGCCGCCACGGTGTTCTTGACAGCTCTGACGGTTCCAATTTTGCAGCAGAAAATATGCAGGCGTCAAAGGGACCCTTCAAGGCGCACTTTGACACACTCGAGTTGCCTCCGGAGCAGAGTAATACCACTGATGAACAAACTGTTCCGCAAAGTAAACGAACTGTATTTTCCATTTTTTAAATAAAAACAAATATAATTTTCTTTCCACTAGAAAATATTTGAATGCGGAAGTTGTGAAGGGTTTTTTATAATTTTTTCATAAAAGAACTCTATTTTATGATTTTTCACCTATTTTTATTGCCATTTGGGTCAAAAAGCTCTCTAGCTGGCGCATGTTGATATGACAGTTTCACTTTATATTATCGGTGTTCTCTGAATACCGTATAATAATTTTAGATGAAGATAAGCTGGTTATTAGAGGAAGGAACAAAATTCATGAAATAAATCTTAAATGAATCGAAGACAGAAGTCATGCGAAAACCTGTTTGAAACAAAATGTGTATTTTTTTGTCCAAAGCAAAGTCTCTCAGATAATGCATCTAAAAGAAGTGTGAAATATGTTCAAATCTGATCCAACTTCTGTTTAAAAAAATATAAAGGTGCATATGGTCTCGAACGGACGTGCATATGGGATTCAACTAGGCCAGAATGGAAAAATCGGAAATTTTTTGAAAAAATGGGGCAAAATAAAGACTAACAACCGATGAAAACAGAAAAATTATCTTCAAAGGTGCTTAAAATTGATCAGAAACTGCTGATTAGCGTACTTTTTAATGCTTGAGTAGCATTTAAACAAGCTTTTGACGTCATTTTGGCTCAAAAAACCTCAATATTTGACCTCCAGACCGGTCATGATGTTGCATCTATGGTCTCGCTCGGCTTGATCATAGGCACAGCATGAATGAACGGTGCGAGATTAAAGCTTATAGCTCCTAATCATATATGCACGACACGACACCTGCAGCACTGGACAGATTAAACCAGACATGGACGCATGGGGGATTCTGAGGGAGGATGAAATTTTAAAGTGCCCTTTTTGGACCTAAAAATGGTGGAACGCGTCAAAAGAATCGTTTTTGATGTTTCTGACGATGCTCTATCTTCCTAGAGCATAAAACCAAAAATTTCGAGAAAATTCAGAAAAATTTGACCAAATTGAATAAACTATAGTCAAAAAATAGTATATGGCGCGAAGTGCCGAAAATTGACACTTTTTGGAGCTACAAACGCTTAAAAGCACTTTTTTACGAATGTTTTTGGAAACTTGAGGAAATTTTCGAATGCTGTGGGAAGGGGTGGGTGAAAAAATCTCTGAGGGGTGAAATCTTTTCTGAGGGAGGAATCTCTCAAACTCCACGATCAAAACACGAAATTTGGCTTTACAGCGCCATGTTTTCGTTTAGATGTTGGCCGTTAGCGATCTTGCTAAGCTATCTACAAACAAAATGCAACTTTTATGATACATTTTGCTGGACACTGAATTTATTCTGGAAGTATTTAGGTGTTCCTAGTCTGCGTTAGACTACACCTCTGATTTTGTGCTGTAACTTTCAGTTTAAGGTCGATAATTTCAATTAGCCGAATGGCGCAGTTTTATCAACTTTGCTCAAGTTTCAGTACAGTTATTGCAAGATTAACTTTGCCCTCTTTTTGGATACCCTGCACGGTCAGCCTAACTTTTGAGCGCCTCAAAATTCCTGGCATAATAGGACATCCGTATTAGTAGTCTGCTTCCACGACGTTATGATATTAGAGCTAAATGTGGAATAAGCGAAAACATGTCAAACAAAAATACAATAAAATATTCTACATGTTAAGTTTTTATTTTGAGTACTTGGGATCAGAATCTTTTTTTGCTTCTTAACTCCTGTACTGAAACACATTCAGATTCTATCTAGAAGACGCCGCTCTTCATGACTTTTTAGATGTCAAACGAAAAACGCTTTAAAAATACGGGATTTTCGTATGTATCATTAATTTTTCGTCGTTTTTTAGAGAATGAAGGCTGTTTAAAGTCGCTAATGTTGCTGTGAACTGGGGTACCTTAAAGCGGATGGGGCGATCACAATAGGTGGGCAGCACCAAAATTATGGGGGGCGCAAGATTTTTCAAAGGTCAAAAAATTAACTTAAAAATTGTGGTTTGGCAAAAAACACCATTTTTCAATTGTTCTCGTCGAGCGCTATCCACTGGCATCAAAAAATTCAACAAAAAAACAAAAAAATTTCAAAAATTGAATTCTGCGTTTTCTATGGGTATTTTGGTTTCTGGGGGTGTATACCTCCTAAACCCACCACCGCCCACGTATGGCGGCCATCCACCATTTACCCAAGGTTTGGTAATATGAAGAATAATATGTATTATGCTATCATAATATATTTACCCACCTCTTCGCGTCAGATAATAAATATTAATTATCGGCTTTCCCGGCGAACTGGAAACTATATTTTGCGCTAGAGACAGAACATTTTATGCATCTTACAAATGTTTCTCGAGTAAAGGAAGTGATTCTATAAGTCAAACCTTTTCCATTCTAGAAATTTTTAGCATTACGTGACGAATTTCTTAAAAGGTTTGGACATATTGCTCCGGCAATGAATACAAAAAATTTATGGTAATTTTTATCGTTCTTAGTCGTCCATCTGTTTACATTTATCCGATCTCTTTGCGCCGAATTTTCGCTCAAGGTAATTAAATTGAGAAAACACGCATGCAATCACTCACAATCCCAAAAAATTTAAGGATAAAAAATTCTGCACCAGCAATGATTCCGAGTAAAAGCATACATCACCGAAAAAGCGGAAAAGAGCTGTTTTGCACGTAGGTAGCAGACATTTTTAACTATCTTGGATAATTTTAAAAAAAGCTCCTAAAATTTGCCACCTCACGAAAATATTGCATACGCCGCTGGATATATATATATATCTATATATATATATATATATATATATATATATATATATATATATATATATATATCGTTTAATTTAAAAGAGAATTATCGTTAGACCCACTGAGACCCATGGCATGATAGACTCGATGTCTCAATAGGCCCATCGGACAAAATCTTCATTGGCACACTGTCGGCAGGCCCTACAAAATAGAATCTAGTTAAATCCGCTGTATCGAGACTCCCGAAAAAATTCTTTGTTATCGGTAGACAGTGAAGATCAAGGATTTCCTGAAGAGGAGGGGAGTGGAATCTCAAACTTTCCTATTAGTGTCAAGAGTAATCCGAAAATCGTCTATTATGCGTAAAGTAGCATTTTTTGCCGTCTTTTGATAGACAGGATCATTCAAGATACGAAAAAATTCACAAAATTTCGAAAGTTTTCGACTAAAACCGCGCATAGCGTAAAAATCGAAAAGTTATGTAATTTACCGATTTATTTCGTTTTTCAAATTTCTTAAATATAGGTTCTTCTTACCTTGGTCAGCAAACTCTTTTTGTTCATGCCTTCACTTGAGAGATAAGCTCACGCCGTATACTCCGTGAGAACTAACTTTAATTGCAGGCCTTCTGAAAATCAGCTGCAAAAGGAAAGATATTTATCTTCCGTCAAACGAGTTGTCATCGTAGGCAGCAGCCACATTGGGGGAGGGGTCAAAACCGACAAAAATCCCTCAAAAAACATGCCAAAAATTTAATTCTGTTGGATTTTATCGATTTTTGCGGGTGGTTTTTCAAATTCTGTAAGGTTTAAACCCCCAAACCCCACGCCCATGTGTGGTTGTTGTCACCTCACATAAATAATAAAAATTACAGGTATTGAACTCATTACTCAACACTAAGATTATTTCTAAACTGTTGATCATCTAGACTCAGCCTGTTTTTCAACAACTCTTCGAATGCTTTCTACCGATTTTCTCGATAGATAAAACTACAGTGGTCTATCGAAATTTTTTTGATGGGTCTATCGATAAAATGAATCAAACGAGATCTCTTTTGAAAAGATAGTGGGTTTGGGTCTATAGATGCACAGCATGGCGGATCTAGTGGAATCAGCCAGTCCGCGGTGGGGTCAAAAATTGAGCTTTTTGGGCCAAAATGACCTCAGAAATAAGTATAAGCACCAAAATAGTATTAACCCTAGTTTTATCAAGCTCTAGATACGAGATCTATATGCGCTTTTTCAATCGGTTTTCAGTTTCATGCAAAGTTAATGACATTTTTGAAATTATCATGTTCTCAGCTATCAGAAACACGTACGAGTATCCTTATTGACTTTTGTTATCTCCCTGATGACTAAATTTTTGATCTAGTCTTTGGTAATTCTAAGGTGCGTGGCGTGACCTCTTGGTAACAGGAGGGTTAAAACTACGTTATTACACAGTTTCTGGTCAATTTGAAGCACTTTTGCGGACAATTTTCAATTTTCATTCGGTTTTGGCCTTCGTTTTGTCTCATTTTCCCCATGAAATTTTCCATTTTTCCATTCTTGGACGTGCATGTCCGGTTGGGTCTAACAAGATTTTTTCGATTGTGACCCGCTTGACCCACCGTCCCGCTAGACCCACCGTCCCACTATACCCCTTTTTCGTCCCGCTAGACCCACCGGAAGTCTCGCTAGACCCACCACGTACACAATGAGATGTCCCACTAGACCCACCATTTAGCGACCGTCCCGATAGTCCCACTGTCTCGGAAGACGCACCCGAAAAATTGAAGACATACATATTACATGTGAAATGAAAAATAGTTATCAAGACGCTTAAGTGAATTCTGCAAAAAATTTTTGTAGCTTCGATTTTTTATTGAAAATTTGCAACATCCGTTCGGCCCGATTATTGTCAAGCCGTCTTTGTGAAATGCCCACATGCTTTTCATCATATTCATATGTGCATATCTGTACTGTTATCGGAATGCAGTGTCAACGCTTCAATCTGTGAGCTTACTTAGTATGCGGAAATTCCCTGATCGGAGGATACAAAGAGTACAATACCATTACGATAAAAACGCAAAAAATGCACTCTGAAATGTGTTTGACAAGGGTGTATTCCTTGACATGAAAAATAAAAGTTTATTCTTAAAAAATAATCGGCCATGGCTGGTTACTTACCATTGCTACACACATGCACGCACGCACGCACGCACATATCTTCTTTGCATGTTATAATTTGTAATGTACACAATTTCATGCAATAATATACAAAATTTATTTATTTATTAATTAAATTTAATTGATTAGGTGGTTAATTAAATGTAATTATTTTTTAATTAATTATTTATATATTTGACTAAACATATATACTTGAATGGATACACTTTGCAAGCGTTTCTGTTTTGCTTATAAGCGTACATAATTTTCTTCTCTGGTGGGTCTTCCGAGACAGTGGGTCTAGCGGGACGGTCGCAAAACGGTGGGTCTAGTGGGACACCTCATTATGAAAGTGGTGGGTCTAGCGAGACTTCCGGTGGGTCTAGCGGGACGGAATAAGTGGGTCTAGTGGGACGGTGGGTCTAGCGGGACGGTGGGTCAAGCGGGACGGTGGGTCTAGCGAGACGGGACCATTTTTTCGGTGGACCTACTGAGGCATGGGTCTACGAGCCGGCAGATCTACCGATAAAATAGTGAGGGTCTAAAGATACGTCATTGCAATTCAGATGATCTTCATAAATATTCATCTAAGCGATTTGACATGCATTGCGATGACCCAAGCGATTTCGGACTTAAGACGATTGATGACCGCGCCATAGCTGATACTAATCTCGATTCCGCTTCCACTTATATCAACCAGTCGGATTGGTCAGATGCTGAGCGAAAACTAATTAGCCAGCAAAATAGGCTAAAAAGACCTTATATTGAGTAGAAATGATGCATACTATACTATGTTATTTTTCGACAAAAACCAAGATTGTGAAACCATGTGCATACATGTTTATTTTTCCAAATTAGTTAATTAGCTTTTTTGTGCATAAATTGATGTGTTCCTTTACAAATACTTAGCAAGCGCGTTTATCTATCGGTTTGAATATGTTCAACATTAATAACAAAACTTATTCAAAAGTGTTCATTCGCTCATGCTTCGAGCATCAATGTATTCTTCTGCGTGTTGGCACGTTACTAACAATTTCTGCGCGCATCGTTTTGTGTGATATTTAATAAAACCGCAATGCAACTAATTAATATTGTTGTTCTACGTAAAATAAAATATTAGTCAGAGGTGTGCTAGGCCCCGGCGCCGGGGCTAAGGCCTGTAAAAAGCGAAAAAAATAATGAAAGAAGGATAAAATTAATCTTTTTTATCGAATTAGACAACGAAAATAAGCTAAATTACGTCAAAATTAAGCATAGACTGCTGTTGTTTTTCGTTCATCAATCCAATATATAAAATTTGAGTGAACGTTGAAATCATTTGATATACTGTTAAAAAGCTTCGTTTAATTAGCAATATTTATTACGAAAATAATCACTTTTGATCGATTATTTTAAGACAAAAACATTAAAAATGCTGGCGACTCTCTCTAGCATACAAGAGCATGGATGGGTGAGGGGAGGTGTTACTTCTTCCTAAGCTCAGGAAAACTGACAGTCAGTGGTCAATTTTAAGCACTTTAGAGACTTCGATTTTCATCCATTTTTGGCCTTCATTTTGACTCATTTTCTATAAATTTTCCATTTTACCGTTATAGTGACACCCAAAACCCCCTTCCCCACATGCGTGTATGGTTGTATTCAATCAATCATCAAAGAATTCAGATGGCAACAACGAGTAATTAGCCTGTGTACATAAGTCTAAGTTTATTAAATTAGTTAAGTCGATTCGAAATTATCATTATTTGTCACTGTTTCTGTTCGCATCAACTTGGTCACGTGATGGATACAGAATTTTAATGTTAGCAGTATTTATCCAGTATTTTCTTACTTAGTCAAAAATAGACTCAGAAATTCGCTCTTCACGCGCTAAGTAATATTTTTCGCCATTGTCAAAGCATATCATTCAAATAATTCTGAAGCAGGGATTTTTCTATAGAAATGAGATTTTTTGGTATTTTTTCATGAAAAATTGCTCATGCTGTCATGCTGTCAAAATCGCAACAGATATTTTTCGCTCCGGGGAATTAGCGAAATTCGGTCAGAATGATGTGGACAATTTGAATAATCGCTGGGAAACACTTATCTTGTTCCAGTAGTGCTTTTAAAAACCATTATATTTTAAAGGTTTGGGTGAGCAATGAGAAGCGGATTCATGGGAGGCGGGAAAAAAACTATTTTGAAAATTTTTATCAGATACGCTGGTATGCGCAAGATGGTACCTACCCGAAATTGAGTGAAACAAAGTAAGAATACCATACATGGGCAGCATCAAAATTCTGGGGGTCAGAATAAGGTAAATCACCGAAAATGTTACTAAAAATAAAATTCTGAGGGTCTAGAGTAATCTGCGGGGGTTTTTCAACTTCTGAAGGGGGTATAAACCTCTCACCCAAACCCCCTACGCACATGTGTGGTGTCAACGTCTTTCGACACTTTGCGTCAAATAAATTATTTTTAATTATAGAGTTCTAGTATTGATTGTAAGCTTGATTGAGCTAAAATACTCCAGTGCTTCGCACCAATTTAATAATATACTAGCAAATGGGGCGCTTCGCTGCCCCATCTGCTAGAGTGTTTGTAAACAAATAATATCTTAACCAGTAATTAGTGTAAAAAATTGAATGACTCTGCAATGGATCGGCGAGCGGTTTTTATATTTTTTATATCTAGCTGAGCTGCCCGGCGTTGCCCTGGCTGAACTTAGGCCTGATAGCTGTACGGGATTGAGATGTCTCTTATATTTTTTTATTTTTCGGGACTTTTGATGTTTTTGGGATATTTCTAAAAAAATTGTTGGTAAAAACATATTAAATTTTTTAAAACTGTCTTTTGTCAACCATTTCTTTGATTAAATCCATATTTCTGACGTTATAGAATGGTTCTGAGAATTCTTTATCCTAAATCATATTGTTGATGTTCTGGGATGTTCTGGAAATTATACCATTAGATGGTTTGGGATGTTTAAAAATTTTGTTTGATCATAACCATTTTTTAACGTTTTGGACTATTAAAAAACCTTTTTGGTCCAAAACCATACTTTTGATGCTTTTGGAGGTTTAAAATTTTTTTTAGTCAAAAGCGTATTTTTGATGTTTTGGGGTGTTTAAAAAATTTTTTTTGGTCAAAACCATTTTTTTGATGTTTTGGGGTGTTTAAAGATTTTTTTGGTGCAAACCATATTTTTGATGTTTTGGGACACCAATCTTACAGCACAGGATATGTTATAGCACTGGGTATAGTATATCACGTCCTATCTTATAGCATGGGGCATGTTATATCACGTCCTATTGTATAGCATGGGGTATGTTACATCACGTCCTATTGTATAGCATTGATTGAGTATGTTGTATCACGTCCTATCTTATAGCGTCGGGTTTAACTTTGTACAATGTTCAACTTTGCCCTCATTGTAAACAAATGCAAAAAAGTTGCATATTAAATTAGCCGCTAGAAGCAAAAACATTTGGATTTGTATTTTCGAAAGCCGCATGTTTGCTGCTTTCGATTGCTTCGCATTAAATTTCACGCGCGCTGGTTTACAAGGTCAAAAATTTTGACTTGGTGCAAGCTCTTTTTCAGTGATTAATCATGTTTATAAGTACCCGTACGTGATTTCCTCATAAATCCGTAGTTTTCGGGTTTCAAGAGTCCGATCGAGCCATTTTAATCAAAAAATTGTAATTAGCGCCCGAGAATACACATTGAGTGAAAATATAAGTATCACAAAATTATACAGTAAAAACTTTTCTGCCTCACACACACACACACACACACACACACACACACACACACACACACACACACACACACACACACACACACACACACACACACACACACACACACACTTACACACAACTCGAAATTAATATAGATTATTTGTCCATTGAAACTTGACGCTTGTCGAACATCATGAATGTAGAAATCATTTGTGACAGACAGTTTGGCAATTTTCCGTTTCGTTTGTCTTTCATTACAGGACACAAAATTCGATTTTAAATTTTAAGCATGACCGATTCTGGTATTTTGCCCATACTATATTTTCTGAACTTTTCTTTTTTTTAAAAGGCTACAAATCCGACCTGAAAACGGTGGAAGCAAAATTTTCATTGATAAAGTTTAGTGTATTGACAGCAACCCGTTAACAAAAGTACCGAAGCAATTTTCCGCTTAGAACGCATTTCACATATATTAACGGTAGGCGCTTGAAAAGATGTAAACTTTTTTGGAAAAATAAGGCAAAATAAAGGCCAAAATGGATGAAAATAAAAAAATTCTCTTTAGAAGTGTTTGAAATTAAACAGAAATTGTGGATTAACATACTATTTTAGCATTAGTTTTCGATGTCGTTTTGGCCAAAAAAGCTCCCTACCTAACTATCTCCTAGAGCTGTTCATCTGTAGTTGCAAGATTTTTCACTTACGTGCGAAAATTGACACAATGTAACAGTGTTCGCTAATTAATGGTCTAATAAATGAAACATCAAAAGAAGCATTTTTTCAATTCTGGTCGTCCCTGCTTTAAAAAGAATTGTGTATCAAGCTCTTGCTGGCTAACGCCGAATTTAATTTCTTTAACGCTTGATCGAGCCAGGAACAGGAAATTGTTTTTTACACTGGTTTGCATAAGGTACGCGCATTATTGACTCAGTGTAAAGACTTATTCCCGGGTTCACTCCAAAAAATCATAAATCAAAGGAAATGTGAACGGGTCGCTATTTTCATTATTTATTTCCGGGCTACCTTCTTGTGCGTCTGCGGCCCGCGCATTACGCATGATTTCAATGTTATTTTTTCGTAATATTCATCACTTTTTAGGCTAAGGTCTGCGGCGGTGCGGCACTTTTCGCTCCTTATTGTACTTATTTACCGGGAAAATAGATATTACAAGAAATTGGAGGGTACTAATAAAAGGCCTTCTTCTGTAACGCGTGTTTGTCCAGCTCAATCATGATGCATAACTCGCTAGCAGCATAAAAGATAAAAACGCATTGTTGTTAATGTCCAACCTTCAAAGTCTCAGTCCAACATGGCGTGTACAACAAGATTGAGACTACTTTGCGGTGAGCGGTTCACATGAGTAAAGTCAAATAACCTGTCCAATAGGTGTTTTCACCTATTATACTCCATAATTCGTTTCACATGTACTGCCTCGTTTGCCTTGAAGCTTTATTATGACAAAAAACGTGGTTATTATGCGTTTTGATGATTCAAAAAATTGCAGAAATCTTGCCAAAATTGTACGCTTATTTCCAACCTGCGTCGGACGGAGTTTGTGCTTAGAATAAATATCTCTGAAGCGTATTTTGCGACGTTCTCGAATCTCGGTATGTTTCACTCGATCTTGAAAAATAAGAACGTACACTTCCTACTGTAAATACTTAAGATGACATTGAGCTTAGTCATTTAGTAGTGAATTTAGAAATATATTCGAAAAATGGAGAATTGACTACAATTTATCTGTGGAATCGAGGATCGATTACACTGTAAGTTTTTTTGCGCATATTTACTGTGAACTTAGGTATTTTTCGTCTTGTAATTCGCCAATCGCTTCTTTTTAATGTTAAAACATCAGTTTTGCGCAGGAGCAAGAAACGCAAAGGCGAATTTTTTCACATTTCCGGAGTTTAATGCTGTGAAGATTATTGCGACTTAAGTTCTAAGGTCATTCGAATACCGTGTGAATATGGGAAACTTTTCAATTTATACCTGACACGCCTTATTCACGCTAATAATTCGTCCGCCTTAAAAGCAATACTATTCGACTTTGCCTTGTCTATAAAGTTAATCCTTTCTGCTATTTGGCGTGCGGTCGAATTACGGACCTAATCCTTTTCAGTCAACAATTATTGGTTTAGTAAGACTTGTTTGTATCAAAATGCAGTATTTCAATATGTCCATCATTCCGATTATACAATACGATAAAAATTTGTAATCATAATTTTTAAAAGCGAGTCCAATAAAGACTCAGACGATAAATGGCAGAAAAATCCTGATAGTCAGTTTGTATACCGGGTCCCAAATAACCTTTGCCATGCCACCCCCTAGCGCTTGAGCCATAAGCAAAATAGATAAGTATTATATAGGTACTGCCTTAATCAGCATTCAAAACAGAACTGACCTATAAGAATTTAATATTCAGCATAACACCATTTGATTTAAAAATAGCCTTGAAGCGATCAGGCATAAAAAAACAAATGACATTCAAATAAATAAAGAGTCCAACTAAAGATTCATTTTCCATGCTTCTCGATTTTTTCTAAATTTTGATGCAGTATCAGTCAAGAATGTTCAGATCTCGATTCTTAAAGCGTCTTGCTTCCTCTTTGTTTTGAATAATTACTCCAAATTTTCTCTACAATTTTTAAAAAAAACCTAGCTCAGACGCCCTTGTTATATAAATCAATTCAATTTTCTTCAGCGAATGTCAAGCCGCATTGGCATGCATGCAAGGTGTTATATATAGAACGTTACTAAAGATGAAATGGAAGCCCCGATGCTTCAATAATTTGGATCTGAACGTTCTCAACTGAGAATGCGTCAAAATTCAGGGACATTTTTGAGAAGCTTGGAAAATGACACTGATTTATCTTACCGTTTGTTGTGTTCATGCCCTGATCGCTTCAGGGCTATTTTTAAATCAAATGGTGGCCATGCTGAGTATTATATTATTGTAGATCACTTTCGTTTCGAATGGCTGATTAAAACAGTATATTTTACCTATCTGGTTTGCTTTTGGTTCAAGCGCTAAGGGGGGGGGTGGGTGCCAAAGGTAATTTGGGATCCGGTGTATGTTTCATTCGCCAGCCGGACTCACAATTAGCGAGATATGATTTATATTGCATTTAAAGCTTTTTATGTATGCGAAAACATGCTACTATATAAAAAAATAGATGCGTAAGAAGAATGTGTGTTTATGTTCTGTCTGAACAGAATAGTTTTGTCGATTATACAATTAGGGTTCATAATTTAGCTCTGTAATCAGTTATGCACACTGATACATGTAAATGACCTTAAAAAGGCACACTTGTGTACAAGTTTTGCTTGTCATCTATGAATTGGCAAAGAAACGATGAAAAATGACCGGAGCAAGTTAGAATTTGTTCTAGGTCAAGAACACAATTGTAGGCAAAATTATTTTTGGCGCTCAACAAATATGTTTTCGTGCTTCTTCGAACAATTAAGTTTCACTCCCAAATTATTCGTTAACCTGCAAATTTGTGATTAAAAAACGAAAAACCGGTTAAAACGCCGCTACCCTGTCTTTATCCCATAATTTGCTCACGTAATGAATCAGTTAAGTAGGAATCTGAGCATCATGCAAACGCTTACTGTTGTTTATGTGATCATCTGCCGATCAGTGCACACATTTTTTCTCGTCTGGTGCATTTATCTTTTGATCATTTGTTAATATCGTCAAAATACGCTGAATAACTTCTGTTTCCATAAATTTCAAAAGTTTGCTATTTTGTTCGATCTTTTTAGATAAGAATTATTGTTTTTCTGAAAGATAATTCGATCTATTAATACAGGGGAAATTTTTATGAATAAATACTTATAATCAATGTTAGTAACACACTTTTTCGAAAATAATAGTTTGTCTAGAGGCATGTGTCCCGCGCTACCTCGATTTTTTTAAGATGATGAAATGAAAGATAATTTTCATCAAAATTAGAAGTTAGTAACCTACTTTTGATCTGAAACTATAAAAGTTGACTGATAAATAAATGTCCAGAAAGTGTCAGTGATGAACAGGTAGAAAAACGTTTGGGTTGCGAAGTAGGATTTTGGGAAGCATTAACTGTTTGCCGCTCATACTGTGAAGTGTTTCATGATATAAAATAATCCAGTCGTACACTCCTAATTTATTATTGATATGGAAATGTCATTAAATCGTTATTATAAACTTTTAACTTTTCAAACGCTTAATGACGGTCATTTAAAAAAATCAGATCGCCTACATTATCAGTACTAAATCAGTATTGTTCAAATCACTTTTTCTATATTCCAGAGTTTTGTCTGTGTCAATTTGACGACTTTCCAGTGACGGCTTGCTGCAAAGTGTTTAAACAACAATGTATCTCGCAGATGTTAATTGCGGCAAACTGCATTGGCTGCTATTTCAATTACTAACAAATTTAGTTGAAATTCCAGCCTTAAGTAAGTTGAATTTGTATAGTGCTTTATTTATAGAATAATATTGCGAATTAGGACTTTGATGACGTATGCTTAAGGAAGCAATCATTTTACTGTGACGTAGCTTGTTATCGGTATTTATAAAGGATTTTTATAGCTGTGTACAACGTTAAATGTCTAGACGTTGAAACTTGATCAAAAAATACTACTGCGGAGAGAAATAGGTACATAGTTTTGATTTTACGTTATCAAACATAATCTGGGAAGACGGTTTAAGTGTGGGTTACCAAAACTTGCCTATGCCCATATATAGGTATAGATTTCTAAAATTTTTCCTAATGAATAGAAAATCGAAACCATGGAATTAATAATTCGAAATTTTAAAGAAGGATGACCCATTAGCTTTATATTGTCCTTGTTTTTGATCCATTTCATTTGAATTTTGATTCACTTCGTGATTAAAATATCAAGACAGAAAAATTATGGAATGTGGTCAACTTCTTATATAATTATTGAAGCTTGCATCATACAACGAATTATTTGAGTAGACGCACGATTGTTAATATACAAGCTCTGTAAACATTCCTAATTGACCGAATTACTCTTATTTACTTATCAACTGGAGAATTACTCTTATCAACTTATCAACTATCATACAAGTTCGGACAAAAAACTTGAAGAACTATCACCGACATTAAAACGAAAGATTGCGATTATTACATTGATCTGATATGTAATTATCGTAATCTGCCGGCTTACTGTCAATAAAAATTCTTAAAATTTGTACCTAAATTTATGTGAATTAGGCTAATTCTTTTGATTTTCATCATAATTTTCATTGAACACGATTAAGATTTAAATATGGCAACATTTGTGTATTTCAGAAATATTTTTTGCTCAACTGAACCCGATTGCTCATGATTTCAGGAAGAAAGTTTTAAACATTAACCTTTTAGAGTCCGCTCTATGATGCAGATGTGCTACAGCAATGCAATCTTAATATGTTTTAAATCTGTAAAATGTAAGACTGTATGCAAAAAACCAGAGCAAAAGCTCTCCTCTCTATCATGTTGTTCATGTTCCCATTTGGGAACGTTGGCCTCTTGGGGAACATTTTTGCCAGATTTCATGTTCTGTTATGTTTTGCAAAACACATAAGATTAAAGCGATCTGCTACAAAAATTGATAACACAAGTAATCTAAACTGTCAAATTGTCAAATAGAGAGCCTACAAGGGTGTGGTTGTGAGTATTTGAAACCTTATGGGAACCATAAACCTCAGAAAACCAAGAAACATTCAGTAGACACCGTAACTTTATATTTGTTTTTTGTTAGATTTGCTTGCTTTCTAGATAACATTAAATAATGTCTAGCTAAGATGAGTAAAAAACTATTATTGAGCTATAATCTGTATTTTCGTTTTTTCTGGATTTTTCGAAATTTATTGGTTTTCTCATTTCTACGCTGTTGAACTAATGCCCGTGATCTCAGAGCTATTTACACTGCATTGACGTATGTCGGTATACTAAAAATTAGAAACAATGAATCAATATTCGGGAAATAACAGGATGTCAGGGTGTAATATAGTCAATTTGGCAATTTCATACAATTTTCAATAAGTAAAATTTAACAGTGAATAAAAGTAAGTCATAATATCATACATTTACTCATTCGGACATTTGCCTATCCGCAGTTGTTATCGATAGTCCAATAAACTTACACTCAAAGTTTACTTTATATTTATTTATCTGAGCTATTGAAAAATGTTAGAAATCAGTAGTTATATAAAGTTTGATAAAGTACAATGCAAGTTCTACAGATCAAAAACACATGATATTGTGCATGAATTCAAGAAAATTTGTCTTTAAGCCTCTAAAGATTCATGGCTCTGTAAGTTATAGTAAAAAAATAAAGTAAAGTAAGGTAGTGCAGGTAACTTCTGTAAAAAGCACCTAAAATTATTTACAGAAACACTTGAATTTTTGCCTAAAAACCGCTAAAAATCAAGAGCTGCATTGTTGTGTAATTGTAACACATAGAATCAAGTAAAGAATCCCATAAACCTGCATTTAATATTTTGAATATGTGCATTGGAGTAATACCGGAATGCTTGTGGAGCTGTAGAAAATTGAAGGAATGCATGAGAGGTCACTAAAGAGCATAGCCGAGATTACATATGCTGCCCCATAAATTCTGTTCTCTTTCCAGGAATTAAATATTTTTGCACTCATAGGAGCCAACGTTCCCAAGTGGGAACATCAATATAAATTTAACCATAACTTTTTATGACCAACTAAATAAAATTGAATAACATACCAAAATGATCAGAAAACCTCTGCAAACATGACTGCATGACATTTGGCTCAAAAATTTCGTATGTCCATTGACAATATGCAAATTTCTAAACATGACAAACTTTCGCTATTTTTGTCTAACTTAAGACAGTATAGCATAGCACATACTCATAATTAAGTTTTGAAATTGCTCTTACAGGATATGCAAACATCTGGTTTCTCATCCAAAACAGGTCTTATTTAAATTAGATGAGTAGTTTGCAACAAAATTTTGAAAATATGTTCCCAATTGGGAACGTTGGCCACTAAAAGGTTAAAGCTTTTGCGGATCATTAATGTCTTTTATGTTGCATGTGATAGCTGTAAATCATTCCGCTAGATCATAAAATAATAGAATAATTCCGACATCTTTTTTCTCATCTTGAATGCATTTTCTTTTTAAGAATTATTAATTCACAGAGCACGGGCGTCGACATATTTTGTACTTTTTCAATGCACGATGATACTTAAATGAAAGAAAAACTAGCCTTAGGCATTCATTAAAGGTATAATTTTGATCGTTCTGTGGTTCTTGAGGATGAGCGGTTCAAAAATTATAAATGATTTGTGTATGTTGAAGACGAGCGCTCCACCCGGCTTCTTTATGAGTTAGATCGAAAAACGCTATCGTCTTAGAAACATGCATCATTCTTGAACCCAATTTTCCACTTTTTCGTAAACAACCAGCTTTTGATCTATTTTTGTTTTTTCGAATTTCACTTATGCAAGTGCCAGAAACCAGTGTTTACGTGCTCTAATGACTGACCTAGATATTGTTTGTTTCTAGTTTGGTCACGCTTGATTCAACTTTTGCTGTCAGTTGCAAACCGCCAAACAAAAAACGAAGCTTGGAAAATATTTCGCACGCGCAATGACACATAAATATTGCTTAATTTGTGGGAATAACATTCTAATAATGTGTCTATCTGTTGCTAAATTTAATGCATCCGCAACAAAAACAAGCAAATATGATATTATGATATGGAATTTGAGTTGCTTAAGTTTGAAAAAACTAATGATAATTTTGGAATGACGTTCTCCTGAAGATTGAGTCGAGACTGAATAGAAAAACTTCATCTCTTAAATCGGCTTAGCTTAGTACGGTCGGACGATTTTTCTCGTTCGTGATAACGCCAAAAACATCCACTTATGATCGGCTGTGTCTTTGCATCCCATAATTTTGCACTTAATTCTCGAATAACGTTTTTCGAAATGTTATACCTTTAATAAAACCCATTGATGCTGAATATGGATGGAATTGAATTTTTTTCAAAGAAATAGGTATATTTTAATTTTTGTACAACTTTGGAATATAAAGGTCTAATTTTGGATCTTATGCAGAATCACCCCTCCCCAGAGATTTACAGCCGATCCAGTCGAGTCACAGTGACCAAACGGGTGTCACGATAAAACGGTGATGTCTCAAGAGCCCCACCAGCACACCTGGGCGTGGGGGGTTTG
Organism: Mermis nigrescens; assembly: GCA_036768485.1. Classification (NCBI taxonomy): domain Eukaryota; kingdom Metazoa; phylum Nematoda; class Enoplea; order Mermithida; family Mermithidae; genus Mermis; species Mermis nigrescens. The sequence continues at coordinate 2,952,747 of JAVLUZ010000135.1, forward strand.
GGGGGGTATGCACCCCCCAGAAACCAAAATACCCCCCCCAGAAATCAAAATACCCCCCAGAATTCAATTTTTGAAATTTTTTTTCGTTTTTTTCGCAATTTTTTGATGCCAATGGATAGTGCTTGATGAGAAACGTCGAAAAATGGTGTTTTTATCGCCATACCACCATTTTTAAGGCCATTTTTCGACCTTCAAAAAAATCTTGCACCCCCCCAGAATGTTCTTGCTGCCCACGTATGCCCACCAGTCCCAACAGCCCCACCGTCCCAACAGCCCCACCATCCCAACAGCCCCACAAAAATCCCAACAGCCCCACCCGTACCAACAGCCCCACCAGTCCCAACAGCCCCACCAGTCCCAACAGCCCCACCGATAATCCCAACAGCCCCACCAAGCCCAACAGCCCCACCAATCCCAACAGCCCCACCAATCCCAACAGCCCCACCAATCCCAACAGCCCCACCAATCCCAACAGCCCCACCGTCCCAACAGCCCCACCGTCCCAACAGCCCCACCAATAATCCCAACAGCCCCACCCGTCCCAACAGCCCCACCAGTCCCAACAGCCCCACCGTCCCAACAACCCCACCGTCCCAACAGCCCCACCGTCCCAACAGCCCCACCAATAATCCCAGCAGCCCCACCATTACTGCGATTGCTATTATGCGAGAAGTGCGTTTGGCGGATGTACATACTTTTGAATTATTGAATTAATACGGGCTCCGTTTGATCATAAAAGAACAACATGTACGTTCAATTTAAGTAGGAAAGTACGTACTGCCCAAATGTAGCTGCATATTGCATGCATAGATCGATGTGAAGTGTTAAAATTCAATGAAAATCAAAACTTTCACGCTAATCTGCTTCAAAATAGCCAGAAAATGTGGATTAGCGTAGTTTTTACGCTATTTTAACATTCATGCCAGTTTTAGGGTCATTTTTGGCTCAAAGCTCCTTCTCCAGACCGATCTTGCCGTGCAGCTATGAGGCTATGATTATTACAGAGGGGTAGTTGTAACCAAAATTGGCAGCGAAAACTCTGGTGGGGTAAAGTGCTAAATATAGAATTCTGTGGGTCTATCATAATTTGGGGGTTTAAGCGGGTTAAACTCTAAACATTCCATCCCCCAAGCTTATGTGTGGTTGGGACAGTGCGACTGTTGGAACGATAGGACTGCTGGAACGATGGAACTGCTGAGATTGGTGGGGCTCTTGGGACTAGTGGGCTGTTGGGATTATTGGTGGGGCTGTTGGGCCGGTGGGGCTGTTGGGATTGTTGGTGGGGCTGTTGGGACTTGTGGGGCTGTTGGGATTATAGGTGGGGCTGTTGGGACGGTGGGGCTGTTGGGACGGTGGGGTTGTTGTGACGGTGGGGCTGTTGGGACTGGTGGAGCTGTTGGGACGGGTGGAGCTGTTGGGATTTTTGGTGGGTCTGTTGGGACAGTGGGGCTGTTGGGACTCGTGGGGCTCTTGAGACACAATCGATAAAACGCCCCAACAAAACGTCCATGGACAAAACGTCCCAAGCAAAACGTCACGAGCAAAACTTCTCTATGACGAAACGTACATCGCACATTGTTTTTATTCGTTAAATTACAAGGTAAATAAAAATTACATGTCAAATTGGTCATCATTTTTTATTTTTCCATATTCTACTCGTTTGATATTCTCCTTTTCCTGCAGAGCCGAAAGCTGTTTTTGACTCTTTTTTTATTTTTCAAGTAATAGTATTGGAATTGCATCACGCCGCATTTGTATACGGCCTGGTCAACTCAAAAGAATTTTTCAGCTTTTCATCTTTCCTTTGTACTTATTAATGTAATCAGCACCCTGAATTCCGTCACTTCGCTCTTGTTTTAGATCTGATTACAGCTGGCATTGTAGTCATCATAACTGTTGAAATAAGCGGCGATCATACAAATTCAACGAAATTTCTTGTTGCTTCATGCTTCTCTCAATTAAATTATTACGATTCTAATTGTTTGATTATTTATTACTATATTTATTTTTATCTGTCTTTTATTTATACTGTTAATTTTTTCTCTTTGTGTTTTGAATCTTTGATTTACTAGTTCTTGTTTTTTAAAAATTTTTTACTTTACAAATCCCTCTCGATGTTATTTGTATCTCTTAACCTGGTAATCGATCAGCACGTATAAGGACAAATTTTTATTTTTTAAAGATACTTAGCATTTTCTTGCAGCAACAGCTGCATTGCTCTTAAGCGTAATTATTGATATTCAAATAGCTTTTAAAGGATCAGGGACGCTTTGCTGGGGACGTTTTGTTGGTGACGTTTTGTCGTGGGGGCGTATTGTCGTGGGGATGTTTTGTTGGGGACGTTGTGTCTGGGGACGTTTTGTCGAGACGTATTGTCGTAGACCACCCAAACGTTAGATGTACATTGCTCATAGTAGTAACTTTTGCATAAGATATCAAGTAAGTATGACATGAGTTATGGATCAGTAAAGTTTGGTTACTGTAGCTGATATGGAAATCGCTGGGAGGGATTCTACACGGAATGGGACGTTTTGGCGCTGCCGTTTTGGCGCCCACTCTTTGTAATATTATTAATTATTTACATTTCATTTATTATTAAAGTATAATACAGATTCTGAGAGCCCATTCACTTTTCTACGTGATGGTATAAATTGCTTTTAGAAATTCTTCGAATTTAAAGAGATAATTAAAAGCATTTAAAAATCCACTGGATTTTCTACACTTCTTCAGTCGTACACAAATGAATACTCATCGAATCGAAAAGAACAATATGCTATATTGTAGCTTGTAGAACCTGCTTTCTGAATATATAATTTATTTTAAAATTGCTCTAAAATTGATTTAATCAGAATAATTTATAAGTTGTTGGCACCAAAACGGCGGCGCCAAAACGTCGTAGGCCGGATTCTACATAAGATCCCTAATTTTTTCTCAAATTATACGGCAGCTTGCCCGTCTTCTCTTTACTTCCATGCGATGCCGGCAACACATTACCGCGAATCGTACTCCAAGTCAACAGTCACAACTCTTGACGATTGTGTCAAGAAATGCTACGCCAGCGATTTTTGTTTCTCTCTCACTTATATACCGTTATATAGGTGAGAATCCATCAAACTTATTATTGTATTACGGTGCAGTGACATTCGCTTACTTGAAAGGCGCACATTTTATGGCTTTATCTCATTATAAAGTTAAAATCACTTATTTTATCATTAGACCGAGAATCTGGAGGGTCGGAGAGACGGGACAGCGATCTAATCTTAAATGTAAAATGTGGATTGAAAAAGACATACAAAAGATAATATTTGGAAAACGAGTATATTTCTCTTGAATTTAAAACGCCAGGGTCATAATGCATAGATTTGTTTAACAAATTATTTTTTACCTATTTGAAATTTATTCGAGTATCCTATAGTCTGTTTCATTCGTTCGAGAGCTTTCTAGATAAGTTCAAAGTGACCACAAAAGTTTTGAAATTTTACAGCAGGCATGTCGAGTTTTAGGACGATCTATATGACTATCCACCCGCAAAACTGCATCAGATTTATAAGCCACTTTTGTAGCCCATTTCATGTGGATTAAATTGTATGCAAAGTCTCTCGAATAAACGGAATAGACTACAGTTACATGAGTACTGACTGACATGTAACTTGTTTCAATGATCGCACCTGTGCGTTGCATACTTTGTAATTGGCTGAAAACCGTAAGATATGTTTGGGAGCAGGGGCGGATTTGAGGGGGCCCACCATCCATTGGCCCAACATGTTTGGAGAGATTAAGAATGGAATTGTAATTTGTGCTTAATTTTGGTCATCGCTGATCATAATTTCTCAATTTTTTCGGCACTTCGTGTCGGATAATGGCATTTATTCAGTTTTTTTGGTGACCTCGATCGAAGCTGTGTTTTTGCGCCAGGAATAGGTTTTTGCAGCAATGACATTATATGACCGCTGAAATAATTTCTGGAGCATCCACAGAGCTGTCTCAGCACAGTTTTTTCTTCCACTTATAATCGTAAATTTTGAAAATTTTTTACGTTGTATATTTCTTCAATTCTAGCTTATAAACGTCCTTCTGCCTAAATTTCACAAAGTACCTGGCGCTTAGCGCCAATTTTCCGCTAAAGTCAAAGAAATCAAATCAGTTTTTCGCGCAAAATTTACAAAAATGTGGAAATTATTTGGAGAAATGTTGCACCTAAAAGCGTTCTAAATAAAATTAAATAACGCAAAACGCGAAAAATCGCTGTTTCGTAGGAGAAGGGCCAATTTTTTGACTGTTCTGGAAATAGTTGGGGTAACGCCCCCTCCATTGTGGAAATCTTAGATCCGCCAAATCTTAGATCATTCCAAAAAAGTTATTCTAGCATTATGTGCTCTCGAACCCCATTCTCCGCACGTGCATATCTAGAGCCCCAGGTGAATGTTTGGTGCGGAGAGAAGAGTGTGAATGGTGGATGCGAGTAGATTGTGATTGTGAATGGCAGAAATATCAATAGTAAGCTCTTGTTCTTTGCAAATTGTAATGCATAAACGGCGACAGTGATTTTGCTTTTCTTTGAGTGGCTGGCTGATCTGAGGCAATTGGGTCTAACGATAGTTAATTGGATAGCATTAGAAAGAAATTAGATTAAAATGAAATGTTTTGGCTGACATGTTCGTTAAAATAGTCTTTTGAATCAAAAAGAGCAAATATTTGATGAAAAAATTGTTTAAATTGTTTATAGCCGTCGTAAACTTTTGATCCCACCGTTTTTTTGAATGCAATACATTTTTTCTTAAAAGTTATTTCAGGGTTCATTCAATCCTTCAAGTCTAGAGCGTTTTAAAGCTTTGGTGGAAGGACACTTTAAAGCTGTTTAAGTTCTCTAGTTTATGAGAATAAGTTCGACACCATACCTATTTGTCGAGCATTCTTTGCTCCGCTACTCTGTGCAATAACTTAACAAATTTGTGGACCTAAAAATGTTAATAATTTTCGGTAAAGCAAGTTATCAGCATAAAACGCTCATTTCAACATACGTCGGCCAGCTAACCGGTTATTCCGACCAATCGGAAGAATCGACACAGTTGGTCGAATGTAATTATTTTCAATTTATTTTTAATACCAATTGTCGGTTATCTGAGGTTATCGGTCTTCGAGACTCTCGGTGACTCAGGATGGCAGTCGGAAATGGGAGCATTCATGTCTAACATGTTGATGCCTGCTGAGATTGATTTTCTTAAAAAAGTCGCAAACGTTAGCTTTGGAGTTGATATCACCATTTTCCTCTTATTTATGCTGTCTATTTGAAAAGTTTTTGCAATTAATAGTCAAGTAAATACGGGTTTCCATCGTTAAAGGGTGCATGCGGATGCTGTTCGAAATTTCTCATAATCATTTCAGACATTTTACATAATTGTGATATGAAATCAGCTTATCTCTCAATTTTATATATTATCCGAATGGTAGCCTTAGGACATAATTGGATAAATATTTAACATTTATCTTTTTAGCGATCAAATTTTATCACATAAGCGCATAGTAAAGTTTTTAATTGCGCTTTGCAGTGCTAAACAAAGTTTAAAATAATCCAAAACAAGTACCTATTGTCTATCATTGTGCCGCAATATGTATTACATTTCACGCTAATCATGCAGTCATGTAGTGAAATTCTTTTCAGGCCCGTTCCTGACAGTTTGGAACCCCATACTGCTGAATGTCGACTGTCTTACTTTTCTACCTTCAATTGCACGCACAAGGTGCTCGTAAGCACTTATAGCTCGAGTGGCTTTCCAATAATGGTAGACTGTCTGCGTTGTCCTGGACGGGGCGAGTATGGTAAGTTCAATTGTCGGAAAATATGATAATGTCCCGAGTGACCGATAGTCCCGGGCATAAATGCACAACATAGCCGGTCTGTGGGGTCAGCTGGTCTGGAGCCCAGTCATTGAAACTTATTGGGTCGAAATAACCTCAAAAATTAGTTTAAAGGCTAAAATAGCGTAAAACCTAATTGTTATAAAAAATCTGCTTTAGTTGACGGCTTCTGATCGCTCTCATGCATTTTTGCAAAAAAAAATGTGAATTTTGTTCGTTTTTTGCCTTATTTTCTCAGGAAATTTTTATGTTTGTCCTCCTAGGGTTCATACACGATCTTGGGGGGTTTTTGGGGTTTCACCTCTACAGAAATTTTTTCACTCCTCCCCCAGAATCCGCGATTTTTGAAAAGTTTCTAAAACTTTCCAAAAAATTTGCAGAAAATTTTTTTAAGGTTTCAAGATCTTAAAAAGGTTAAGATCTTAAAAAGGTTCTATCTAAGTATTTTTAGCTACCCATTTGCTCAAAAGTGTCAAATTTTTGGGTTTTTTCGCGCCATATACTCATTGTTGATTATATTTTGTTGAATTTGATCGATTTTTTTATGGTTTAGAGATTTCCTATGTTTTTATGCTCTAGAAAGATAGAGCATCGTCAGAAACGCCGAATCGCGACGTTTTTGATGCCTACCATTTTTGAGTCTAAAAAGGCTTCTGAAATTTCAACCCCTCTTCTTCAGAATTTCCATGCTGTGCAGGTCTGCTAGGTTCTAAATTAAATTTGCGCAGCATGGCCAGTCTGGAGGGTCAGCCCGGTTGAGAATACGAGTGTTTTTTACAAGGGTTCCCCAAAGGAAAAAGTTGAAACTTTCTCAAGAGCATGTGAAAGACCACCAGGGTTGATTTTAGCACACCATTGGGCTAATTAATCCAAAGTTTTTGGGCGCTACGCGCCGAAAACGCCGAAAAAATTCGTTAATACAAATTAGGTTAGACAATGATAAAAACAAAACAGAACAATTTATGAAAATAATCAAACGAAAGCGATTATTTCTGAAATAATATTTAGTAGTAGAAAGATGTATGAAACGTTTCTAAAAAATCTTTGTTATCATGTTGAAAAATACAGAATACAAAGTTCTTACGTTGTTTCAGTGGCTCCACAAACGAAAACGGAACACGGCGAAAGTACGGTAAATAGTGTCATCGATTCCACGTTGGGTGCTTCTACGATTGCGGGTAAAAGAAAAGTGGTATCGACTGCCAATAATTCCTGATATTGTTGTATTTATCTTTTTTAAATTTTTGTTACATTATTTATTTTTTGTTCCATTTTGTATTATTTTTTATTTGTTGAATGATTATTTTTGGTTGAAACGAAGGCGATTATTTCTAAAATAATATTTAGTAGTAGAAAGATGTATGAAACGTTTCTAAAAAATCTTTGTTAGCATGTTGAAAAATACAGAATACAAAGTTCTTCCGTTGTTTCAGTGGCTCCACAAACGAAAACGGAACACGGCGAAAGTACGGTAAATAGTGTCATCGATTCCACGTTGGGTGCTACTACGATTGCGGGTAAAAGAAAAGTGGTATCGACTGCCAATAATTCTTGGTGTTGTTGTATTTATCTTTTTTTAAATTTTTGTTACATTATTTATTTTTTGTTACATTTTGTAAAGGTTAGACAATGATAAAAACAAAATAGAACAATATATGAAATTAATCAAACGAAAGCGATTATTTCTAAAATTAAATTTAGTAGTAGAAAAATGTATGAAACGTTTCTAAAAAATCTTTGTTAGCATGTTGAAAAATACAGAATACAAAGTTCTTCCGTTGTTTCAGTGGCCCCACAAACGAAAACGGAACACGGCGAAAGTACGGTAAAAAGTGTCATCGATTCCACGTTAGGTGCTACTACGATTGCGGGTAAAAGAAAAGTGGTATCAACTGCCAATAATTCTTGGTGTTGTTGTATTTATCTTTTAAAATTTTTTTTACATTATTTATTTTTTGTTCCATTTTGTATTATTTTTTTATATGTTGAATGATTATTTTTGGTTGATTGGCAATTTGTTGGCGGACAGCTGCTTTGCATGATTCGCTTTGACTTATTTGATTGGTTGTGCTCACAAAGTTTTGATTTATTGTATGATTGTCCTTCGTAGACTGTTTGCTTGTGGAATATTTAATTATTTAATTTGAATATTCGTATGGTATGATGGTTTTTAGCTATGGCAGTTTAATTTGTTAGGGAATGGGATAGCTTACATCTTTGGTTAAGTATATGAATGTAATTGAATCATGTTTAAGGTATACATTTTTATAATAAATTTCATTATTTATTAGCATTTCATTTTTTATTATTTTTTATTATCACACACTAATAACTCTAGCCATTAATTTCGTTAGGTTTATTACACTTGAATTGAGCGAAAAGCTCAATGGTTGGGCAGGATTATCTTTATATTTGCTTTTATTGTTCTTTTGCATATTTGCATTATATTTACACACATATACTTTATCTATGCTTAATTATCTGTTCTCTTTTATCCAATTGTTGAATCGCTCTTGTCAAAGTTGACTTTGATCACTTTTTCTCTGATCCCTTCATTTTTAAAGGTGCTTTCGCATCAACGCATTAATTAATTTATCAGTTTCTGCGTTTAGTTAATTTGCGAATACAGGGTGCTCCAAAAACACTTCCTACGTTTTATTTCATATTTTTGGACCACGACAGCTAGGCACCTAAAATTTTTTGTAAAACAAATGGAAAAGGTTTGTAAGATAAATGCAGAGTCTTGCTCTGGTATCTAATTCCGTAAAGATAATGTAAATTTTTCAAAAGCGCTTATTTTGAGAAAAATAGTGCATATCCGATAAACTGTTTGTTTGTAAATCTCTTTTCTCGCCGCAATCACTCACTCATTCTATTTGTTTTTTTATTGATAAGCAATACATTCAGAGAAACAAAAAACAAGCGTCATACGAGCTTCGTTACAATGCAGGCTTGTTGTGCTGTACCTATTGAGTAGAAAGACCGCCAAAATTTGCCATGACTGCAATTTTCATTTTAATTGAGTTTTTTCGTGCAAAACTCCTTTATGGACTCGAAAATAGCAATGATTCCAACTCAGTTAAGATGCTCACATAGTGTTTTACTAGTTTCAAATAGCATTTGTACTGTATGCATAAATGACAGACATTTTCTTAGAAAATCTGTATATCTGTAGTATGGAATTTGTTGTTTCTTTGAAACATATTTACATTTAATTAATGCGCAACATCTAAAGAACGAGAATGTATTATGATTTAGAAATATAGAGTACTACTGTAAATCATTTTGTCTGTGATTAAAAAAATTTCAAATGCCTACCTTTAGTGTTTTTTACCACCCTGTAAATTGATTTTTCTTAGATTACCGAAGCGTTAACCTCTCGTTAAGGAAATTTTGTGCTTTTTCACATCATTCTTCAAGTTTTTACAATGAATTAAAAAAATATTATTTAGATTTTTGACCATGTATATTCGAATCTCATCTAATCATTTTTATGTTCTTCGCCGCTTTCTACTCAAGTACATATTTAGCCGCAGTACTTCCATTTTGAGCGGATATTCTTGCATTCTTCTAGTCTATTCTTTGATTTTAAATACAGACATCTCTCCTCGCTTTGGAGGTACATGCATTAGTTGCGACCAGACAGGTATGTGGGGGGAGGTTTGGCGGGTCTAGACCCCTCACAGAATGGAAAAATGGAAAATTTTGTGGTGAAAATGAGGCCAAATGAAAGCCGAAAACGGATGTAAATTAAAAATTTTATTCAAAATTGCTTCAAATTGACCAGAAAAGTGTAACAATGTAGTTTTAACGCTATTTTAGCGCTTATATCAGTTCTAGAGGTCATTTTAACCCTAAAAAGTCCAATTTTGACCCTCAGACCGGCTAGCCCCCTATATCGGTCATTCTGTGCATCTGTGGTTGTGACCATAGGTGCACAGCATGGCCGATCTGAGGGAGTCAGCCGGTCTGGGGGAGAGGTCACACTTTGAGCTTTTTTGGGCCAAAATGACCTTAAAAACTGGTATAAGCGCTAAAATAGCGTAAAAACTACATTGTTATACAGCTTCTGGTCGATTTTAAGCAATTTAGAAGAAAATTTTCAATTTTCATCCGTTTTTGGCCTTCATTTTGCCCTATTTTCCCCACAACATTTTCTCTTTTTTAGTCTGGAAGGGGAGGATCAGGACCCCCCAACGTGCATGTTTGTTTTCGACCATAGATGCACATTCTGGCTGCTATGGAGGTCAAATAGTGAATTTTTTTGGGTCGAAACAACTTTATAAAATGGTCTAAAAATGCTAAAATAGCATAAAATTATGTTGATCTACAGTTTCTGATTTTCAAGCAATTCTGAAGAAAGTTTTTGATTTTTTATATTTGTAGCCTTCAGATTGCCTCATTTTCTTCAGAAAATTTCCTATTTCTCCATTTTGGGTGATAGACCCCAACCCCCGGTTCCGACTACTGCTGGTTGGACGCGAAAACTTGTCATACTTCATATCGATTTTGACCTTTATTTGATCTCGATGTACATGTATTCAACTGAAATTTCTCACCAAGATAGTCAACGTATTTTTAATGAAAAAAAGATCGAGGGTTGTTGTATATTTCTATATGGTGATAGCATAGCAACGGTACTCGTAACAATATGTACATGAAGCTAAAGAAATCTTTAATGCCTTTTCTTAAAATGCAAAATTTATCTTCACCTATGATTAAATGAAATCTTTTGAATCATTATTAAATAACACATATTTAAGCGCCAAGTGCGTGACTAGGTAGGAAATATGTACCCATTAAGATGCGTTCTCTTAATTATGATTCCGTGAGTAATCGATCTAAATTGTTTAAAATGAAAGTTTGTTTCAGGTTTTGGAATTGCCTCAACTTCATCGACTTTAGGTCCGTCGCTTTCGCTTTCGACGTCCACAAGGTCTAACGAGCTAGTGCTTTCGACACTTCAAAAGGAATCAGTTTCAACTGATTCCTTAACGAACATAATAGCCCATTCAACAAATCAATCCGTTTTATCCACAGATCATCCATCTGGTGGAATGAGCATAGATGAACAAACAATCGATTTAGTTATAAGTACTACGACAGTCGTGAACATTGGAGAAGAAACCTTTGAACTGCTACCTTTCACAATTCAAACCTTACCTCAATCGTCCGAGAGTAGTTCCGCTGTAGAATCTGCTTTAACTGAAATAAAGACAACGACTTTACCCGTCGGTCAACCTTTTCATAATGGCCCGGAAGGTAAACGTTGACTTGCTTGCTATGCAAATTAAGTTGCTATTACATAATCGTCCCGGTAAAATCGAACCTTGAATTTTTCTTTTTATCATGAGACTGACTTCGTATCTGTCGCATGAGCAGTGGCGGCTTCAGGATTTTCTGACAGGAAGGGGGAGCCCCAAATGTTTCTAATAGTGTCCAAAATCGTCCTAAAAAATCCGCTTATTACGCTTAAAAAAGCGTTGTTTTGCCGTATTTTGATAGACAGAATCATTTGTGATCCTAAAAAAGTTAGACCTTTTTTGAAAGTTTTCTGCTAAGATACGCAAAATCAGTGCAAAAGCCGGCACAAAGCACCAAAAATACTCAAAAAAATCACTGTAAGAACTGAAGAAATCGGTGTTCTGTACTTCAACACGTACAAATAAGGTTTTTAGAGTGCCAAGAAAGTCAGTGAATGTCATTAATGAGTCTACCCGGTGCGAAGCGCCGAAAAATTTCGAAAAATCAAGATAAAAAATGGCTAAAATTATCAAAAAATACACATTATTCTCTATTGCGCCCAACTATTTTTTGACGACAGAAAGGGATGGTCGCTTCCGCCCCCTAAAGTCACACTTGCGCATGTGCATATATACCAAACATTCAAGCTTACTTAAAATTGCTACGTAATTGAAAGAAAATGGCGAAGATACCTGTTTTCCCTGTAAAATTCTTCTGATTAAAAACATTGGCATATTTAAAATCCATTATGGCTTTTACTTAATTGATTATCTTTCCGAAAGCATCATTTACATGAACGTTAGTCACACTTGCTTAGCTCTCAAAGCTATCGTTTCTTTTCGTATGAAGGGATGCATGATATTCATCAAATAAATAAGACGTAAAACGTAATGAAATGTTCATAAAGTGAAAAACTGATTTATTGAGAGGGCGCATACGCAGCACAGCTTACAAAAATCGTGCTACTGATCATAGATGCACAGCACGGCCGATCAAGGGGGGGTCAGCCAGTCTGGGGGCCAGAAATTGTGCTTTTTTGAACCAAAATGACCTCAAGAATTGGTGTAAGCGCTAAAATAGCGTTAAAACTACGTTATTACACAGTTTATATTCAATTCAAAGCACTTTTGAAGGAAATTATCAATTTTCATCCATTTTTCGCCATCTATCTCGCCTAATTTTTCCGGCAAAATTTCTCATTTTTCCATTCTGGGGGAGGGGTCTGAACCCCCAACCCCCTCCCCATGTGCATGCCTGCTCCTGACCCATTGATCGCCGCATTTGATTTGCCCATGTTTATTCAGCTCCGTTGTCATTGCAAGAATTTAGCTTCTCTGTCACCGAGATAAGTGAGCCTGATTTACTTACGACTCCGTTAAAATTTGACAATTTTTCGCTGACAAGCAATGCTTCGCACTGCGCACAGTTGTGTTACGAAGTTAACTGCTCTTATGCTATGTTGGACATAGAATATCTGATACCAGGATATGCTTGGGGACGCTGCTTTTTTAATTATGATAATGCGACGGAGTGTCAGGAGGATTCAGCACGTTACAAGGAATTCGAGCCGAGCAGGGGAAAACGTCTTATAATAAGCTGCGTTCAAACAAGCCAAGGTAAGAATGCACTCTTCAACTTTTCATACCTACGTACATTAATATCTAATCAACGGAGCGTTGCTTTGCGTTTTCTTCTCTTTTTGTTAGATCATTTTTTCAAATTCGAGCACACCAGATGCTTCAAATTCTGTCTATTTGGTTCTTTTGTATTAAAATTTTCTTCAATATTCTGTTAAAAAATAACTAGCTCAAGTATCTATTTTTCATCTCTTCGATCTACATAAATCATTGCTTATTTTTCCGATCTGACTGCTTTGCATACGGTCTACGACGGATTCCTGGTTTAACATATCACGCAATGACACGAGTTTCTCAAATTTCTCAGCAATGATGCTAATAATCCCTTAGTAGAACAGTTTTATTCCGAATGAAGCACATAATTTTGATTTCTGTGGTTTCTTTACTTCTCTGTTTATAGACATTAAGATTTTAGTTGGAGTTTAAATTACTTGAAGAATAAAGATTTAGTAATCAACAACCGAAAGCATAATAAATCTGGATATATATGCCTCTTCTCTCTTCATAACATCAGCCTAGGTAACCCTAGTAAAGCGTATAAAAAATAGAAAAAGTTGTATTGAAATAATGAAATTATGATCAAAAACTGTCGTTTACACAAAATATATTTTTGCTAAGGCATATCGGTACGTCTTCCGGAAGCGGCTCTTTCTAGTTCAGTAGTCCATCAGTGGTCACTTAGCAGGGTTCAAATTTTCGTAATATTTTTCTTGCAGAAAATAACTTGTTATGAAAAGCTATGATTAGGCATTCATTTATCTTATTCACGGATTTTCTGAGCTCTTCCGCCAAAATAATAGGCCAAACTTGCGCTTTGCGATTCAGGAACGTAACCACAGCTGTAGAATAAGCAAGTCAATAAGGTCAGTTGAGGGAAAAGCTCTAACGTTCCTAGCCTTATTGTGTTACAAAGGTCTAAAAAGCTGTGATGTAGAAATAGAACGAGACACCGCTTTATGGTGCCGGATGTTTTCGAGGATTTTTGCGGAAAAATTTTATTTTATTCTTTTACTCGCGCATGCGCAAATTCATATTATGAGGGTTCAGCATGATTTCAGATCAAATGTTTTGTTCGGTGATCTACGAGCATATATATGTATATATACTAGCAAAGAAAAATGCTCCGATGGAACAAAAAAGACGAATATATTTGGGATTACGGATTGTTAATAATGTAAAAGGAGGGAACTTGGAAAAAGCTACCTTTGTATTATGCCTCAAGTCGCAAAATCTGTTAAAAATGAGACTTTCAATAAGCAACGCAAAAAATGGCAGTATATTCTGCGGCCTGCAGATTGAAATAAACTATTAAATGATCGAAAAAGCAGTAAGTTAGCTATGCAGTAAACTAGGAGCGACTTTGAAAGCCAATTAAATGAAATATCAAACATCGACGCATTCATGGCAATCAAAGAAATTGTTGGTTTGAAGCAGTTGGAATCGCGTAAGCCTACGTGAAACAGACTACATGTATAGCCTGTTTCATTTATCCGAGAACTTTTTCAGTAAATTTTCACCGATGCTACTGTAGCTCTATTTTCTTTGTTTACTCTAAATCGATGAGGGTTTACTGTAGCAACGTAGCAAGGAAGGGTTTTGCAATAAAATTTTTCATGGCATAATTCATTCTCATCTTCAAGCAGATAGTGCAATGTGCAGATGAAAATTGCGCATTTTGCTTATAATAATTTACGTTTAAACACAATTGACTAACATTTTAAGAAGCGAGGCAAACTTCGACAAAACTCAGTGGTAGAAAGTCTGCTTGTCATCGGAGCGACCCGGGTTCGATTCCTACCGCTAGGTATTTATTTCGCTTACTGTAGTATGTCCCAGCACTGTTTAAACGCTTGAATCGAGCTTATATGAATGGTTCAGCGCATTAAAAGTGGAAAATGCTTGCCCGCAACGATTGTGTGCACTAACCAATTTACGCCAGGTTCGCTTGCTATGATGCTCATGAGAACAAAATAAAACAGCTTTAAATTCAATTGCAGGTAGTTTTCTATCGATCACAATACGAAGCAAGTCAGCGTTGCAACTTGCAAGCAATTTACAAAAAGTATACGCTTTAGATTATATTTATAAACTCTAATGTGAAGCATTGAAAATTATTTGAAGAAGGTTACATTTTTTCAGAGGCCGCAAAATATTACGTCGATTTTTTGCGTTGCTCAGAGAAAGTCTGATTTTTAACAGATTTTGCGACTTGGGGCATATACGTAGGTAGCTTTTCCCTAGTACCCTCCTTTTACATCCTAAATAATCCTTAATCCCAAGTAAATTCATCTTCATCGGAGCATTATTCTTTGATAGTACTCTACTTTTAATTAGCATGATTTAAGTAAACCACTCAGTCAACACATACGGTAACATGCCACAATAATGACAGCAGTCCAAGAACGCGGGCAACTTTACTTCTGAACATCGGCATTATATCTTTTTTAACAAGACAACCTTACCTTATCTAAACAGATGAAATGTTTTCGGCATGAACTTTATGCAACTACTGAGTTTGAAAAACACTGACGTTATACAGAACATTTTGAAAAAATTAAGCTTCTGCAACGCTCTGAAACTAAAGTTAATTATCTGTGTAAAGTTTACACAACTGCTCGGTGTAACGAAAACATACAGTCGGATTCGTAATCCTGATCTTAAGGAACGTGGTTTGAAAAATTCACACTTTGCAACATTCTGAAAATCGGATAAATTTGTAGTGTAAACTTTACACATTAAGAATAAATGAAAAGAGCAAATTTTACAAAACTACTGGGTGTAGGTAAACTAACACTCAGATTCGTAATTCTGATGTTACATAGAACATTTTGAAAAAAATTAAGCTTCTGCAAGGCTCTAGAACTAAAGTTGATTTTCAGTGTAAACTTTACACTACCGCCAAGTGTACAAAAAATTTCAGTCGGACTCGTAATTCTTATATTACTATGATATTGTGATCAACATTTATGAAAAAATTAAGTCTCCACAATGGCCTGAAGACAAATAAATATTAGATGTAAACCAATTTAAACCAGTGTTGAGTGTAAACAAACGCGCCAAACTAGCGTATCACGTTTGATTTCTGGTACATTTTTAGACTTGTGTTCATGCCTAGACTCATAACTGGGAAAGTTGGCAGAAAAAACAAGACAGAAACACGTTTGACACTCCTCAATTTTGACTTTACACCTCCCGAAAAAGCTAAATATTGATGTAAATAGACGCAATTTGCTGTGACGTGTACCCCTTTAATCATACTTTTTTTATTCTATTCGACTTATCCCGACTTCCAAACGGAGAAAGTTGCGTAAAAAAGGAGTCAATAACGTGTTTTTCCATCATCTATAACATTGTAAACTTAAAAAATCTGGACTTAACTCCATATTGAGTGTAAGGAAATTCGGTCTGGGCCAGTTTGTAGCCCTTAAATCGTAGTGCGTTTGCGTGTGGGAAATTTCTGTTCCGCAAAATATTTGAGATATTGACCAATCAAAAAAAGAAGAAAACGTGTTTTTTGCCCAATGTTACATCCCTGATTGCTAACGTAAACATTTTTATTAATTTATTTTAAAATTAATTTCTAACTTGAAACGTACTATATTTTTATTTTATTTTATTTATCATAACTTATAACCGGAGAAGTTGGCGTAGAAATTTTAGACAAAACCTGTTTTTTACACTATCCACTTGGAAGGTTTAAACCCTTAGAATTAATTCCGTATTGAGTGTGCAAAAGTTTGCTGGTAAGCAGAAAGTAGTCCTTAAGCCGTAGTACTTTTCTATCAGAAAAATTCCTTGCGACTCATAACCGGAGTTGTTGGTAGACATCAAGAAGGCAACCAAAATCTGTCTTTACACTTGCAGATTTTTTACATTCTTTATACTCCCCCTCGAGAACTAATGCGAAATTCGAAAAACAAAAAATTATATTTTAAGAAAATATCATTTTCTGAAATTTTATGCTATTAATTTGTGTATGAGGCATTTACACTGACTTGCGTACGCGCTGTCTAAAACACGCGTCGAAAGTTTGTCTATGTTATAACGTTATGCTAAAACTTTACACACTGATTACAAGCTCAGTATTAAGTGTAAAGAAAAACAAAAAAAACGGGCAGAGAATTTTTGCATTATCTTTCTTTTTAAAAACCCGCTCCTCTCAGGTGTGTCCCGTTATAGCTGTAGGGGGTCATATGTTGGGGGTACCCAAGTATATTTTAGGTAGCCGCTAACGCACTATCTATGATAATGGCTTTTAAAATTCAAAAAAAAAACGGGTCTAACATTTTTGTTAAAAAAGGACTTTCATTTCACAATAATTCCCCTTAAGTTTCATTATTAATTTGTCCTAGTTCCTTTAGATGGTTTTTCACTGCAATTGAAAAAATGTTGCTTTTCCTATGTGGATTCGGCATGTCATGGATCCAATTACATGTTTGTTCGTGGCTTTTAGCGTAGAGAGAAAGAAAGTCAAAATATGCTTGAAAAATAATGAAAAATTGCAGCCTGTAAACATAATGCGCGTCATGGAAATTCTGGGGGGTGAAGGTAGGGGTAAAACTTATGCATTTTTTCTAGATTGCCGTTTTTTAGGCTAAAAAACGATGGATACGCGTAAAAACACACCATTTTTGGCGTTTCGGACGATGCTTATAAGACGATAAAAAAATTTAAAAAATTCAAGAAAAATTCAATTAAATTAACAAAATATAGTCAAAAATGACTAATTGGCGCGAAGCGCTAAAAAAATCTTTCATGTAATACGAGAACATGATCTTAAGGATTTAGTTTTTATCTTTCGAAAATGTTTTCATCCCCCAGAAACCTTTTGACCCCCGGAATTTCCGAATTTGCAAAAGAATCGTCGAAAATGCGCGGCTTTAAGCATTTTAGCGATCTTTTGGTTCAAAAGTGTCAAATTTTCGACGCTTCGCGTCATTTTCTCTTTTTTGACTGCGAGTATTTTATTTAATTTACTCGATTTTTTCTCACTTTTTGAATTTTTAAAAAATGTTTTATTGTTCCAGAAAAAGAAAGTGCATCTTCAGGAACGCCAAAAAATTGTGTTTTTGGCGCATACCATCCTTTTTTAGCCTAAACATAGAAACAGATTTGTTTTCACCCACCCCAGTATTCCCATGCTGCGCGTGGCGATAAGATAGTAACTCATATATTTCGCAAAAATGCTATAACTCGTTTGTGAATTTATGACGCTATTATGGTTTGCTGAACAGGTCCCGTCTCGCTAGACCCACCGTCCCGCTTGACCCACCGTCCCGCTAGACCCACCGTCCCACTAGACCCACTTTTTCGTCTCGCTAGACCCACCGGAAGTCTCGTTAGACCCACCACGTTCATAATGAGGTGTCCCGCTAGACACACTGTCTCGGAAGACTTACCAGAGAAGAAAATTATGTACGCTTATAAGCAAAAACAGAAACGCTTGCAAAGTACATCCATTCAAGTATATATGTTTGGTCAAATAATAGAAACGCTTGCAAAGTGTATCCATTCAAGTATATGTTTAGTCAAATATATAAATAATTAATTAAAAAATAATTACATTTAATTAACCACCTAATCAATTAAATTTAATTAATAAATAAATACATTTTGTATATTATTGCATGAAATTGTGTACTTTAGAAATTATAACATGCAAAGAAGATATGTGCGTGCGTGCGTGCGTGCATGTGTGTGGCAATGGTAAGTAACCAGCCATGGCCGATTATTTTCAAGAATAAATTTTTATTTTTCATGTCAAGGAATACACTCTTGTCAAACACATTTCAGAGTGCATTTTTTGCTCTTTATCGTAATGGTATTGTACTCTTCGTATCCTCCGATCAGAGAATTTCCGCATACTAAGGAGGCACACAGATTGAAGCGTTGACACTGCATTCCGATAACAGTACAGATATGTACAGGGGCGTAACCAGGGGGCGAGGGGGGGGGGTGCCCGCCCCCCTGAAATGAAAAAATAATTTTTTCAAAGCAAAGGGGGACCCTTTGCTTTTTTCTTCAAGTGAAGTGGAAACGGATTGTGGACAGCCATAATGCGTTTTTAGCACACTTTGTAGCTTCTAAACTCAAAATTTTCCGGCACTTCGCGCCGGATTTCTCATGCTCTATGTTTTTTCTTACCTTAGAAGCCCAGATTTTACTTAAAAATAACGAATTTGTCAAAATTTTCGTCGCTTCGCGCTGGATTACTTATGCTCTATGTTTTTTCTTACCTTAGAAGCCCAGATTTTACTTGAAAATAGCGAATTTGTCAAAATTTCCGGCCCGGATTTCTCATGTTCTATGTTTTTTGTTACCTTAGATGCCCATATTTTACTTAAAAATAACGAATTTGTCAAAATTTTCGGCGCTTCGCGCTGGATTTCTTATGTTCCATCGTTTTTCTTACCTTAGAAGCTCAGATTTTACTTAAAAATAGCGAATTTGTCAAAATTTTCGGCGCTTCGCGCCGGATTTCTTACGTTCCATCTTTTTTCTTACCTTAGAAGCCCAGATTTTACTTAAAAATAGCGTATTTGTCAAAAATTTTGGGCGCTTCGCGCCGATTTATTATTTTCTGAATTAGTTTTCCTAACAAAACTGCAAAATTCAATGCAAAGAAAAGAATTCCGAAATGTTTTGGAGTCAAGCTTTAATTTGATATTGAGAAATTAGTCATACCGATAGGTTAAAAGATAAGTTTTTTATATCCAAATTTGAAATAATGCAAGAAAATTGTTGAATTTTTTAAAATTTTTTACTTCACAATAATATAGATCTTGTCGAGAAACGCTCAAAAATGCCATTATTTCCGCGTATCTCCTAATGGTTCCCGAGATAAAGGACTTCAAAAATTTTGGCCCCCCCCCGAAATAAAATCCTGGTTACGCCCCTGGATATGCACATATGAATATGATAAAAAGCATGTAGGCATTTCACAAAGACGGCTCAACAATAATCGGACCGAACGGATGTTGCAAATTCTCGCTAAAAAAATCGAAAATGTTAATTAGGTCATTGTCAATAAATCCGAATTTCTTTTTAAACTTAGGACTAAGGAGAGCTAATGTCCATGTTGTTTAGGTGGTTAATTAAATGTAATTATTTTTTAATTAATTATTTATAATATATGACTAAACATATATACTTGAATGGGTACACTTTGCAAGCGTTTCTGTTTTTGCTTATAAGCGTCCATAATTTTCTTTTCTGGGTCTTCCGAGACAGCGGGTCTAGCGGGACGGTCGCAAAACGGTGGGTCTAGCGGGACACCTCATTATGCACGTGGTGGATCTAGCGAGACTTCCGGTGGGTCTAGCGGGACGAAAAAGTGGGTCTACTGAGACGGTGGGTCTAGTGGGATCGTGGGTCTAGCGGGATGGTGGGTCTAGCGGGACGGTGGGTCAAGCGGGTCACAATCGCTGAACAAAAGTACCTGAATTATTTACACCCGGTTGATTCTGCTGGACCAGCTTGCTATGGGCTTTTGTATACATGTTACTGTCATGATACAATCAAAATTGATACAACGAAAATAAATAGGCCGAAGTATGCGCTTGAAAACAATCACAATTTGCTGCAAAGCCAGTTTAAGGACTTCGCCTGCACATGCATGTAAAAAATTCATCTTTTTTCCTCTAATATTCATAATTTGAAGGACTTTTGTCTGAAATTCATTCATTTTTGTTAAAAACTGATGTTATGTACTATTTTGAATGATGTGCAGTTCCACGCGTGCTACTTTTCCGTTGTCTTTCACGTGCACAATATTGTCGTTTATTCTAACTTTGGCCGATTCATATTTATCAGAAAACGGATGTTTAGATGGTCCAGTCGAACATGTTCCAAAAGGAGACGCTGAAGAATTGACGCCTAAGCAAAGTAATTTATTCAGATAGGTTCGTTTATACGTATATATTCACTGATTTGGTTTAAATACCTTAAAGTTGGACTTCATTTCTTTAATTTTCAATGATGCTTATTTTGTATTCTCTGTAATTAATCGTACATGCAGTTTTAGATACCATTTCAGACTATAAAAACACTGGGTAAGCCCTAATCAATTCCCATTAAGCACCGATTCATTGTTCGCGAAATTCCAGGTTCTCTAATTCCAAATTTTTGTTTTTATGTGAAATGCTTCGTTGTTTTACCGTTTGACGCGCTGTTAATCAATAATTACGAATCTACACAATATACTCTTACTTTTACGTTATTCTCAGGAAGAAATTTTGCTTTTACCTATACTTTACGTTGAAGACCTTCTAAATTAAAAAAACATTGCCTTTTCAATGCCTCCCTCTGGAAATTTCTCTGCTATTTATATATCGGTCGCATACAATTATTATCAGAATAGTCATACGAGTAAAACAGCTTGTGGACTTGCTTCAACAGCATTCTGGTATGAAACTGTTAAACTTGGAAAAATCAGCTCTGAGTAATCGTGTTCTATGGGCTTGGGGGTTTTGACCCCCAGAATGGCCGCTGATCTCTGTAAAATGCTGCGACCCCCAAAATTATGAATTTTCAAAAACTATGGAAGATGTGCAGTTTAAAGCATTTTTAGCGATCTTTTGGCTAAAGTGTCATATTTTGACGTTTCGCCATGTATCCATTTTTTGACTATATTTTGTTCAATTTTAATCGTATTTATTCAATTTTTCGATATTTTTTAATGTTTTTGTTTTAGTAAAAACGTTTCTCGTCATAAATGTGAAAAGTATAGTCTTTCATAAGTACCCATCTTTTTAAGCCCAAAAAAGCACTTTGTAAATATTTTATTGGTGACCCCTAGAATTCTCATCTTGTGCATGTATTGTTATGGGTCTCGTCAAATGTTAATAACACAATTACAAGACCATAACTGACCGAAAGATTTTTCTTTAAATTAAATTAGACGTAAGCGGATCCAAGTGTCTGATGTGTTTTAATTTTTTTGCAATTTAATCCATTCTTTACTAAAATTTTTCTATAGATCTGTCTGTCAAAAATGCCATTTGAATATTGATCTATATTCTGTCCCATGTAAATTCAGATATAGCTATAATGCCTAGATACGGTCATTATTAATAAGCTCCAGTTAACGTATACTATCAGAGAAAAACAATTAAACTATATCATACAGATGTCTTCAGGTCAACTTGCGCGTCTTACGTTCAACTAAGCCGCGCTTAGATCGAGCTAAGCAGCCCAAAATCTTATTTTGTCAAATATATTAAATAACAAAAAATTGTAGTAAAAATGTTATAAAATTTTTTCTGAGAAAATAAGAAAGGAGATAAATCTCACATAAAGAATTAAACCCCAAACTACGTATTTTTCAGCATGTACCGGAGTTCTGACCTTCGAACCAACTGTCTATCGTGCTGATGAGGAATTTTCAAAGTATGACGATAACGTTTCTACCACGTCAGTAGCTGACTGTGTTCGTCAGTGTTACGAAAACGGCTGCTACAAGGCCGGCTACCAGATTGTATCATCTAATACAGACGTTGCGGACAGTGATTCTGGAAAATTCATTTCTCCCACTTGCTTTTTGTCTTATGACAAAGACGACACTGCTCAGTGCTCCGACCAAAGTCTCAGATTCGCAACATTCACAGCCGGAGCATCCTCAGTTGGATTGAAATGCATAAGGTATGCTTTACTATTGAACTTGTGACTATATTAATAACATGGCAATAAATAATTGAGTAACTTATCCAAGAATTTCGCAACAAAAAGCCATTTGAGCCTACGATTTGAAAATCGCATAACCAGCTGATGATTTAGATGTTATCACGTTTACTAATTTCCAACTAGTGCCATACATGTAATGATTCGACATTCTGGTTTGGGGGTCCGGCCATTTTAAGGGCGTGGAGAGTAGATGACTTCAATTTTTGGTCAAAAATGACAAAAAAAACGCGCACAAATAGCCAGAAAACGCCAGCTTTCTCATTAAATCCGGGGAGGGATTAAAAATTTCATGAATTCGGGGGACGGGGGACGCCCAACTTCGGGTGGAGGATCCCCCTTTCAAACGCCCCTTTTACATGTATATATAGCATGCTTGTTCGTATAAGATTGGACATAACACTTAAAATTGCGGTAATCATTTATTAATTTAATGCGGTTACCGTAATTCGTCACCTTCTTACAAATAAATTTTCTTAAGTGTTTTGTACAAAAACAGACTATAAAACATGATTCAAACGATTGTGTCCCAACATGGCCACCAGTCCAAACACGGCCACCAAAATTCCCAACACGGCCACCGTCCCAACATGGCCACCGTCCCAACAAAGCCACTGTCTCAACAAGGCCACTATCACTGTATTTTAATCAGCTAAGTAGGTATCAATAGTTAATTACAGGAAGGTAATTAGGCATGGGTATATGTATGTACATGTGGAAGCAATCAAATTGATGACTAAAGTTAGTTTTTTACATGCATAAAGAATTTTGCATGCAACGAAGCATTGTTTTGCACTGTGGTCGGGTTGTACATGTTGGGCGCATCGGAAACATTCAGCACCGAAAGTCATTCTGGGGGAGATGCAAAATTTTTCAAAGGTCAAAAAATGGTCTTAAAAATGGTGGTATGGCGAAGAAAACACCATTTTTCAACGTTTCTCATCGAGCACTATCCAGTGGCATCAAAAAATCGCGAAAAAAGCAAAAACATTTAAAAAAAATTAAATTCTGGGGGTATCCGAACTTCTGGTGGGTGCATACCCCCAACCCCCACCCCCACGCCCACGTGTGGTGGTGACCTTGTTGAGACAGTGGTTTGTTTGGACGGTGGCCATGTTGGGACGGTGGCCGTGTTGGGACGGTGGCCGTGTTGGAACGGTGGCCGTGTTGGGACGGTGGCCGTGTTGGGAATTTTGGTGGCTGTGTTGGGACGGTGGCTGTGTTGGGACGGTGGCCATGTTGGGACTGGTGGCCATGTTGGGACGTTACCATTCAAACGACTTGCTCTTCTATCCAACTGGAGATCTAATACGAAACCAATTGCTCATCCAGAACATCCATGAGCAATCCATGATTAAAGTCGTTTATTTATCAGGTGTGAAGCTAATCAAAACAATCAGATAACGAAAGGCGGATCTCGTGAAAATTTCGACACAGTAACGACCATTCACGATAAATCAACTGAGCGACCAACATCAGCTGAGCAAGGTAGTCAGTGTTAGTTGAAGATAAGAGTGTGGTATATAAGATCTTACAGTAATTTATTTTATGTTCAAAATTGTTTATTCCTTAAAGTAGTCATGAATTAGCAGCATATCAAATACTCATTGGTTTGACTTATTTCCATCTTTTCTGAATCAGATTTTGAGGAATAAATTACCCTGACTGAACATGGAAGAATACATTTCAAATACGTATCATATTTATAAATGACTCATTTTCGGAGGAGTCACGTGCCCTTCTAAAACTAAAAATGTTCTTCCAGCCAAGAGGAAAAAGAGCTAAATTCGAGATTAGAAGATATAAATGCTGTTTCCGATTATGTTTAACATTTGTTTGAATAGGTCACATCTGGTCTTATCATTGATGATAAAATAAGAATTC
This sequence comes from Mermis nigrescens, assembly GCA_036768485.1. Classification (NCBI taxonomy): domain Eukaryota; kingdom Metazoa; phylum Nematoda; class Enoplea; order Mermithida; family Mermithidae; genus Mermis; species Mermis nigrescens. The sequence goes on from JAVLUZ010000135.1 coordinate 2,977,049, forward strand.
GCTTACATATCTGAAATACAAACGACTTAATTACAATAATCAACATTCTGTTTTCCCAGATTCACAATTCGGCAGTCAGCCCGAAACGTTATTCTAAAGTGGCCTCTTGCTTTGAAAACGATGTTTACATATCAGAACACAATTTTCGACGTTTTTGATTACGCTTCTTCTTTCTATAACACGAAATAAGAAGACTAAAATAGCAGCATTTTTCTTATTTTGTTGGGTAATTTCAATTTCTGAGAGAGTCCGCAAACAGCTTTTTTGCCCGGCATGTGAATTCTGGGGGGGGGGTGAAATTTAAGAGTGCCTTTTTTGGGCTCAAAAATGATGGACACGCATCAAAAAAATTTAAAAAATTTTGAAAAAGTAAAAAAATTCGAATTAACTAAACAAAGTATAGTAAAAAATAAATATATGGTGCCGCGGGCAAATTCAAGGGGCCCCACATTGGACAAAAATATTTGGTACGATAAGAAAGGATATGTATTTTGCATTGATTCTAGATAATACATATTACTAACATTTGTTTACTTTCTTGGCGGTCTGGAAGCCATATTTAGGCTCAGGGAATTGGTTTTAGACGATTTCAAGAGCAAAAATAGCTTTACTTTTCAAAAGGTTCATCCGCTATAATTTTATAAATTTTTTGGCGTTCGCTTAAATCAAAGAAATTTAATAAGTCTTTTCGAGCAAAATTTTTGAAAATTTCATAATTTTTTCAAAAGTATTGCGCCAAAAGGGGTTTTGAATAAACGTAAACAACAAAAAACGTCAAAAACGCTCTTTCCCACGTGAATGGAGAATTTTTGGACCTATGTTTGGCTATTTTTGGAAAAATTGGGTTGCTCCTCATAGGAAAATTCTAGATCCGATATTTCATGACGCTAAGCGTCGAAAATTCGACACTTTTGAACAAATAGATGGCTAAAATCGCTTAAAATTGCACCTTTTTTACGAATTTTTTGGGATTTTTTGGAAAATCGCGAATTCTGGGGCGGGCGTGAAACATTTTCTGGGGGAAGTGAAAACCATCGAACCCCTCCCTCCCAAGATTATGTGTGGTCAAAACCCCTAAAAATTTCAAAGAATTCATGTGATCATATTTGGTTCAATTTACCTTATTTTAGCGCATTGTCGAACTAAAGTAACATTTGTGCCCGAGCTGGCTGGCGATTTTGCTGACGTAAAATTTGCAGAGAATCTTGAAGTTAGCTCTGCTTCTGAATGCGCCGTTGCTTGTTTTTCAAAAAAATGTACTAGAGCTGTTTACGGACTATCGGCAAATTCTAAAGGGCAATGCATGCTAGCTTTCGAATCTTCCACGAAGTGTTCGAATCTCGAGGACGAGAAGCATGAAAATGAGACTGATGAATACAAAGGAGATAAAATGGTTGAGCTAGCGTGCGTACGATGTCGTAAGTATCTAGACTACCAATCATTTTTGATTTATCTAATTTTATTTATAGCATATTGATTCATTAAATTATAGCACATATGTTGCGTATACGCAAATATAAATTTTTTGTGAACATAGTTATCGTTGTGAAAAGTTCCATCTGTTTTGTGATACGGTCTTTTTCCCGGAAAACTGTTTATATTAAAAAATAAAATGGAACAGTAGAAAACAAGCAAGAATGAATGGGCTAATACGCTATTATCTGTATGCATAGCAATCATGAGACGCCTAAACCTAAGCAAGAATAATGTTATTTCATACGTTCTCAAGGATTATGCTTTTTATGGACTTTTTTATGCAAATCACCTACTAAGGGCGCACTAACTTCTGTAGAACGGTCTTGAGACATTTCACCTCATTTAATGTCTTTAACTAATCTACTTGTAGTTTGCTTAGGCGGTGCCTTCACACAAGATTTTGAAATATGTAAGTTTTTATTTCCCGCATTTCAACTGCACTTACGAGAATGTGTTCTTCTAGCCATGCATCGGTGTGCTACGATTACTATCCATAAGAGAACCATTTGAATCTGGATTTACTTGCTAATGTATTAAATATATAAATACAAGAGATTTAATGCACTAGAATTGCTGCATAATTTAGAAGTCTTAAAGTATATATTATGAAAAAGTAACCCATTTCTCGTTACATTTCATCCCTTTTCTAATTTTCGCTTCATTTTTCCCAATTCATTCCCTTATTCCGTTTCCAACGATTCGGTAATCTGCTTTGATAAAATTGCGACGCGAAATTTAATTTTAGGATCGCATGTACTCTCATATCTTTTTTATTACTTCAATTACTGTTTGATCAATATTTTTATTCAATTGATATATTCGTAAATTTGTTTTTGGATTGTATTTTACTATTGATTGCAGAAGCAAGATTCCAAACGACCCCTCAGCGGGCTCCCTGTCAAGGAAGGTTTTCTTTCAACGTTCGCCGATCGGACTCGTCTATGTTAAATACTTCTACTGACAGAATTCCGGTCAGGTCTTACGACATGTGTTTGCAGCAGTGCTATCAAAGAGGGTGTTCTGTGGCTTATATAGCGAAATCTGAAGTCGGACTCAGCGTCTGCGCTCTTTCGTTTGATATTGAGCAAAACGTGGATTGCTCGGCAGCAAATACAACAATTTCCGATACGTTCACTGACTTGGAAGCGTCTGAGTTTCGTTGCATTCATTGCGGTAAAATAACTTTTCTGATTTTATTCTCAATAATATTTTTAAGATTTTATTTACATAGTTTCATGCAAAACTTGGGTGAAAATCATATGAAAATAATTTTCAACAACTCTCTGTGAAATTATTTCGAAATTTCTTCGACTTAGGCTTGAAAAATTTGTTAAATTTGGGCAAAATGACGTTCATAGAATCACTGCTCGTTTTCTGTATCTGTGCACTAAGCAAAAGCATTTGACACAAAGCGTCAAAAATCTATTGAATTCATTCGAAAACTATGCGGAAATCGCTATTTTAATGCTCCAAAAGTCGTTTTAGGAGTCAAAATTTTTGTTGCGACAAAAACCTATTCCTGGCGTAAATTTTTGGTTTTTTAGGCCGCCAAGAATGTAAATAAATACCATGAATATGTATAAAAATTTGAGAAATTACGATTAACGATGAGCCGGAATTCATTACAATTATATATACGCTCTTCGTCTCGCTATTAATTCCCTCTTAAATCCGCTCCTGCATATATGCAACAATCCTATCACTCCATCGTGACCATGCTTGCAAGGGCATATTTCATTCTAATGATTTAAAGGAACGCTTTGTCGAATTAAGGGTGCCTCTACATTGGGGTTAACAAGGGGCCCCCAGGATGCGAAGCTTCTAATAATGATCTTCAGAAGAAATTAGGACTAACGCCGGTCTTTAGGTAGGCGTACTTTATTTCTGTATTTCGAAACTTGATGTATTGCAATTTATTTTGTACTGCTCGCGTTGTCTTTGGGCCTAGTAGCGACCATAGATGAACAGCATGGCCAATCTTGGGGGGTCAGCCGGTCTGGAGCGTGCATGATCCTGGCGGTTTTGGGGGCATTTTGCGTCCTCCCCAGAAAAATTTCCACTCCCTCCCCAGCCATAAATTTTTTCACCCCTTCAGAATTCCGCGATTTTTCAAAAGTTTTCGTAAATTTCCTGAAAATTCGCAGAAAAGGTGCTTATTAAGCATTTTACTTATCTATTTGCTCAAAAAGTGTCAAATTTCCGGCACTTCGCGTCATATATATCCTCATAATTTGGCTATATTTTGTTCAATTTATTAGACTTTTTAATTTTTAAAGAATTTTCTGTGTTTTTATGCTCTAGACAAATAGAGCTTCGTCAGAAAAAGCTGGAAAACGATGTTTTTGACGCGTACCCACTATTCTGGGGCCCAAAAACAGCACTTTGAAATTTCAACCCCCCTCCGCGGAATTCCCATGCTGTGCATGTCTGGTTTGGGAGGGTCAAGAATTATGCTGTTTTGGCCAAAGTGACCTCAATAACTGGTTTTGAAGAAAATCTATAATTTTCGTCCGTTTTTGCCTTCATTGCCTCATTTTCAGGAGAAAATTTCTTATTTTTCTATTCTGAGGAGGTTTAAAAGACCCCAACCCCCTAAAGTGCATGTCTGGCGGCGACTGGCGACCATACTGCACAGCATGGCCGATATGGGGGTCAGTCGGTCTAGGAGCGGGGTCAAAAATTGAGATTTTTGGGTCAAAATGACCTCAAAAACTGGTATAAACGCTAAGATAGCGGTTAAAACTACATTCATAATTATTCAGAAAGTACCGTCAATACTGAGGCTACTTTTGTTGTACAATCTGGAGAGTTAAGCAGTCAGCCATTAACGTTATTGGAGACTTCAACATTTCCTTCCTCGCTACAACCCACAGGCTTTCATGGCGGTATTATTATACTGTTGATTTTTGTATTTGTCACAAATATTGTGTATCTTGCAAATACATTTCATAATTATTCAGAAAGTACCGTCAATACTGAGGCTACTTTTGTTGTACAATCTGGAGAGTTAAGCAGTCAGCCATTAGCGTTATTGGATACTTCAACATTTCCTTCCTCGCTACAACCCACAGGCTTTAATAACGGTATTATTATACTGTAGATTTTTGTATTTGTCACAAATATTATGTATCTTGTAAATACATTTCATAATTATTCAGAAAGTACCGTCAATACTGAGGCTACTTTTGTTGTACAATCTGGAGAGTTAAGCAGTCAGTCCATAACATTATTGGAGACTTCAACATTTCCTTCGTCGCTACAACCCACAGACTTTCACGACGGTATTATTATACTGTTGATTTTTGTATTTGTCACAAATATTGTGTATCTTGCAAATATATTCATTACTAATATGATGTCTTTAGGAAGTTTCGTCAGTACTAAAATTACTTTTACTGAACAAGCTGGTGTACCAAGCAGTCACCCATCAATATCGTTGGAGCCTTCAACATTACCGCCGTCGCTGTCGCCGATAGATTTTCATAATGGTAATATTTGACTCTTAATCTTGAGATATATTGCAAAGTAATATTTAGATATGCATACGCAGTTCGTCGTTTACACGACTTCACACCAATGTCGTTCTGGTAGGTCAGCAGGATGCCTTGCTTTCATGATAGAATCCCTTTCTGAGACTATCGAAACCCCCGACCTTGACATATTTGTTTTGTTGTATTTCAAATAATGTTAAAAGTTCGTGGACATTACGTAGTAGTATCAGTTTCGTGCTTTTGGACTAGTCTGAATCGTATACGCACAGCGTGGCCGATCTGGGGGAGGTCAGCCGGTCTATAGGGGGCCAAAAATTGAGCTTTGTTTGACCAAAATGACCTAAAAAACTTGTATAAGTGCTAAAATAACGTTAAAACGACGTTATTCCACAGTTTCAAATCAATTTCAAGTACTTATCTTGAAACTTTACAATTTTGAACTATTTTTGGCCTTCATTTTGCATCATTTTTCCTGCAAAATTTTCCATTTTTCCATTCAGGGGTTTTTGGTAGATCCCAGAACCCCTCCTTACGTGCATGTCTGGTCTGAGTGTCCATTCAGACAACTTTAAACTTCAACGATTCGCTCAAGACAGTTTAGCTCGTCGTATCTACGTTTTCGACAAAACGTTCAAATTTTTTAATTTTGCAATGTTTTCATGTCCTTGCTCCCTATTTCTGCGTTCAATTTATGACCTGGAATAAAGCTTTTTGAAAACAGAATGCCGTTTCACGTTGACATTCGAAGTATTGATGCCGGATCCAAGCCGTGAAATCCCGTTTGACAGAAAATTATCAAAATTCGCATCAAGCGTTGAAGAATGTGTGAAATTTTGTTACGAATTACATTGCTCAGTCGCTGGATTCTTGCCAGATTCTAATCAATGCATATTTGCATTCGGAACAAACTTTATGCCGTCTTGCAGCGAAAGCAAACACCGATTATCTGCATTCAATGCAACAACGCCAATACAAATACAATGCATTTCTTGTGACGACACTAGTAAGGGGTATTTTTATTAATTAGCTGAGAAGGAGAGTTAGTAAAATAACGTTAGTCAAGCTAATTAAATGAGTATTTCTTGGTTGCATACGACCATACATGATCTTGGAAGCCCCAGAAATTTTCTCAACCCCCCCCCGAATTCGTAATTTTTTGAAAGTTTCCGAAAATTTACTAAGAATTCGTAGAAAAGGAACTATTTTAAGCGTTTTTAGCTATTTATTTGCTCAAAAGTGTCAAATTTTTGGCGCTTCGCGCTGTATACTCATGTTTTGCCTATATTGTGTTCAATTTGTTCGACTTTTTAAAATTTCTTCGAAATTGTTTTATGGTTTTATGCTCTAGAAAGATAGAGCGTCGTGAGAAACGTCGAAAAACAATGCTTTTGACACGTACATACCATTTTTGGACCCAAAAAAGCACTTTAAAATTTTACACCCCCCACACCCCCAGAATTCCCTTGCTGTGCATGTCAGCATACAACCATAAATGTTTTGGAGGGGTTTGGCTAACCGACCCTGCGAAATGGATATGACTCCATAGAATTTTCGATATTTTGTTAAAATTGTAAAAAGTGTGCTGTTTTAAGCATTTTTACCTCATTTTTGGCTCGAAAGCGTCAAATTTTCGGCGCTATATACACTTTTTCTGACTATATTTCGTTTCAATTTACTCAATTTTCTCAAATTTTCCAATTATTTTATGATTAAGAAAGAACAAGAATTGTCTTTATTCCAGGTCATAATCAGTGTTTTTGACGTGTAACCATCGTTTTTAGCCCAAAAACGACACGTTTTGAAATTTTTCGGGCCTAACCCGCTCCCAGAATTTCCATGCTGTACACGTATGGTTGCGATGCATTAGAGGTTGTGAGAAAATTTCATTATTTGTTAATTAATAGTAATTTTGCTAACTGCTCCTGAAGAATTTTTTAATTTATGCTTTTTAATGCACGCATAGGGAATGAATCTGCTTTTTTTACTTCTTTTCAAGTGCAGTTCCTTTCTTTTATCACTACGTCTTCGTTGCGCTAAGCCTCAGGTTTTTATCACAAAGCTCAAAAAGTTTGTCTCTGCACCATTCATTATAACCTCGTCTCGACAAATTGGGATGGTGGTGCTTCATAATTTATAGCTATGCATTAAAGCTTAGCCAATCGCAAGTTAAAATTCCTTTTAATCGGTTAAAGTGCGACTTATGATGCGTGGTAAAAATTTTACACATTTACTCATACTTTTCCTCCAGCTTCATTCTCCATCATTTTAGATGCGCTCCAGCTCAAAAACGAAGTGGAAAAGATAGCTAAAATTTCGTTAACGCCCGATCAAACTACAACAAATGTGCCAAGTGCATTTCAGCAGGGTAAGAAATTAAGACTTTGCATGTCGAGCTAATTTGTATGACTTTACGTCGCATAAAATTTTGAATTGCCCCTTACTTATTGATGAAAATTTTGAATGAATGTGCGCGCGGCCTTGGGGGTCCGCATGATTTGTGTATAATGATTTCAAGCTCTGCGTATGTAACTACAATCAAATAGTCATCCGAGAAATTTTTGAATCGACTCTTCTAGACCTAGAAAACTGTTAGTATGTAAGCTGTCAATAACGTTTCTTAGATTAGAAAATCACTAAAAACCCATTCGTTTCTACTCTTCACACGCTGATAATTATGAGCAGTGGCATTTTAAAGATAATAAGTTGGGACGATGCCAAACCCCGAAAATTCGTGCCTCATGAAATTTTTGTTATCGCTCAGAGATTCACCCTTCCCTTAGTCTAATTTTATGCGTGTAAGGCACGCTTGCAAACCACTTTCATTGCGACTGTAATCATTGATAAGCAGATAAGTCCGAATTTCTTTGTTGGTTGCTTACAAGCACGTATATGTCTTATGAAAAATTTAATGCATGAAAATATGTCATCGTATAATATTCCTAATACAGTCTCTCATTAGTTGACTTTCGTCTCATAAAATAGGAATTATTGAGATAGCGCAAGAAATTCCAAGTAAAATCTATGATGAATTTCGTTTCCTTTTATTATTTATTATACCATATGGCGCTTGTTTTCGTCTGCCGCAACACCTCACTTTTATATGCCACCGCTTTCAATTGTTCACTTGCTTCTTTTTCCGCTTGCACTGCACAGTTTATTTTAGAATGCCTAATTACTTTTCAAATTAATGAGGAAATGCGGAAAAATGACGACGCATCAGCCAAACAAAGTTTACCAGTTTCTTCGGTATTTCGTTGCGCACGAGCCTGTTTTTTATACGGCTGTATTTACGCTCAATACGAACGGAACGATGGCGATGCTGCGACTGGAACTTGTAATCTGTTCTACGGAGGTCAAGAGGATTGCGTTGAACGACATAAAGTTGACCACGCATTACTTACCTCCAAAAATGTGGAAATTAAATGCGTCCGATGTAATTTTGCTAGCCCAACATTTGCACAGATCAACGTTAGAGCAGTTAGTAATATATTTGAAAAGCAGATGACCTTTTCTCTTCCAAAATAGAGTTTAATTCCTAGCGGTTAATTTAGCTTGTCATAGTGTGTTCTGTACACTAGCATTTATTTAAATGAAGTACCTAGCCAGAACTTGGATCCAAATATTGTGCACTAGCGACAAGAACGTTATCTTATTAAAGAGGGACAGTCAGGCTGCAGTGTCTATATAATTGTTTCGAGCGTTTTGTTTCAAAAGGCAAAGCTCTAAAAAGACTGTTTTTTTCTAGAAAGTTGTGCGTATTCGTTTAAGAATATTTCATATTGAATCTTTGTAATGTTGCAGATGACTTACAATCAGTTAAACCTAACGAACAGTTTAAAACGCTTATTACTGTTTTCAAGCGAACTGCTATAAAATTCATATGAAGTGGTGTTATAAGTAGTCATAGAAACAATCAAATATTTAAAATAGCTAAAACATTAAAGATTCACTGGCGCACAATTTCCAGGAAACCGCCACTTCGAAACGGATTTTATATTTATGTCATGAATATTCATTGATTTCGGTTTAAGTTGACGCATTTGCTGACATCTGAAGGCAAGTTAATTAGGTGCGCGAAACTCATGATTTAAGGAAACTTTTTCGGAGTGTTTTAATTCTGAAATGCGCTGATTTAAGTTATTAGCTGGTAATAAGTGCATAAATAGCACCTGATACCATGATGGTCCTACATTTGCTTTATTGGCACTGCCGTGTTAAGTACGTAAGGGCCGTTTGCTTATTCATTTAAAGGTCAACCTAAGGCCGACATACCAGGTATGGTTTCTCTTGCACAACTTGCCGCTCTCACTAGCATCGAATACATAGCACCCTACACTGCAGAGCCGCAACTGCTTTCTTCTGTAGCATCGTCACTTCCACTGTCACAATCAAACAACGGACCTGATTTGTCATTGTGCAGACCAGGTTCATTGATTGTCTAAATCTGTGCATTTTTTAGCTAAGGATCTCCTAACTCGTTTAGAAACAGCTCCCTCTTCAACCACATCATTGGAAAGTACTACAACATCATCCTCCACATATGCTGGGAGTACATCTGAAACTGCGAGTGAGCATTTTCGATGGTATCTAGTTATTACCATTCATTATTGCGAGCGTGCTTTATTTTTAGAAAATCGCTTGAGATTTTTGAAAGAATATATTTGGTTTCGAATCATAAGTTTTTTGTTTTAAATGATTTTACGCTTGCTTTTGGCCAAAAAATTCAAAAATTAATTATTATCGACCATTCTAAGAAATGTTCACTTACTCGACTGAATTCAAATATTTGGTTAATCTTTTTGGGTTGCCTGCTTTATCAACAATATAGTCTTTATTGCAGCTTTATAAAGGTACAAAGAGTAACTCTTCATTTTTTCATATTTCCGCTGTGGTGACCATGTAGATGATTGTGTACTGAATTTGAAAAGAGCATAAATTTTGATGTTCCAGACAATGTTGCTTCCAGCAACCATCATTTCTACGGAAAAAGAGAAAAAAGCGCTAAATTTGTAGTTTCAATGACTTTTTAAATAACTTTTTCAGGAGTTAGAATATGGAATACAACACCAACTTTTCACAATTCTTCCGATAAGAAGTAGTAGGACTATCATGTATGGAAATTCTCAGTATAAAAGAAGCATTTTGAAGTCAGAATGAGACGTCTACCTTCAATTTACTCTTTAAATCGTGGTTCGATAAGGATTGTTTTAGTGGGTTGCTAAAATTTGTGAAAATAAATTCAGACGTGTCTGGCACGGAATCAACCATTCCATACAGCTTTGGCGAAGCAGCTGAAAGCACAACGTCTTTTTTGATTCAAAATGCGGAAGAAAATTACACATCAAGCCAAGCAGGTGAAACAGTGTTAAATGAAATCAAAAGCATGAAAGATTGATCAATTAAGTTTTTCGTAATTCATTCACGTTGCTTCTTGAATGGAAAGTATAATGGTGTAATCCTGTAATATTTTCTCTGAGGTTCAATTCATCATTGACTACGCTTAATGTTGATTGCAGAAATTGCTACGCAAGAATAGTTACCCATACTGGCTTCACAGTTCAGCGCTCTCTTTGTTCCATAAACTATACGACATGTGATCTAGTTTTTTGTCACTGAGAACACTGTCTTTAAACCAGGTGAAAATTTTTTTCATGAGCTGAATTTTGATTTTTCAGACAAATTTTTTGAGCTTGATCTTTAATCACAGTCTTACTGAAAGCAAGGCTAAAATTAGTCCGTACGTACGTTTATTTATATTGTTACTGAAGAAACGGATAGGTTCCTAGCAATAAACAAACCCGTTTCGATAAACGTGGCACGCAAAAAAGATTTTAAAGCAAGATCAACTTTATTGACTGGATTTTGTGAAATACGTGTAATAGCAGTCATAGTACCAAATATGAAATCATTCGAAATCCTTTTTTCAATAGAAATTAGATGATAAAGACTTCTGATGTTCCGCATACACTTATTTGATATAAGCACGTTTAGTATGTATCGAATTTTTATATTTTTTCGACCATATCCCTAGTCTTTGATTCACTGGAAAAATTGCACCTATTCCATAATGCTGAATTTTATGAAGGTTTGCCCAGCTTGAACAAAACTGAGGCCGTGTTCACGTCCTCTACCGCAGAAAATGTCGAAGAAACTTTTCTGTTCACAACGTTATTTACTGTTAGCCCCGACAACCAAACCAGTATTACGACTTTGCCGACGGCCGCAAGTAGCGCTGAAATTCAACCATCTCCGGAATCTACGGGATTGATCGAAGAAATATCTAACTTTTCTACCTCAATGAGTAAAATATTTATTATTTTCTGAATTTTAAATAGATATCAATTTTGAAAAATACGAACATTACAAGAGTTCATTTTCACTGTTGTCAAATGACTTTATTACTTCATCTTTTGGTGCTCAGCTTGGCCGGTCTTGAGTCTACCGGAGAGCCTTATAGAGCTAAAATGATCCCAAAGATGATTTAAGCGCTAAAATAGCATAAAAATATGATTAATATATGGTAAATCCAGTTTAACTTTGCGAAAAATTGTGGATTCCATCAATGGCGGAATCTTAGATTTTCCTGAGGGGGGGGGGGGTGGAAGAGTGGTACCCCCAACTTTTTCAAAAACAATCAAAAATAGGCCAAAAACGTTGCCCTTGACGTGTGAAATAGTGTTTTTCGGCGTTTTACATTGTCTACTTTTATTTAAAATCACTTTTGACGCAATACTTTTTTCGAAAAATTTTGAAATTTTCGACAATTTTGGGCAAACAAATATTAAATTTCTTTGACTTTCGCGAAAATCCGGTGCGAAGCGCAAAAAATGTGTGGAATTTAGGCTGAAGGACGTTTGAAAGCTTGGTTTACTGCTCGTTGTAGCATTTGACGCCAAACGTCGAAATTTTTTTGAAAGTTATACTCCAAAATCGAATAAATCTATGCTTAAATAGCTGTTTCTGCTCTTGAAATTGTTTTGGAAGCTATTCCACGAGAAAAAATGGCTTCAAAGTCGCAAAGAAAGTAAATAAGCGTCATTAATAGGTATTATCCGGCGCGAAGCGCCGGAAAAATTTGAGAAATTATGATCACTGACGGCCAAAAATCATTGCAAATTAAATATCCATTCTTTATCTCGCCAAATATTTTTGGCTAATGGTGGCGGCCGCCCCCGCCCCCTCCAAATCCGCCCGGGTTTCCATCAAGTTCCTACCTTATTCTACTTGCAAATATATGCCCAAAGTCACTATCGTAGAGTAGCACGACTGAAAATATTTTAACTGTAATTCAATTTGCATCTTAACCATTGTAGGTAAGATTTACTTGCGGGTTGCACATTATTTGAAAAAGCTTTAGGTAAACAGCTACATATGATACATTGATTACATGCTAAATTATGTCGTGTTCTTGTACCCGATTTTGAGCTTCTTCTTGCATCCTGTACAATTCAGTAGCTGCAGTGTCATATAAAACATTTGATGTTTCTTGGGACCACAAAAACACACAAAAGAAAAATCAATAATTTTTTTATTAGCAAAATGGCATTCTGTGGTCTCTTTGGTACGTGGAAGGGTCAAAAATTGAGCGTTTTGGGCCGAATTGACCTGAAAAATTGGTATAAATGCTAAAATAGCTTAAAACTACGTTATCCCACAGTTTTTGGTCAATTTTGAGCATTTTTGTAGATAATTTTCAATTTCCATCTATTTTTGGCCTTGTTTTGCTTCAGTTTTCTCGAAAAATTTTCCATTTTTCCATTATGAGGGTCTAGACCAGACATACACGTGGGCGGTTCGGGGGGTTTGGACTAAAATGACCTAAAAACTGATTTAAGCGCTAAAATAGCGTTAAAACTACGTTATTACACAGTTTCTGGCTAATTTGAAGTTTTTTTAAAGAAAATTTCGAATTTTCATCCTTTTTTGGCCTTCGTCTGGCCTTATTTTCACCACAAAATTTTCCATTTTTCCGTTCTTGGGGTCTAGAACCCCGAACCTTCAACGTGCAACTTTTCTCTGGAAAATGAGGCAACATGTAGGCAAAAATGGATGAATAATAAAAATTTCTTCAAAACTGCTTGAAAGGGACCAGAAACTGTGTAATAATGTAAATTTAACGCCGTTTTAGCGCTTATACTAGTTTTTGAGGTCATTTTGGCTTCAAAAATATACTAGTTTTTGCTATTAGTTTTTCTGATACTAGTTTTTCTTATACTAGTTTTTGAGGTCATTCCTGACCACCCAGATTGGCCCTACTATGAGTCTATGGTCTATACCCCCAACTCCCTCTTTGCGTGCATGTCTGGCCTAACCCTCCGTTTACCTTTCTAGATCGGCGTTAGTCCGTATCCTGAACTTTGTCTAGCCTCATGTTAGCTGAAGTTCTATCGTTTTTAATGCTTTGGCTTTATGAGAAATTATACAGCCGTGAGAAATTAGTATTATTTTGACATATTTACAGTGGTACCTTAACAAGTTTAATATGATAAAATAGCGTTCTAATACAAACTTAGCGATCTTTTCCTTTTCAACTGTTTATTACCATCCTCTGGTTGTGTTCAACTTAACTGAGATCTACTTTTTCTTATTTTTGCATGATTGTCTAGCAGATGCCTATACTTATGCATTGTGGTAGTTTTTTAATTGAAACTCTTCAAAAACGATTCTCGTGAATAATAACGTACATCTTTAGAAAGAGCTTAAAAAATTCGCACAAAACAAAACTAAGAGCAAGTGTAGTTTGAAATAGAATTGGTAGGCGATCTGTCATAGTAACCTTCGGCTGTAAAAACACGGCAAACGGAGGGTACTACCGCAAAAGAACTTTGTATTAAATTAAGTCTAAATTTGAATTAAACTTCGTATTCAAAAAATTATAACTTTGTAACGTAAGATTAATAAATGCAGAGGTTGATTTGCTTTTTTGTTGTAGCGCATGAATCAAGTCTACTTCTTAAATTTTAAAATAATGCCAGAGTTTATTCCACAGGCGTGACGGAAACAGCTATCACAGAATTAGAAAATGAGACCAATCCAGTAGCGGTAGCTGGAATTGTGACTAATGAAATAATTGGTAAACGGCTCTTTTTTCTTTACTGACTGTAATTTTTATACAAACTTTAAATTACGTTGATTGTTCTTAACAATGCGTCTTTTAACAAAATAATGCTAATTTGTTCAGATGACGAATCAACGATTTAATAAGAAAAAGCTTTGTTCCATTTCTTAATGTACATAGTATTCATTCGAGATTATTTTTATAAGCCTTTATTGATTACATGTGTTTTTCTCAGTAAGTGCATCCATATTTGTTAACATTTCAGTTAAATATTTGTATTTTAATCTTAATAGTTCAGTCCTCCATGAAATTTCTAGCAGTTCATCTTCACATGCTTTTAGCGATACCGACTTCTACGTTATTAGTTACGTTGTGGAATACGAATACAGCTCTGGTGCAAAATGCTACGGAGAGCACATGTAAGAAGTATTGCGGAAAATAACTGAATTTTTAATAAGCTAAAGACCTAAGTTTAAGAGTACTGAAAATAAATTGCAAATAATTTTTTCCAATGAGCAATTAATATAAATTATATATGTTATTTATGTTATTTATTTATTTTCAATTAATAAATATCTATGTTATTTAATTTTTTAATTATCTGATTGGAGGCATAATTTATGCACACAATAATAAGAGTAAAACGTCATTTACCCTAATTATAATTAGAAAAATATAGATAAGATTTCGGTTATACGTGGGTAATTAATTTTAAAGTCAAGAGACATACGTCAATTCTTAAAAATTATCTGCCATTTCCAGATTATAAATTAAAACGTATTTTAAGCGCTTCTCACAAACATATCGGAGCTAGCGCCCGCAGCCTACTCTGCTGCAGGCCATGGAACGTCGCCTAGTCCTCTCTTTGAACAAGGTAAATTCATCATAACAAATAACTCAATTTAATTGTCGATTTTCTTGTGGCACAATTATCGACAAAGAATTTAACAGGTTTTTGAAGAATGATGGGCAGTACGTGGAGGCAGGAAGCTGGAAAGGTTGTGTTTATAACACCAGAAGGAAAACAAAATTAAATTTCTATGAGAAAAGAAGTCAAAATCAAAACCGATAAAGGACAAAATTATAACATTTCGCAAAA
Organism: Mermis nigrescens; assembly: GCA_036768485.1. NCBI lineage: Eukaryota > Metazoa > Nematoda > Enoplea > Mermithida > Mermithidae > Mermis > Mermis nigrescens. Next base: position 2,992,173 of record JAVLUZ010000135.1, read on the forward strand.
GTACTCGAAATCAGCTAGAAACGGCCGTAGTTTACGTTTATACGCATTTTTAAAGCCGCTCAAATGAGATATCTGGTTAGCCCCTCACGTCGGCCATGATTTGTATCTGCAGAGTGTCACGAAATGATAGGCCCCGTTTGGAAATCGATTTCTGAGAAGCATGGAAAAATATGCAAATACTATGTTTTAGAGTATTCAATTATGCGTCGGATGTTTATTTACTCAACACTCAATGTACTTCAGGTTAATTTTTGGTTGATCTGGAACAAAAAATATCAAAGTATTTCGAATATCCAGACTAAATCGATTTACAAATCAAATTGAACATGATAGAGTTCCAGACAATTACATATGTATCATTTTCTAATTCTTTTAACACCATATGCAAATTTTTCGATACTGTTTCTATATAACAGCTTCCGATTTCCAACTCCATTTGTATGAGCTGTTCTACCCGATCCTTCACAATTTTACAAAGATCGATCTTTTTTCAGAGCTACCTGTGGAACATAGGCGCAGCCAGGGGCATTAGTGGCATATGCCCCCCAACCTGAAATTTTTCAGAAATTTTGTTGATTTTCCTGGTGCAATAATTGCGTTAAGAAAATTGAGTTTAAAAAAGCAAAAACGTCAAAATTTTCCGGCGCTTCGCAACGAGTCATTATTATTTATTGTTTTATATCCCAATTAGTTTAAAAGCTTGAAACAGCTAAAATAATCTAGCACTTGACATCACTTTGGTGATTTAATGCACTATTTGTTCGTTGAATGAAACTGCGCATGCTTGTTGAGCCTAATAGTAAAAGTGCGGATTGCGTATCAGTTTGTCTATTCCTTGCTTTGTTTGTCTTTCTTTATAAGGACACGTAATCCATTTCGAATGAAAGGAATGATCATAAATTTTCTTGTGTTTTTGCGCATTTTCTGTTTTCTGAACTACATCTTGTTAATAAAAAGGCTGCGAATGGGCCTGAAAATGGTAAGAACAGAATTTTCTGATACATCTTTCTACATCTCATTGCAGCGCCCCGTTGTTGCGCTATATACTTAGCAGAAGTCGAAAATGCATTTCAGGTCAGAAGTTTTTTGCATTGTAGGAGTTCATAGATTTTAAATGCTTTTGGGCTTGATTCAGAACCGAGATTTGGCTGATTTTGCGAAAATTTTAACGTCACTATTTAACATTAAAGTGCTCTTTTTACAAAATTTTCCGGGTCTCTGCCCCGGACCTCGCTAGTTTCCGCTTGAGCGCCCCACCGCAGTCCCCGAGCCGTAAACTCTCGTTCAGCCGTAAAATATCGTTGTACATGTGCAACGAGATTTTTTGGAGGAAAAAACAGGGTTAGGAATTTCTCCGGCGCTTCCCGCCGGAATTTGCTTGCTCTGTATGATTTGAGCGGTATAAATTGAGTTTAAAGAGCGAAAACGTGAAAATTTTCCTTCGCATAGTGCCGCCGGTTACTGTTCTCTCTTTTTGTAAAACTGCAGCATTGCGATGAAAAGCATGAATCGATCAAAATATCTTTATACTAAGTTAGTAATTCGCAGTTTTCTTGTAAGAAGCTTGAACTGTCCAAATCGTTTTGTATAAATTTGATAATTTTCTGCTCTGTGTGACTATTAGTATTCACAGAGCTACAAAATGTTAAGGGCGGTAAGAAAGGACTAAATTTCTTGGTGCTTTGCGCCAATCATGATTTCCGAACTGTTTGTCAATGAAAAGGTAGTAAATTCTACATTAAAACGGTAAAAATTTCAAAATTTTTGGCGCTGCGCGCCGCTTTACACTTTTTGTATTTTTGATTGTCAGAAACCCTTAAATTAGCTAGGCAACACTACTAAAGGTCGAAAAACTCAGTTTTACTATACATCACGCTACTAATATTTAATGCAAAAGTTGTCTTGAAAATTTTTGTGTATGCCCCCGAACCAAAATCCTGGCTATACCTCTGCTGTAGAAAGCTCTTTTTTACATAATATATCTTACTTTGTACTATCCAAAGCAGAATTGAACGCTTTACAAAATGGTACGTACAGATTTTTTCTATCATATCTCGTTTTTAGGGTTGTCAGAACTTTTGCAAAAGTGATTGATGTTTCATTCCGACACGTAAAATTTTACGAATAGTAGAAGACTGAACTATAGTCAGTCAGTCATAGGATAAATAAGCTAGGACTAATCATCCATGAAAAAGCGTATACACACTAACAGAAATAGCATTTGCATATTCAAGCAAATGTCCTGTGATTGCCGCAATCATTTAAGATTTGTATGCAGAAAGCTTAACGGCCAGCCCGTCCTTGAAGAAGCCTACCACGAAAAAGTGCAGTCTTCCTTCGATTTCTATAGTTTTTTACGCCTGTTCAGGTGTACCCGTAGTCGTTCAAGAATGTGATGGAACTTTGAAATTCGAAGCCTATCCTGTTCAGTCGAATAACCTGAAGGCGTTTACGTTTCACATGACCACTTCAACAGCCAATCATTGCGCAAAGGAGTGCTACAGGCGGGCATGCAAAGTTGTCGTGTTTGTTCCAAACCGAGGATCGGCTTTCAACGTTACCGAAGGTGATTGCAATATGAACTTTGTCGAAGAGTGGGCCTGCGAGCCATTTGATGACTTGGTTTCTCGTTATGATAATCCGCAAGCTGCCAGAATGCGTTGCTTTGTTTGTGGTAAGCGTACAAGTACAGCATGAGAATTTTCGGAAGGGAAGTCGGGCCCAAAAATTCTTTAAAGTGCCATTGTGCTAAAAAAACTACGGGTACATGTCAAAAACACTGTTTTTTTGACGTTTCAGGCAATGCTTGTTCTTCCTTAAACATAAAAACAATTAAACAATCTGAAAAAACCGAGTAAATTGAACAAAATATAGTAAAAAATATTTATATAGCGCAGAAAATTTGAGGATTTCGAGCCAAAAATGAGATAAAAACGCTTAAAAGGGCACAAATTTCACGAAAAATCGTTAATTCGGGGGGGAGGTTGCAGTCATTTCCCGTGGGTCCGTAGCCATTCTTGGGGGTCGAACCCCCACTTAAGAACAGTAAGCATTGATGCACAGCATGGCCGATCTGGAGGGGAGGGGGTTCAGCCGGTCTGGGGGGTCAAGAATTTGGCTTTTGGGGCCTAAATGACCTCAAAAACTGGTATAATCGCTAAAATAATGTTAACCATATTATTATGCAGTTTCTGGTCAATTTAAGGCAAGTTTTCTATTTTGGCCTTCATTTTGCCTCATTTTCCTTTAAAAATTTCCTATTTTTCTATTTTGGAGGTCTAAACCATAGGCTGGCAGCAACAAAATTCTGGAGGGTTGTGTGTGTGTTTATGTGTGGGCAAGATTTTTTAAGGTAAAAAAATGGTGGTATGGCGAAAAAACACCATTTTTCAACATTTCTCAACAATCACTATCCATTAACATCAAAAAATTGCGAAAAAGCAAAAAAATTTCAAAAGTTGAATTCTGGGGAGGGGTTATATTGGTTTTTTTGGGGAGGGGGTGTTCGGCCTTTTGGTGTGGATAATGGTGCATAGCCCTCAACCCCCACGCTCACATGGGGTCTAGACCCATCCAACCCTCACCCTACATGCATTTCTGGTGGTAAGTCGTTTTTTAACTTGCGTTCTTGTAACTCATTGCGTAGATTAGACTATTCGGTTTTGTACAATGCTCATAGAAATATTGTCTTGAATCACGGTTTTTTTGTATTCGGCAAAGATTTTTCGCGATGTACAAAGACTTTTGGGAACCGTCTTTGTGCATGTACAAAGATTTTTTGGAAGACAAAAACTGCAACAAAGGTTCGAAATTCGCTAAAATTCTCGGCGCTACGCGCCGAAATGAGCAATTGTGTGTTCTATATATCTTTATAATTTCAGAAATTGCATTTTGAAAGGAAAAATGCCAAATTTTTTGGCGCTTCGCGCCGTGAACCATCTTTGTACATGTACAAACGGACCTTGTACAAAAAAACACTGTCTTGAATGTTAAACGCTTAATTAAATAATTTTAGGCTGATAATTGTTTCCTGAATCAGCAAGGATTATTCAAATAATTCTAAACTGTAAATTACTTCGACGGAGGTAATTATTTTTTATTTGAAAGTTCTCAAAAATATTTCGCATCACAGTCCATTTCGCTCTCGTTTTCTATTTTAGTTGATATCTTTTTAAAATGGAGTTAATTATTTTATCACTAATTCTACTGCAGAAAAAGAGCCAACTGAAGAGAGTTTGACGTCTTCAAATATTACAGCAGAGCAAGGTAAATGAAAGAAATTATGTGATTATGAAAATGTTTATCTGTGTTACCATTTATACAGTGACAACTAGTGAAATATCAATCACGGAATCTCAAATAACGACATCGACAAGTTTGGAGTCGGCCGTAAACGAAACCGGTAATAAATTATGTTAATTGAATATACGATAGCTTATTTGCTTATTATCTAAAGCAGAGGTGGATTTTGGCGGATAGAAAGATTAGGAGTGAATTTTTCATAAGTTTTGCCTTTTATTTATCATAATTTTTAGAAATTTCGATGTTTTCGCCGAATAAGACTTATAACGATGTTTGTTCTCTTTGTGTCTTAAGCAGTTAGATTGTAGCTGTAGGGGACTAGGAAACTAGCCCCCCCAAAGGCTGGGAGTTTTAATATTTTTTACAAGGGCCCTTAAAGGAAAGAATTCAAATTTCTTAAAGTGTATCTGAAAGACCGCTAAAAAGATTACTTATACATCATATTTGTTTAATATAAATCAAATCAAGTTTAGTAGTCGCTCAGATATCCAACTTCAAAATTTTCGTTTCCCCAAAATTCAGAAGGCCAGCTACGCTACTGAGTATGCTGCGAACATAGGATTGAAGAACAAAAATTGCTTATAAAATACGAGATTTAAGTTTAACTTGTGGTGTATCTGGGAAATTAACGAGCGGCATAATGGCTGCCATTTCACGATGTTTCATATACTGAAATTTCCGAGGTTATCCTTCAGAGATCATAATAAGTAACACGCAGTTCGTTGGAAAGATTTAGTTCTAAACCTCTAGGAATAGGAGGGAATTTAGTGGGAGAAACTATTAAAAATTAGGATAAAACCTGACAAAAATCAAAAATTGTTCAGGAATTTCAAATAGTTACCGAAACCATGGTTATATTCATAGTTTCCTAGCTATCTAAGCGCTTAATCCCATTTTCAATGCCATTTCAGCTCAGTGTTTTTTTTGTATTCGGCAGAGATTTTTCCCGATGTACAAAGACTTTCGGGGATCGTCTTTGTACACGTACAAAGATTTTTGGGAAGATAAAAACTGCAGAGAATGGTTTGAAATTCGCAAAAGTTTTCGGCGCTTTGCGCCGAAATAAGTAATTATGTGTTTTACATATCTTTAAAATGTCAGAAATTGCATTTTGAAAGGAAAAATGTCAAATTTTTCGGCGCTTCGCGCCGTTTTTAGACGATTACTAGTGATTTTTGCCCTCAGAAACCCAGAAATTAGCTTAAATACACTACCAAAGGTCGAACAACTCTGTTTTTGCCACACTTAAATCGCTACTGTACCATATTATAGTACCCAAAAATTTGTGTGTACAAAATGTACCAAGACTTTTAGAGACCATCTTTGTACATGTACAAATGGACCTTGTACAAAAAAACACTGTTTCAGCTCAATGACACCAATTTTTGGAGATATTTCTCTCCAGCAGACCCCCGGACCGAGTTTTCGAGTACATTTTGACCTTATAAAAGTATCTGACTGATCCGCAGGCTGGTCTCCGTAGCCATTCTTGGGGGTCGAAGCCCCACTTAAGAACAGTAAGCATTGATGCACAGCATGGCCGATCTGGAGGGGAGGGGGTCAGCCGGTCTGGGGGGTCAAGAATTTGGCTTTTTGGGCCAAAATGACCTCAAAAACTGGTATTATCGCTAAATAATGTTAAATTATATTATTATGCAGTTTCTGGTCAATTTAAGGCAAGTTTTCTATTTTGGCCTTCGTTTTGCCTCATTTTCCTTGAAAAATTTCCAATTTTTCCATTCTGGAGGTCCAAACCATAGGCTGGCAGCAGCTAAATTCTGGAGGAGTGTATGTGTGTATTTATGTGTGTGCAAGATTTTTAAGGTCAAAAAATGGTCTAAAAAATGGTGGTATGGCGAAAAAACGCCATTTTTCAACGTTTCTCAACGATCACTATCCATTAACATCAAAAAATTGCGAAAAAACAAAAAAAATTTCAAGAGTTGAATTCTGGGGAAGGGTTATATTGGTTTTTTTTTGGGGAGGGAGTGTTCGGCCTTTTGGTGTGGATAATGGTGCATAGCCCCCACCCCCCACGCCCACATGGGGTCTAGACCCAAGCAACCCTCACCCTACATGCATTTCTGGTGGTAAGTCGTTTTTTACTTGCGTTCTTGTAACTCATCTACTTCTTCGTTATTTCTGGTCACACAAGACTGCAAATGGTTCAAGTCGATAGGCGCATAGCATGGTTTATCTAGGAATCACACTGTTCTAAGAACCAGCCAAAGAGTTTCGTTGCGCTGAAATGGCCTTAAAAATGGCGTGGATATTGAAATAGAGTTAAAATATCTTCAATCCGCAGCTTGTAAATTTTGCACAAACGTTTTGACTTTTTTTGGTTTTTAGCTCTTATATTGCATTCTTTCCCGAAAACATTGCCCTTCCCTTCTTATAATCTATAGCCGCAAATCATTAAATACATTTCTTCCCTATCTTCCCTACTTTATAAATGCTTACGTAATGGAAAAGTTCTTTCATGCTTTTAAACCAACGCTTAAAGTGATTACGATTTTCTCAGTGCTCGCGGGTAAATAGTCAAGATAAGTTTAATGGATTTTTTCATATTGTCAAAACTTCAATATCGGTTTCATTATTGGAATACGTTTTCTTACCTTTTGCGTAGATTAGACTATTCGCTTTTGTACAATGCTCTTAGAAATATTGTCTTGAATATTAAACGCTTAATTGAATAATTTTAGGCTGATATTTCTTTCCTGAATCAGCAAGGATTATTCAAATAATTCTAAACTGTAAATAACTTCGACAGAGGTAATTATTTTTTATTTGAAAGTACTCTAAAATATTTCGCATCAAAGTCGATTTCGCTCTCGTTTTATATTTCTGTTGATATCTTTTCAAAATGGAGCCAATCATTTTATCACTAATTCTACTGCAGAAAAAGAGGCAACTGAAGAGAGTTTGACGTCTTCAAATATTACAGCAGAACAAGGTAAATGAACGAAATTTTGTGATTATGAAAATGTTTATCTGTGTTACCATTTATACAGTGACAACTAGTGAAATATCAATCACGGAATCTCAAATAACGACATCGACAAGTTTGGAGTCGGCCGTTAACGAAACCGGTAATAAATTATGTTAATTGGATATACGATAGCTTATTTTCTCATTATCTAAAGCAGAGGTGGATTTTAGCGGATAGAAAAATTAATACTGAATTTTTTCATAAGTTTTGGCTTCTATTTATCATAATTTTTAGAAATTTCGATGTCTTCGCCGAATAAGACTTATAATAACGTTTGTTGTCTTTGTGTCTTAAGCAGTTGGATTGTAGCTGTGGCAGACTAGGAAACTAGCACCCCAAATGCTGGAAGTTTGAATATTTTTTACAAGGGCCCCCAAAGGAAAAAATTCAAAATTCTTAAAGTGTATCTGAAATACCGCTAAAAAGATTACTTATACATCATATTTGTTTAATATAAATCAAATCAAGTTTAGTAGTTGCTCAGATATACAACTTCAGAATTTTCGTTTCCCCGAAATTCAGAAGGCCCGCTACGCTACTGAGTATGCTTCGAACATAGAATCAAAGAACAAAAATTGCTTATAAAATACGAGATTTGAGTTTAACTTGTGGTGTATCTGTGAAATTTACGAGCGGCTTAATGGCTGCCATTTCACGATGTTTCATATACCGAAATTTTCGAGGTTATCCTTCAGAGATCATAATAAGTAACAAGCAGTCCATTGTAAAGATTTAGTTCTAAACTTCTAGGAACAGGAGGGAATTTAGTGGGAGAAACTATTAAAAATTATGATAAAACTGACAAAAATCAAAAATTGTTCAGGATTTTCAAATATTTACCGAAACCATGGATTTATATTCATAGTTTCCTAGCTATCTAAGCGCTTAATCCCATTTTCAATGCCATTTCAGCTCAGTGTTTTTTTGTATTCGGCAAAGATTTTTCCCGATGTACAAAGACTTTTGGGGTTCGTCTTTGTACATGTACAAAGATTTTTGGGAGGATAAAAACTGCAAAAAAGGTTTGAAATTTGAAAAAATTCTCGGCGCATGAGTAATTGTGTGATCTACATATCTTTAAAATGTCAGAAATTGCATTTTTAAAGGAAAAATGTCAAATTTTTTCTGCGCTTCGCGCCGTTTTTAGACGATTACTAGTGATTTTTGCCCTCAGAAACCCAGAAATTAGCTAAAATACACTGCCAAAGGTCGAACAACTCTGTTTTTGCCACACTCAAATCGCTACTGTACCATATTATAGTACCCAAAAATTTGTGTGTACAAAATGTAAAAAGACTTTTAGGGACCATCTTTGTACATGTACAAACGGACCTTGTACAGTAGAACTAAAAAAAAATTTTAAAAAATAAAAAAAAATTATGTACAAAAAAAACACTGTTTCAGCTCAATGAAACCAATTTTTGGAGATATTTCTCTCCAGCAGACCCCTTGACCCAGTTTTCGAGTACATTTTGACCTTATAAAAGTATCTGACTGATCCGCAGGCTGGTCATGCTGATGAAGAAGAAGACATGTCTGATCAGTCTGTTCGATCGGTGGAATCAGTTAGAGAGCTTTAATTAATTGAAATAATTTTAAAAAATCATGTAAATGTTAACATAGTAACATAGGATATTTCAGTTGCCTTTGCAAAAAAGTTTTGATTTTTGTCCATTTTTAGCCTTTTTTTTGCTTAAGGAGTTCTTTGCATTTCTCATGGCAGGACTAGACTGTTAGTGTTCCTAGGGAAGTTTGACCTTCCCGAATGCCCGCTGACTCCGCGAAATCCTGCTGACCCCATAATTTATGATTTCTAACAGTGTTACAAATTATGCTGTAACGTTGTTGATGTGCCTCAAAGTATCGATTTTTTATTGCTTCGCACTAAATAGTCTTTTTTACCACGTTTTGTTCAATTTAATTGAATTTTTAAAATTTTTCGAGCATTTCTGTTTTAGTGAGAAAAGGCACCGTTACGAACGTCGAAAGTAGTGTTTTGACACGTACTTATCGTTTTTAAGCCCAAAAAAACTATTTTATAAAACATTTATGGAGTTGACGCCTAATTCCCGTGCTGTATATGTTTGGTTTAGACCCCAAACCGCCCACGTGCGTGTCTGACACCGACTTTTATTATATATATAGGGTGACACAAAAAAAGCTACACTTAGGTGTTACAGATCATAACCTCGGCTGATATAAACATAAAACTTTAGGACCGGATGCATTAGATTGATAAAAATGTCTTTCCATGCATAAACTCTGGCGTTTAAACAATATCGAAATGAGGTGTACACAAATCGCCGTAGTGCACGGAGCTCTAGCAGCTGGCCAAATTTTTAAACGCACTTTAAACAAGGTCAAATTTATTCAATACAGCTGATATTAAAAAAACATATGTTAATTATTGCCCAAGTTATGGTGTAACATTGAGGTTCAGCCTTTTTTGGGCCCACCCTGTATAATACACATGAGCCCATTTCGGTCTGCTTTCAGCCACGCAAGAATCGAATATAAGTGCGGGTCCCATCGTAAGATCATGCGAAGGGACTGTAAAGTTCACGGCATCTCCGGTGCTAGATAACCTTGACATCACGTTCAATACCCAATTAACGTTGGCGACTTTGTCTCTGTCCAATTGCGTGAAACAATGCTATAATCGTGCCTGCACAGCTGCCATATTTAAGCCATTTTTCGAATCGTCTCTTGTGCCCGACGGCGGTGAATGCAATCTAACTTTCAGTGACATTGATGCTTCTACGACGTGTCCTCCGGACCAAACGTCCTATAATACAACAGCTACGAACCCAGAGCTGCCGACTTTGGTGCAGTGCTTAACTTGTGGTTAGTAAATTTGTACCATGCCACTAGATTCCATCGATTTTCCGAAGGGGGGTACCCCAACTTTACCAAAAATAGTCAAAAACAGGTCCAAAAATTTTTCCTTCATGTGCGAAAAAGCGTTTTTTCAGCGTTTTACGTTGTCTACTTTTATTTAAAATCACTTTTGACACAACATTTGACGAAAAGTTTTGAAATTTTAGACAATTTCGTTCGTAAAAATCATTAAACTTCTTTGACTTTAACGAAAATCCGGCGCAACGCGCCGAAAAATTTATGTAATTTAGGCTGAAAGACGTTTACAAGTTTGATTTACTGCTCGATTTCCTGTATTTGTAGCATTTGACGCCAAACGGTGAAATTTTTATAAGGTATGCTCAAAAATAGAAGAAATCTATGCTAAAATAGCTGTTTCTGCTCTTGAAATTGTGTTGGAAGCTATTCCATTAGCAAAAAATGGCTCAAGGGCTGCAAAGAAAGTAAATAAATGTCATTAATAGGTTTTATCCAGCGCGAAGCGCCAGAAAAAGTTTGAGAAATTATAATCATTGACGGTCGAAAATTATTGCAAATTACATATCCAATCCATTCTTTATCTCTAGCCAAATATTCTTGGCCAATGGGGAAGCCGCCCTCCGCTCCCCCATTAAATCCGCCCCTGGATTCAATCATATTGTTGATGATTGCTAACATCCCAAAAGTAAAGAAAAGCATTGCTTAGAAGAATGATATACAATGAGTCTGCAAAATTTTTGTGCGTTTTTTCTTGATTCGATTTCCTTTATGAATAATATTTTACCGCAAATTGTGTTTTTCTTTTCCTTCTCTTTTTTTGCTCCTTTTCTCTTCGATGCTCTCCTCAAAGCGAAAGATGCTGGTTCTAAAAAGAACTTTTTTTGGTACAGGGCTGAAAAATGAAAATATGCTGCGCGCAGATCTGCTCTATAATAAACATGGTCATTTTTGGGTAAAATGTCATCAGCATTTTTTGACCAGTCTGACTCTGATTACTGGAATTCACTACGTGGTGTGCAATATAGCATGGTTGATATGCAGGTCTTAAGAGGACTCAGGACTAAGTTTTTTTGGTCGCCTTTATTTGTGTACTCTAAGCGTGAAAACTTTGTAAAAACTGATTTCAATATATTTCTGCTCCAATTTTATTTTAACTTTTATTTCATTATTTTTGTGATCTGACTCCTTTACTCATATTCATGGTTTTACGCTTCATCATTTAGAGTTTTCAATTTAAAAATATCATTGCATGGAGTAAAATAAGAAATACGATACTCAATTTCGGATTTAACAAAAGTTCTTCGATATAAAAGGTTAACATTACAAATTGCTCATTAGTTGCAGAGTGGCCAAGATTGCTTTGTAACTATTGTAGTCCTTCTTGCCCAGAATATATATTATCGCCACTAAGGAATAAAACCGCTAGAATATGTCGCTGGCAGTCTTTTCATTCCATTCTCCCAAAACTTACTGTACAATCTTCCTATTGTTTGAAAAACCGAAATCTTATCCTTCTTTTCTGCGGTTTTGCAGCTTATATTCGTTTTATTCTTTCACGCAACCAAATGGTCGATATTTTGCACCTTTATTTCTCTCAGACCAAGGAATTATTGTAACTTCACCTCAATGGTCGTCGGAATACCCTGAATCTACCGTTGCTACGTCGCTAAACACATCTACTGCCGCACTAGGTAGTTTTCATTGCAATAATTTTTTGGTACTATAAGCAATTTAAGCGACCGGGGAAAAATTGTTTACTTTGTTATAAGGGATGTTTGAATAATGGTTTCATCCGACATGAAAGTTGACTGGAGTATCAATTTGTGTAATGTATAAAAAATATATTGAGATAGTCGACGAACTTAATGTTAGCGTGAGTTTTCGCTGACGCACGTTTCTTACTTTTTATTTTCCATTTTATTTTTTATGATTTTTATGTTAGGTTTGTATAACTTAATTTTCTTACTGTAGCATCTGTTCATTCCGTGTCATCTTCTTGATAGCAATGTATTGAAATAGTCCCTATAAATTTCAAGCAACAACTTCTGGGGAAATCACGAAGGTTGCTCAGTCGGAGTGTGCCGCAAACATTTCTTATTCAAGCTCTTTTGTTGGAATCGAGCAAATTAGTCAATCGAATGTGTCTATGTCGGCTTCTAACTTAGCCCAGTGCGCCGAAATGTGTTATTCTAAAAAGTGCTCGTCCGCAGTCTTTGTTCCTGCCGTAATTTTGAAAGCTGCAACTGGGGATTGTCAACTGAATTTTGATGAAACTATCGATTGTCCTAGTTCCAGTGAAGCTGTTTCCACAGAATCGTTGAGCAGACCTGTAAAACTCACTTGTTTGACGTGCGGCAAGGGATACAGTAAGTATTTATGGAAAAAGAACACGTGTATGTATAAACAATTTGGCTATTAAAAATTCTATGGGGATGTTTCAAGCATGACCTTACTAACGTTGTGTGTCTACCTTAATGAAATTTATTAGATAACTTAACGTTTAGAAAGATTTGATTTACTAATTAAAATGATATTTTAGATAGCGTCCCGACCAGTCACAACAATAATTCCAGCAGTCCTAGTCTCCCAGTCCGAGCAGTCCCACCATCGTGTTATCAGGATATAAAAGCATTTAAGCTGATACTTTTCTAACATTTATCTAATTTGTTGCAAGCACATTTTCACTTTCATGTTAGGCATATACATATGTACAGCATAGGAATCCTGGAGATCAGCCCGAAATTTTTTTCCAAAAGTGCATTTTTGGGCTTAAAACTGATAGATACACTCCAGCAACACGATTTTTTGGTGTTAATGACGGTGCTCCTTCTTTGCATAGAATAAAAACACCAAAAATTGCTGAAAAAATAAATTGATCAAATCAAATATGATAAAAATGGATTATTTGGCAAAAAGCGTCAAATAATTTATATTTATGAGTCACAGGATCGCTAAAATACATAAAACAGCTTATTTCTCAAAATTTCTCGGGAAATCACGAATTATAGAGGTTGGCAGCACACACGGGCGTGGGAGTCTAGAGGTTTACACCCCCTCAGAATCTAAAACCACACAAAATCGTTAACCCCCAGAATTGAATTTTTGTTGCTATTTTTGGCAATTTTGCCCCATCTGACCCCCAGAATTTGGCTGCTGCCTATGTATGGACTCAGCGGCATTTTGGCGAGGGTCAGCAGCCATTCTGGAGGAGGTCAATTCCTAGCAAAACGATTGACAGTAAGTATATGCTTGAGATAGCTTGGTCACTAAAACTCTGGATTAATTCTATCCTCTTTAAAAACGCTTTCCTCTTGTACTCTCTAACATCTACCGCATTAGATTATTCTCAACAAAGCTGTCTTCAGAAAGTTGGCTTATTAAGTAAGTACCGTCTTGTTAGATTGTCCATTGCCAGCCGTTCAACACCCTATGAACTCTCAAAAATCTTGTTATCAAAAACAGTTAGTTTGATTTGATGGTTTCTGTTATATACTTACATTATGCATTGCAAATTGATGTCAATCTAAAACTTCTTATTTTCCACCATTTAGCTGCTTTACTGCCTGTCGCTGAATCAACAGAAGCATCAAATGTTGTTGTCAGTACTCCGAAATTGGAGCCGTCCCAGATTTCAATAAACACAGGTAACGCAGTATCTGAATTGCAGATGAAAAATCAGCAAAAAATGTCTTTTTATTCAATTCGTTGGTTGCAGTGTGGTCGCAAAATATTTTTATTCATATCTTATCTCAATTTTTTCTCAATTTAGCCAATTTCCCAGCATTAATTGTGCATTTGCATCTTAAAATACGAAGTACGGTAAAACGTAAAGGCAGAACACAATCTACAATGACACATTACTTCAATTTTTTGTCAAATTTTTTTATGGATTCTTGTTTGTACCCGTGGAAACAATTATATAGGTGGCCCATAAAAAGGCTGCATTCCAATTCAACAGGTCATAAATTCAGTTGATGTGAAGATAAAACTTTAAAACTGACTGTATCAGATAGGTAAAAGTGTCTTCTTTCAAACCGTGTAAAAATTCGGCCAGATGTCAATGGTTGGAGCGCTATGGCAATTCGTTTACACCCTACTTTAAAATTGTTTAAACCACAAAATTTCTGCATTGTTTCTCATTATTGCGTTTAAAGGTAACCTTTCTTGATATTTGGTCACAACAATTAATTAGCCCATTTTTTAAAACCTTAGAATAGGTGCTCATCCTACTGAGAGCAAAAATTTCAGGATATCGTCGAAAGAGGGTGCAAATTTATGGCAGGACCAATGATGCTATTGGGATTTAAAAAATATCAAAGTAGGGTGTAAACAAATTGCCGTAGCACCCGTACCGTTGATATCTGGCTAAAATTTTTCCACGGTTTGAAAGAGGAAACTTTCATCTATTTAGTGCACTGCAAAATTGGAATGCAGCCTTTTTGTGGGCCACCCCATATTTAGCACTATGTTCAAAGACCCTAAACCTATTTTGTAATGCAAATCGTTTCCATAGATTTGTTTGAGATTTCAAAAACTTGCTACTCGATAGATATCACCTAAACACTCATAATATTTTGTATTAATTTCCCGCAAACTTTTTTTCAGATTGTAAAAACTTGGTGTTTGAGGCCATTCCTCCGAGTCCATCCCAGAGTATAAGTTTCACGGGAAGCACGAGTGCGATGTCGGCCCAGGAGTGTGCTATGAAATGCTACAAAGCCGGATGCAGCGTAGCCGGTTATACGAACTTTGGATTTTTGAATCCCGTCCCGGCTCCTTGCATGTTTGCTTTTCAAGATAAACTTTGCACAGGACAACAAAAAGTGTCATCTCATGCCACTGCTGGAACAGTCCAACTGCAATGTTTTGAATGCAGTGAGTGGTAGTAAAGTGGTTAACCGTTAAATGGCATGAATTTTCGAAATACATTTTCCTATAATACAATTTTCGCAAATTTTCCTTTTTTAGATATACATATTCTGGTAGGTGTTTTTGATCTAAAACCTAAAAATGCGTTTAAAACCTGGCGTTAACGCAATAGCGATCAATAATCAAAAGTCAAATAAATTCAAAATGCTTTTTTGACAGAAAGAGTCGAACCCATCTTTCATTGCGTAAAACATGCCAAGTAAGTTTTGACGAGAATGGTTTTGGCCATCAGTGCTATCCAGTCCTGCTTTTCAAATGAAATCGGTGTTACTAATCATCTGAAGACCATTAATTCACTGTCAACTGATTAGAATATATGCGCAATGTAGAAGAATAGTTAGGTACCGGACATGCATAGCATCGGAATTTGGGGCGGGGAGCAGCTGGAATTTTCAATTGTCTTTTTTGGCCTCAGAAAAGGTGGATACGTGTCAAAAATATCATTTTTCATAGTTTTTGACTATTCTATATCTTTGAAGAATGTAAAAATATTGATAAATTGCGAAAAGTACCATAAAAATTCGACTAAATTAGAGAAATATTGTCAAAAAATGAGTGCGCGGCGCGAGGCGCCGAAAAATTCGACACTTTTGAAGAAAAAGAGATAAAAATGCTTAAAAGTGCGAATTTTATTAAAAAATTGCGAATTTAGGCAGGGCGATAACTTTTCTGAAGTGTGAAAACCCTCCTCCCAACCCTCCCCTTCGACGATCATGTATGGTAGGTATGTTGTTTATTTTCCTTAATTGTGTAGATGATTTTCAAGCTTTTACTTAAATCTTGGTTCAACCGAAATATTCTACCTAATCATAATCCTAATGTCTTACCCAATTTACGTGCTGGCATCAAGTTAGACGCATGCTAGTAAGCCTAAGTTTAAACTGAATTATTGACAAAAAATTGACCCCTCCTCTCGCACTCTTTAAAGCTGGAAAAGCGATAGCGGATTAGCGGATATTTGGGTTGGCTCTTCCTCAAGATATAGCTCAGTCATTACCATAGATGCATAGCATGGACGATTTGGGGGTCAGCCGTCGAGAGGGTCAGGAATCGAGGTTTTTTGGCTAAAATAACCTCAACAACTTGTATTAGCGCTAAAATAGTGGTAAAACTACGTTATTACTCCGTTTCTGGCCTTGTTACTCCGTTTCTGGCCAATTTGAAACACTTTTAGAGAAAATTTTCAATTTTCATCCGTTTTCAACTTTTTTGTCCCATTTTTTCCGAAAAACTTTCATTTCTCTATTCTGGATCGTCTAGACACCCAACCTCCCTCCCCCATGCACGTCTGGTCATTACTACACTTACCTCAGAGGTTTTGATACTCCCTTTTCTTACAACACTTTATTGGAACATTTTTGAAGATTACGTGAACGCATGATTCTGAATCAAATTTTTACAAAAGATGCCTAAAAACACGTTATCAGATTTCTGAGTACACTGTTAACCTTTTTCACTGAATTTAATTCAAATAAATTAGGCTAAAAAAGTGATTTAGAAGTTTGATGCAGTTTTGTTGTTCAGTATCGGTAAACTTTATCATATGAATCGATGTACTGTTGAATACCCTGTCATTTCAATTCAGAACACTTTTGTAGTCGTTTTGGACTATTTCAGCTCTCGAATAAATGAAACAGACTTTGTCATAGGGGGAATTGCGCACGTTACTGCAAATTTAGATGTACACAGCTTTGCAGATGCCATAAAAAGCTAATAATTTTCAGGTGACTCACTTGCCGGCCAAAAAACTGAAGGTTCGTCGGGCATCGTCACTGCGGGTAGTCCGTATTACGGATCTGCCTATCTTACTGATGTCCCTGCTGTTCAATCTGACACACAAAAGAGCTCTTCTACGCCCTACGCGCAAACGTTTCAAAGTATTTCGGCTTCAGTTACGCCTTCAGGTGAAATTCAGATTCAGAAATCAATATAGTTCTTTGAAGGACTATACCGCGTTGTCTATTTGTATTGCCGTGATTTCTTCTATCGTGCTGTCTGCTCACTTCAGGAATGCTTATACATGTGTTTTGTACCGTGAACGCAGAATTTAAATGACTTTATGAATCTTTATTAAATTTATTGACGAAGAATTCGCACTTTGTTCAAGCCTGCAGCTCAGTGCTTGAAAGTTTTTGTATTAAGCATCTGGGGACGATCATCCACGGTGCGCATACCTGGGCATGGGGGTGTGGGGGGTTTTTGATGCCAATGGATATTGCTCAATGAGAAACGTTGAAAAATTGTGTTTTTTCGCCATACCACCATTTTTAAGGCCATTTTTTGACCTTTGAAAAAATCTTGCACACCCCCTAGAGCTTTGGTGCCGCCCACCTATGATGGTGCGACATGTTTAGAAGTTTATATTTCTTTATTTCTCTCCTTTACTTAGCACACTTTTTCAAAATTTTCCATCGCCTTGAATAACATTTTCAACCATGTAATTGCTCACTTTCTTGGAAATCAGAAAGCCTTGTTGTTTCCAAGCGAATAAAACAGCTTTTGTGCTCCACTATTGTATACGAAACACCAAGGAATGTAGCGATGATTTACGTATTTTTAGCCATCTTCCATTCTGAATTGTCTTACTTCTTCGGCGCTTCATGTCGAATTTCTGCGAATGAATAATATAATGAAATTCTGACAGCTTATGTGATTTTCTAGATTAGGCACTTCGAAACATTTTTGGAAAAATTTACACTATAACATGATTTTAGCCAGATTAGGCACCAGAAGGTGGCAGAAAGACGCTATTAATGCATAAATTACGGATATTTGAGAGACTGCAGCTATTTTGAAAAAAATGTATCACGCTTTCTTACGAAAACCATGTATCCGCTACTGTTCACCTACCTTACCTTTACATTTTTTAAAGCAAACCTGGTAGAAAATAATAATTGTAACGAGAAAGATTAATTCCTAAGTTTGGCCACAGTCGTTCATTTTTTGCATCTTTTGATCTTGGGCCACGATAAAGATTCCAGTGAAGAATCCAAGCAGATTTCTTGCATGAATCACATCATATTTTATGCTGGTGAGGGCGAATTAGTGCGTGATAGCTGCTATTGACGTAAGCTAGCTGCTTTACCTAATTTGCGATGGTACGTTCGTTTAATATTTGCATGTATACGTTCATCGTGTGATGCTTTTGATTCTCACAGATTTTCTGGCCTATTTTCATAGTTGTCATTGAGATTTTGCATTTCGGTATTTCTATGGGTTCAAACAACTAGTCTTTTCTACTTTATTTAAGTTTTTGCAAATTCTTATGTTTACGCTTCAAAGCACAATATTTTCTGGTCATTTCTCCATCAGCTACCTAACTGTCTCGTTTAATTTGCACTTCTGCTAACACTCACATTTAGCCAGTGGCAGATCCAGGAAAACCTGACTGGAGCGAACCTTAAATTTTCCAGATAGTTTTAAAGATTGCGCCAAAAATCCGACCATTATGCTTGAATTAGCGGTTTTCTGCCGTCTTTAGATAGAATCATTTTTGATTCGGAACAATGTAGAAAAATTTCAAAAGTTTTGAGAAACGCACAAAATTAGTGCAAAACTCGGCACAAAGCATCGAAAAAATACTCGAGGAATCATTGTAAGAAGTAAAATATCCTTGTTATGTACATAAACTACTCTTCTAACGTAAAAATATGGTCTTTTAGAGTTCCAAGAAAGTCAGTAAATTTCATTAATGAGTAAAAATAAAAAAGTAATAGAATCAAAAATCATAGTGAAAAATGGCTGAAATCATCAAAAAATACACATTATTCTCTATTGCGCCAAGTATTTTTAAGGACGGGGCGGCCGCCCCCCATCCCCCTAAATCCGCCCTTGCATTTAACGTTATTGTGCTCACTGTATACAAATTTACTGACAGACTGATTTTTATTAAAAAAACTAGCCTAGTATTCACAGCCCTTTCCTAATGGCAAACAATCGGAACTGAATTGTAAAAGATGAATAATGAAATATGAAAAAAGAGCAAAATCACGCTTAATAAGTTGCGTTCTTTCTGATATTGCGATATACAAAAAACGTTAATTTATTTGTCTAATGCTGGATATCAATATTATGAATTTAAAGTAATTTAGCATGTCCTGGAACAGTCAAATTTCAAATTGCTCAGTCGTCGAATGAAAAACACCTGTCACGCGTTGAAATTGTTGCACCCACTGCCCAGGAATGCGCTAAAGCTTGCCTATTGAATCACACGTGCACTTCAGTCAGCTTTGCAGCAGAAGATAGAACCGTATCAGTTCCTCCATTGTGTCAATTACTGTTCGACACTCAATTCAAATGCGATTCTAATCAGCCTTTTGCTAAAACATACGACGGCAACAAAGTTGTCAAGCTGGATTGCATCAAGTGCGATGGTAATTGTCTTTTTTCAAAAAAAGTTGGCTGTGAAAACGGGAGGAGATCCTTGGGTCTACGACGTTTTGACGCAGCCGTTTTGGCGCTAGCAACTTATAAATCATTCTTATTACATCAATGTTGAGGCAATTTTAAAATAAATTATATATTCAGAGAGCAGGTTCTACAAGCTACAAAATAGCGCAGTGTTCTTTTCGATTCGATGAGTATTCATTTGTGTACGACTGAAAAACTGTAGATAATCCAGTGTATTTTTAGATGCATTTAATCATCTCACTAAATTCAAAGATATTCTAAAAGTAATTTATACCATCACGTAGAGAGTTAAATGGGTTTTCAGAATCTGTATTATACTTTAATCATAAATGAAATGTAAATGATTTATAATATTACAAAGAGTGTTGGCGCCAAAACGTCCCATTTCGGGAAATCCTTTGACATTATCTGACCCAGCCGGATACTACAAAACAACAGTGAACGTCTAATTTCTCTAATCAATTTTCGACTGCTGAGAAGCTATAATGGGGAATGAATTTAAGCACGGAATAAATAATTAAAGTGCGTATAATCTACGCGCGCCGATAAACGAATTCGGTTGAAATGTAGATAAGTAAGTTCTTGATCAGCAATTGCTCAAAATGTAGTTATGTGTGTCTTTAGAACATGAGTGGCGTTGCAAGAATAAATAAACTGATTTTACAAGTATGAGTACTAGATCCAGGGGCGGATTTACGAAGGGGCAGCTCCCCTTACCCCATCGATCCAGCATAAATATGATTTTTAACTGTTTTTTGTGTAATTTTTCTCTATATACTCCTGCTTATTTATTTTTCACGTTTCACTTAGACTCTTACGCCTCGTAAAACCTGTAATTTCTCAGAATATAATTTTTTAGGTACATTTGTGCTATTTTTCGCGTCTTTCTGTTTTTTTAAACGAATAGCCTTCACTTCTACCTCTTTCTTCCTTCTTTCAATTTATTTACTTATTTATTATTATTATTTTACTATTTTTCCTCCATATTTTCTCTAAAATATACTTTTTTTCGCTTTTTTGTCGTATTGATGACTTCCTATTATTTATAAATTTTTCCGTATAATGCCTATCCATTACATTGATTCATTTTCTTGACGGCCTGGAAACCATATTTTTGTAGTTTTGTTCCATTTTTCAGCATGAATTCTAAGAATTTTTGTCGTTTCGCGTTAAATGCTTTAAAAGTTTTGATGCAAGTGCTGAAATACAGGAAATACCGAAGTAATTAAAGTCTATAAACGTCTTTTAGTCGAAATTTCGTTAAATTTCCGATGCTTCACGCTAAATTTTGGCTAAGATTAAAGAAATTTAGGCACATTTTTCATAAAGTCGCCGGAAATTGTGAATTTCCGAGAAAAATAAATTCTGCACCGGAAATCGTTTTTATCAAAAGCAGACAATGTAACGGCGAGAAAACGATATTCCGCGCGCGAATAGAGAATTTTCAAACCTATTTTTGGCTCTTTTTGGAAAAATTGGGTTACCCCCTATTGAAAATCCTGGATCCGTCACTGATAAGCTAACGCGCTTTCTGACTATTTAAATGCCTATTCAGATATGAAGCAAAATGGAAACTATTAATGATATTGAGTGATAGTAAATTGTTTAGCTTTTGAAAAAAAATAACTTCAGGGCGACTGTTTTCGATTTCCCGAAATTCTAACTGATTGATTAGGACTGGCTCGACATTTCAATAGCTATCAAGCGCCATAAAGCATCTATTAGCTATATTTTTTGTCCTCCATTTTGAATTGCAAATCACTCTGAATTTATCTAAAAATGACCCTGTGTATACGTTATCCAGTACTACACTTGTATTCACACGTGCACAGCATGTGAATTCTGGGGAAGGGTGCGAAAGTTTAAAGTGACTTTTTCGGGCTCACAAAAGGTTGATAAGCGTCAAAATCTTAATATTTCAGCGTTTCCAACGATGCTTTATCTTTCAAGAGCATAAAAACAAAATATTTCGAAAAAATATTGGAAAAGTTTGAATAAATTGAACAAAATATAGCTAAAAAAGGAGTCTATTGCTCTAAGCGCCAAAAATCTGACACTTTTAAGCAAATAGATAGCTAAAAGCGCTCAAAAAGCACGATTCCTACGAACTTTTTGGAATATTTTGAAAATTGCGGATTCTGGAAGGAGTAGAAAAATTTTTTTAGAGGGGGTGAAAACTTTCATGAGGAGAAGGGGTCAAACCCACACCTGGGCGTGGGGGGTTTGGGGGGTATGCACCCCCCAGAAACCAAAATACCCCCCCCCAGAAATCAAAATACCCCCCCCCCCAGAATTCAATTTTTGAAAAGTTTTTTCGCTTTTTTCGCAATTTTTTGATGCCAATGGATAGTGCTTGATGAGAAACGTCGAAAAATGGTGTTTTTATCACCATACCACCATTTTTAAGGCCATTTTTTGACCTTCAAAAAAATCTTGCACCCCCCAGAAATTTCTTGCTGCCCACGTATGGTCAAACCCCCTCCCACACCCCCGAAAATCATTTATGCCTGTATTAAAAGTATCAATATTCACGAGTATATTAATGTTCGTCGAATTCGTTTATGTAGACACATCTGGCAATGTTGTGCAGTCAATTCTTAACTCTGAAACGATATCAACTGGTCATCCGTATGCAACAACGACTGCATCTTTTTCAACTCCTTACAAAGTTGGAGGTGAGGAACCACTTCAAAAACATGAAGTTCCTTTCATGAAACGTTATGCACTAAAATGTAGTTTCTGTGAACAGGAAAGTAGTCACTAAAGTAGTTCCAGAAAATTTTGTATTACTACAATTTGGTGTCATTTTCTGCGATTATCCGTCTGTCTGTAGCACAATATGGCCGTCTTTCAGATTTAAAATAACTTCCGCGAAAATGATTATAAACTTATGTCTATATTGATAGTACAGGGCGTCCGTAAAAAAGGACGAATTTTGTTTTCAGTAGAAACTCTAGGAATGAGAAGGAACTAAAAATGATTTTCTACTAGCGTATGTCACATTATCACATTATCTTGAACGTGCTCGCAAGAAGTAATTCCATATCGTATGGCGGTGTCTGCATGGCTCCTTATCAACCAACCACAAGTTCAATTTCGCTAGTTTCAATTTTTTTGAAAAAGTTTACGCATCAGAAAATGGGCTATGATGTTTAAAATAGGTTTTATTCTACCTTTTAATATTTTATGACTATCATGCAGAGACAAAGAAAGGCTGACTTTTGTAAGAATTAAGGACCGAACTTGCAAACGACTCATATTCTTATGCATACGCGTTCTTGGGGGTTTTGACCCCCCTCCAGAATGGTAACTGACCCCCCGCAAAATGGCTGCGGCCTTCCTCCCTTAAAAGTTCGAGTTTACGTGAAAGTTGCAAAAAGTGTGCCCTTTTAAGCGTTTTAGTTCATCCTTAGCTCAGAAATCTCGAATTTTCGGCGCTTCGCGCCATATACACATTTTTTGACTAAATTTTTTCAATTTACTCAGTTTTTCAAATTTTGTTTGAAAGGTTTTTTACGTTTTCACGTCCTAGAAAGAACGAGCATTGTCTGAAACGTCAAGAAACAGTATTTTTGACGTATACCCTTCGTTTTTAGCCCAAAAAAGCACTTCATTAAAATGGGCCTGACACCCCTTCCCCAGAATTCCCATGCTGTACATGTATGATCTGATGCATCAAACATTTAAAGTAAAGAATTTTATAACACTACTTAGCTTTAGAATTTAAGTGAGTGTACGATTTTGACCTAAATAAACTTTTTAATAGTCTAGACATGAAATTCTGCTTTCAGTGCCCGATTAATACAGTTTTAGTGTCAATAGCAACTTTAGCAACCACAAATGTAATACAAATTCTTGAAAATAAAAAAATAGGAATTGAGAAATAGATATGTATTTTTAAGTAAAAAAATAAGAGCAGAAACGTACTATCATCTGAAAGATGTTAGCCGTAGTATGAAAAGCAGCAATACGGAAGTAAAAACAAGCACAAAAATAAAAAGTTATATAAAAAATAAAAATAATAAATAAAAAATAAAAAATATAAAAAAATATAAAAACGCACACAAACATACACATCTTTTAACTTTCACAGAAAGGTTTCAAAATTTGGAGAGTTTTTCTTATTTTATGAAAAATAAATACCTAATGAGCCCGTCCACAAAATGATCGGTTAAGTGCATTGATCACACTTTCTTCGAGCGTTGGTTGACTCTCATACGATTTTCGAAGTGCATAGATCGATCTATTTTATTTATCTTACGCTTTCTACTGGGAACGTAAGCAATTATAGCATCAGCTCTAATAAACGCTGCTTGCTGTATGTCTTTTTTATTTTTTTGCTCTGTTAATTCTTTTCCTAATTTCTAACAACAAATTCATTAACTGATTACTTTCGTCAGGTTTGCAATTCATACGTATTATCGTTACTTCCAGCATACATTTTCCTATGTTGTATCATCGTTTTGTTTTAGTGCCTTTGATTTTCGATAAAATTCGTGGATCAGAAAACTTCGGCGACGCTATTCGATTTGTTAATTTGACAGAAAGCAGGACTGAAAGATTCATGCCTCAGCCGACTGCTAATGATATTCCCTTCGGAATATCTCGCATATTCGACAAAGTTCATGATAGGCAATTGAATCTGTTGCTGAGAAACGTGGAACTCAAACCTAGGAAACAACGTAATCGCATTTAATGCGTAATAAGTGAATAAATAAAATAGATCAAATTGTATCAATGAAATCTAGATTAAATGAGTTTATGCCAGTTAAGAAATATATATATTGTATAATTAGGTAGTTTGAGCACCCCGGGATTTCTTATGTCACTTAATTCAAGGAACCCTATGTTATCAATTTAAAATTTCGCCGGCACCTGTTTGAATCTGTTGCAAAGAGAGCGATAAATTTTCCTCTGACGGTCGGACTTCAAATGGATATTGATGCAGAAATTTTTATTATCAACGTCTCCAGTTTATTTCTCTCATTTTGATATAATTTGAAGCAAAAAAATGCTAATTTTTGGAATGAAGGACGGATTTGATTACTAACTCTTTGTGCTTATATGATCTAAAATAGTTAGTCGTACTGATTACAATACTGATTTATCTTATTAAAAAATAACGCCTGAATTCTACTACGTTAGACTACATAGTGTATGAAACTTGCAAAATTTATAACGTGCAATCTATCAAAGCGTGGGAGTATTTTATATAAATCGAATGAAGGTATAACGCTTGGTGGAGAATCGGAAAAATTGGAAATGTTCCAAAAGTGGTTTGGAAAACTTTGGCTTCCCGTCTTTTCTGTGACAATTATGATTAATGTGTGTTTACTCGAAAGAGATTCAAAACTTTAATTGTACAACTCAACCTGTTGTGCCAAACTAAAGGTGATTTCCACGAAACTGTTTCAAAATTGGGACAAAGTGATTTGCATTATCGACTGTTTCCCAATTTTCCTCTTAGTGTAGTTAAGAAAAGGTTACCTTTGTTGGCAAACGGTTGCTTCGTAAGTTCATAGCTGTTCGCAATCGATCTCAGAACTTTCATTAACAAGTGGGATGATTTATTTATCTATTCAGGCACGCATCTCTGGGGGAAATAGGGAGTGGACCCCCAAAAATTAAAAAAATCGGAAAAATAGAACTTTTTAAAGGTTATTTGTGCTATTTTTGGCCTTTTTGGGCTTAATCCACTCAAAAATTAGTGTTGGTCCCCCCAAAATAGGACGGTGAGCCGACATTGTTGGAGTGCACGACATTAGAGCGCAGCGACATTAGAGCGCGCGACATTTTTTATGCTAACGGGGCAAACTTAACTAACTAAGCATGAAT
Source organism: Mermis nigrescens (assembly GCA_036768485.1). NCBI lineage: Eukaryota > Metazoa > Nematoda > Enoplea > Mermithida > Mermithidae > Mermis > Mermis nigrescens. The sequence continues at coordinate 3,017,494 of JAVLUZ010000135.1, forward strand.
ATCTCGGTGTCAGGTTGTGATAAATGCATGCGGTTTCTTTTGTTTTGTAAAGCAATGAACAGACTTTTGAATTCTTTCTTTACTTTCTGATTGAGTTTAAGACTGCTTGAATTAGTGAATGTACGAAAGTATAAATTTCAACTTTTTTGCTCACCTTTGGAAAAAGGACAGTAACTTCTGAAGCAGTAGGTTTTGTGTAACGTCATTATACCCTTTTCACTTGTTTTCTTGACACAAATTACGGTATTCATTTTCACAATTTTTCGTAAATTGTACGCATTTACTGTAAGTTGTGCAAATCAAGCGTGAAATTTATTGCTTTAGTAAACAATCATAAAACTGCAGTAAATAAGCAAAAGATCGGAATTTGTGTAAACTTATCCTGCATTTCTATGTCAAGAAAACAAGTGAAAAGGGTATAGCTCTATTAGAAAGTGAATGAAAAGCTACAAAATAATGTCCTAAAACGACACACTTACTACCGTAGTTTTAGAGCTGTATGTGTCAGAACACTGATCAGTCTCCTCCATTTCACAAAAGATGTTTGAATTAACGTCAAAAAATTTTTAAATAAGTAACACCTACAACTTTAAAACTAGCATAGCAAGGGATCGTTTGGAGACACTGGTTTGCAGATCATTTATCTCACTTACCAGTCACTTCTTAACCAAACAAGAAATTTAACTGATTTTCGTAATGTATGTTAGGTATATTTTTGTACACCAATTTTTAGAAACAAAAACTTACAAATTTTTTGGAAAGGAAAAGTCTATGTCTGCCTCCATGACGCACCATTGTAACTGCACTTTAATATCGGCGCTCTAATGTCGTGCGCTCTAATGTCTGCGTGCCAAATAGGACGGCCAGCTACGTGCCTGCATCTATTGCTGATCAAAACAAATATTAAGTAGCTGTATGCATGAGAATGGTTTAATTTCAGTAAAACAAGTGAACTTCTTTCTACGGTTTTTAAAATTTCGTTCCTCGGAATTTCTGATCATTAAAATATATTCAGACAAACAATACTCAATAAATGAATTAATAAGGCCGATTTTTACGCAGGTTGCCAAAATCGCGTAGTCTTTCAAGCAGAATCAGTGACCAACTATGCAGATTTTAAATTTTTATCGGATCACAAGGCCTATTCGGCTGCCCATTGCGCATTGTTATGTTACAATAATGGCTGTCAAGTAGCCGAATTCATTCCACCTCTAGCAGATGAACAAACTGGGATTTGCATGTTGTCAATCGCAGAACAACTGTGCTACGATACAATGCCAAAAGTGGCACAAGATTTTAGGCCCAATCCTTTCATAATCAACTGTATTCAGTGCTCGCGTAAGTTTTTCGATACAGATAAGCTGATAAACATTTTTCTCACTGTAGGTCGGCGAAAATTTCGAAAAATTATTTTAAGAATTCCTCAAATCGTTATTATAAAAAGGGCCGTTTAGCAATATAATTAAACTTTAATGCTTTTTGAATCTATTGCGATATGAAGCAAATAATCCATAGTACATCTCACGAAACCTTGTGTATGGAAACCAATTTGAGCACTCAAGCGAGTGCTACAAAATTGGCTTATAGGCAGGATACCGTACAGCAATTTCGATTGACAAAACTTCTTATGCTTATCAGTATCGTGACTTGTGCTTCAGTTTAAACCGCTTTTGTAATCGATTTAGATTGATTCATAAATTGTGATTCATGCACAAGGTTTCGTGAAATAGGCTTTAGATCTTCCATTTCCTGCCTGACATGTGCATGAGGGTCGAAGATCTAGATCAGACCCTCGGAAGGATAAAAGAGAAAATTCAGTTGAAAAAATAACGCAAATGAAAGACGGACAAAAGTCAAAATGTTTTTGCAAAAGTGTTTGAAATCAATAGAAACTGAATTAAAGGTACCTAACCTACATATATAACTAAACCTTGTGCATGAATCTATTTTCAGACTACAATCATGTAGATACAAAAGCGGTTTCTAGACAGCTTACAGACATAGGTTTGCGATTGTTACTTCAGTTTATATCACTGTAACCGATTTACATTGATTCAAAAATTGTGATTCGTGCACAAGGTTTTGTGAAATAGACTGTAGTTCTTTTTTTAACTGAATCCTAACGTGTTGGTACATGCGATGCATTTTTACTGTCTTCTGTTATTCAGCTTGTAATTTCAATTTACGTCGATCCAGTGATCAAATCGATATCCAAAAGTACGAAATTCGAGAAGACGCCTCGTCGGTTATCGAATGTGCTCGAAAATGCGCTCAGGTTAAATGCGCTTTAGCTGCTTATTCGGCCAAATCCTTGAAACGAAATTGCCTGTTATCAATTGATCACGCCGACTCCAACACGAATTGTTCTTCTACTTCATCATTATCGTCATCATCGTCAGAAATAGAATCATATCAGACTTTATTCTCAGATGAAATGCGGTTGGAATCAACATCAACTTCGAACGTTCCTATCCTATTAGAATGCGTAAAATGTGGTACATCGTGATAATGCAACGTACTGTAATCATCCACTATTCGATTTAATGTGCACATACGTCCATTTGTAAATATTTTATTAATTCGCTAATCTTTGTCATACTAAGAATTTCAGTGCTGCTGCGTGAAATTTTCACTGGAAAGCTGCATACATCGTCTGTTTCAAAATTCTTTGGACTTTTTTACAGTAAGGTGATTCGAAAGCAATAACAATTCAGTCAATCGGCAAAGAGCAGTTTCTTAGTAACCGCCTGTCGCTTCAATTGATTCGCTTATTGCACACAGAACTATATAACGTCTTAAACATCGCCGCCGCTTTTCTATTGGTCTAGCGGTATTACACCACACGCTTTAAAGCTAGAAATACGGACTTCCTCTTCTCACTCAAGTATTTTTCAACGCCGAGTCCGCCGGTTACGCTCTCACAGCTCTTAAGAGTAAAAGAGACCCAGAATGCCAAAGTGCAGGGTTTAAGAGCCGAATAAAGTGCAATAGACAATATCCAACCGAATGAAAGGCCTTACACCGATTATTTGAATTTTTGCCACAATCTGTCAGCTTATTGCCGTAGATAGTTTTAAAATTTATGATCGAAGTTGTGTGAAACAGACTATAGATCCGTCACTGATACTTACAATTACCAACCTATAGTCCGTTCATTTAACTTGAGGTTTTTGAACAAATTTAAAGTGACTATAGTCTATTTCACACAAGTTTGGACATAAATTTTACAAACGTTGTCCGACAATAAGCCAGCAGATTGTGATTATAGCATACATTTGATCTACAATTATCGTATGTAATCCGTCAACTTACTTTCGAAAAAATTCTTGAAATTTATGCCCAAACTTGTATGAAACAGACTATAAAAAGTGTTAGATTATATCGAGTCATACGGATACGTAGCCATTGTTAATCCGCATTACTGCATTAATATTTTAAATAGCCGTTAATTTATATTCGGTTTCACATAATTTCGTGCATAAATTTTAAGAATTTATATCGACAGTAAGTCAAGGGTTACGATAATTATATATCACATCAATGCTATAATCGTAATCTGTCAGCTAATTGACGGAGATGGTTTTAAAATTTATGACCGAACTCGTGCTAAACAGACTAAATACGGTCCTGATAACATTTTACATGTGTACCTACATATTGTAAATGGATTGGAGTGATTTATCTTCGGGGCTTACCTATGTAGGTACCTAGGCTATACTTAGCGCTGGCCAGGTTGCTATCGACCAGACGCCTGAGTCAACCGACATGACCCTCTACACCTACACTTCGATCTCCTCGGTCCTAAATTGTTGACCGCTTGCAGTCGGAGATCTAAGCAGCTGCGCCCTAGTTTCCTAACTCTTAGTTACTTACGTAATCCGGAAATTATTCGCAAGATCAGTTGATCGTCTCCCAGAACTCCAGAAAATTTCAAGTTGATGAATTAACTTATTTTCAATCATCACTGCCTGTGATTCAGAAATGTTTTGGTTCCTAATTGCACTGATGAACTTGATTCCAGCAACAAAGAGCTCTAGGCCAGCCAGTCATCATTAAATAAAAATTATGTAATATTTTTAATAGTGTAGAAGAATGAATTTCTTTTGAAAACAAATATAAAAAGGTAAGTCACCTATCGAAATCGACTCTCAATTCGAGGAGTCACTCCGCGACGCTCACTACTTGTGGTTTAATTTACCTCTGAATGATGTTGACGAAAGCTAAATAAATTTAAACCAAAAGCTCAAGCGCATAGAGGAATCGAACTCTATATGTAGAGCGCGAGCATACTTAGTCGAGATTTAGCCGACTTAACGGGAAATGAATTTATTACTCGACTGATTAATATGGAAAAGAACACCAAAATAAGGGAAAAACGCAAGGATAAATTAGCATATGATCAGGGCCGTGCTTAGGGGTTTAGCGGCCCTGGGCGAAACTTATTTTGGCGGCCCCATAATTTTTAAAACTGGTATTATATGCATCATAATTTATCACTTACGTATATCCTTTACATATGCACCTATATGATCGCAGTTAGCATCTTACTGTAAATTTACTAACAAAATATTGTGCTACATTATTTTAAGTAGGTATCATATGTTTTTCCTCCAATAATTTACCTATTTCGTGAATGATGACATGCTTTATTACAAAATAACTTCCTAGCTTTCTGAGCGGCAAACGGTCAATCAATTGCAAAAAATCTAATACGAAGATGATAAATCATTTTCAATTTGAAATAATCGCTAGTGCACTTAGACGAGAATCAGTCATATTTGACCGCAAATATGTCTTTATTAATTTCAGTTTCGAGGACGAACGTTCTGCTGAGGCCACAGTAATAGGTATTGTAAGTAAAATTCTGAAATCAATCATGAGGTTCGGTAAAGCATCCTGTAAGCCATTTGATAGATATTTAAGATTAGCTATTGGCGAAGTTAATTCATTTGGACTTGATCGAGCAACAATTTTCAGCTCTGTGTACATGTCTGATCCATCAAGATCATCCAGAAACGCAGCTAACTGTATGCATGACTTAAGCAATTCATCATCTTTCCATGTTTTTAAAGCTGGTATTCGTGGGTAGTGCTCAATGAGAAACGTTGAAAAATGGTATTTTCTAGCCATACCATCATTTTTAAGACCATTTTTTGACCTCTAAAAAATCTTGCACCCCCTTCCCCCAATTTTGGTGCTGCCCACGTATGCTGCGGGGGGTCTGGGGTGGCGCGCACAAGCATTCCCCGAGGGGTCCGGGGCAGAGCCCCTGAAAATTTTGTAAAAAAAACATTTTAATGTCAAATAGTAATGTTAAAATTTTCGCAAAATCGGCCAAATCTCGGTTCTGAATGAAGCCCAAAAACACTTAAAATTGATGAACTCCTACATTGCACAAAACTTCTGAGCTGAAATGCGTTTTTCGACCTCTGCTAATAACATAGCGCAGCAATGGGTCGCTGCCAATGAGATATAGAAAAATGTATCAATGAAAATTTTGTTCTTACCGTTTTCAGTCCCATTCGTGGCCTTCTTATTAACAAGATGTAGTTTAGCAAAAGAGGAAATGCGCAAAAACATAAGAAACTTTGACCATTCCTTCCATTTAAAATAGGACTGTGTCCTTGTAAAGAAAGACAAACAAAGCAAAGAATAGACAAACTGGTACACAATCATTTTGGCACTTTTAGTTTTATGCTCAACAAGCATGCGGCACTTTCATTCAACGATCAAATAGTGCATTAAATTACTAAAGTGATGTGAAGTGCTGGATTATTTAAGCTGATTCAAGCTTTTAAATTCATTGGATCTATGGTTCGGTGCGAAGCGCCGAAAAATTTTGACATTTTTGCCTTTTTGAACTCAGTTTTCTGGACACACATTATTGCAACAGAAAAATCAACAATATTTCTGGAAAATGAGATCAAGTATAGCTTAGTCAGCATTCTCTTAGAAATGCAAATAAAGAATTTAAACTGGCTGTGTTTGCATTAGAACGGCGAAAAATCGATCCTTTTGAACGTATGTATCGAATTATTGTATGAGGGCCGCCAAAAAATGAATTCTATACGGCATGCACTACAACTTTTTTAGCGGCCCTTAATTTTAGCGGCCCTGTGCGGCCGCACAGTTCGCCCCCCTAGGCACGGCTATGCATATGATACGAAACAGGAAAAAAGACGCTAAAATATCCTAGAAAATAAATAGGCACATGCACAAATACATTGAGAAGAAAAATTACACGTTATAATTTTACACGGTATAAGAATAGTAAGTATGTTATAATACAGGTAACCAATTTGGTATCAAATCGCATTTCAGCAAGTAGCGATCTCGTTGCACAGATTTATAATATAAAAAATGTATGTGAATTTTTGATAAAAGGGGGAAATTGGTCCTGGGGAAACTGACTGTTGCTGGATTGCTGACCTGCAACAATTGTCACAGAGTCCTATAGTCTGCTTCATTTAACTTTGTGGTTTTCTTTTAAAATTTTCCGCAAGAATCAGGCTACAAAAGTGGTTCAAAATGTTGATGCAATAATGCAGCTTAGCAATGGCATACGTCTCCATATGACACATTAAACTTAGAATATTATAATTACCGTATTAGTTTGAAACACTTTTGTAATCTATTTAAATTTTTTTAAAAACCTCAAAGCTAAATGAAACAGACTATAGATAAAATCTTTGCTTAGCGTTGCATTGAATAATCGGCGTTTGCATGATAAAAGCATGACTGACCGATGACGAAACGCAGATGAACCACGAGTACGAAAAACGTAGCAAAAAGGGGTAGCTCCACTGCTCAATATGTATGCATATACCTACCTTATTCAATCTTTTAATCTGAAATATCTGTTCTGAGCAAAGGCAAAATTCTGAATGAAATCCACAATTTTAAAAACAGACAGACAGGCACAGTCAGACCACACCTGGGCGTGGGGGGTTGGGGGTATGCACCCCCCAGAAACCAAAATACCCCCCCCCAGAAATCAAAATACCCCCCCCAGAATTCAATTTTTGAAATTTTTTTTCGTTTTTTCCGCAATTTTTTGATGCCAATGGATAGTGCTTGATGAGAAACGTCGAAAAATGGTGTTTTTATTGCCCTACCACCATTTTTAAGGCCATTTTTTGACTTTCAAAAAATCTTGCACCCCCCCCAGAATTTTTTTGCTGCCCACGTATGAGTCAGACTATACAGGAGCGAAAGATCAAAGGCACTAGCCAACCAACCCCCATTAATCCATTTCATAGTCCACCAAGAAAAAAGCTTGTTTGGGCAGCAAGGATATTCTCGGCTGACTGGTGGTAATCATAAGTGGGCGGCGGCACCAAATTTCTGGGGTGCAAGATTTTTTCAAAGGTCAAACAATGGCCTTAAAAATGGTGGTATGACGAAAAACACCATTTGTCAACGTTTCTCATCGAGCACTATCAATTTGCATCAAAAAATTGCGAAAAAAAACAAAAAATTTTCAAAAATTGAATTCTGGGGGTATTTTAATTTCTGGGGGTGCATACCCTCAACGTCCAGGTATGGTGGTAATGGTGGGATGGAATTCCGAGGAAAAGTGGTACCAAAAATTCACCTAGCATATTCCATAAAAACTTCTTGATGATCATGAGTGAGTGTAAATTGCCATGTACAAAGAAGTTCACTAACGCTAACGTTAACGTTAAAGTTATTTTTTAGGCGCATTTAACGCTGTCACGTATACATGACAGCTGCTAACTTAAGCAACAACTGTCACTGATTGCCACAGTAATTGTTCCGTTCTCTTATAAGGAAGAGACGAATTTCCAGCAATGAACCGGTCCGAGCTCAGCACGTAAAACTGCTAAGTGAGGAGTCAGCGCTGATAAAGGCTGTTGGGTTCGCCCAACAGCACCGGTTTTGTTCTCACTAGACAGCTCAGTCCGAGCTGGTGACTACCCGAATCTACACTCCTGGTTTAGTGGGTATGAATAATTGAATTGATTATTGATTATTAACTCCTAGAAATGGAGGCTATATTATATTATGTTATATGACCCACACCAGGCATTCTTTGTTACATGGGGGGTCGTCTGGGAAAGTCACATTTCTGGTGAGACCGAATTAATTCCTCCCTTGGATCGAGGACGATCCAAATTAAAGAAGGGACATGTCACGTATACATGACAGCTGCTAACTTAAGCAACAACTGTCACTGATTGCCACAGTAATTGTTCCGTTCTCTTATAAGGAAGAGACGAATTTCCAGCAATGAACCGGTCCGAGCTCAGCACGTAAAACTGCTAAGTGAGGAGTCAGCGCTGATAAAGGCTGTTGGGTTCGCCCAACAGCACCGGTTTTGTTCTCACTAGACAGCTCAGTCCGAGCTGGTGACTACCCGAATCTACACTCCTGGTTTAGTGGGTATGTATTATTGAATTGATTATTGATTATTAACTCCTAAAAATGGAGATTATATTATATTATGTTATATGACCCACACCAGGCATCCTTTGTTACATGGGGGTCGTCTGGGAAAGTCACATTTCTGGTGAGACCGAACTAATTCCTCCTTTGGATCGAGGACGATCCAAATTAAAGAAGGGAGATGTCACGTATACATGACAGCTGCTAACTTAAGCAACAACTGTCACTGATAGCCACAGTAATTGTTCCGTTCCCTTATAAGGAAGAGACGAATTTCCAGCAATGAACCGGTCCGAGCTCAGCACGTAAAACTGCTAAGCGTAGCAGGAGTGCTACTACACGGCTAGAAATGCCTACTTTGAAGTTCAACCCGTGACGTTGATGTTGCATTGTTTTTCAATACTATTCGATACTTTGCGCAGTTGTGAGCAAGAGCCCGAGTAGTCGATTAGTACTACACTCATGAGCGTAGCTACGTGGAGGCACTTGAGGCACGTGCCTACCCTAGAAAAATTTGGAATTATGTTTGGCCACAAGTTTACTGACTATGAGCTATTACAACTTTGTGTTCTGTTGCTGTAAGTGTTAACATCGTCTTAGAGTTGTTGCCTCGCCTGTCTTGCTTGGCGGCGTCGATTCGTTTCTTGTAGTGCTGTATCACCATGAAACGCCAGGCGACCTATTAGAGTCAGGCAAGCCTCCTCAGAGTCTAGCTCAAGTAATCCACCATATTCGATAAATGGCGATGAGAATGAAACGATTGCTAGTAGCGGTAGTGTTCATGCCTCAGATCATAGGCGTAGCCAGGATTTTGCAAGGAGGAATCCAAAAAGAATTTTTCGGTCTGAAAACTCATAAAAACGGACGGGGGTCTCTAAATAACATGTTTTCAGGGCTTTTCACATCCTCCTGCACTATTTATGCAATCGAAAAATTTATTTTTCCATTTAAATTTTTTACATTTTTTATGCGCTGGAAGCAGTGTTTCTTTGTGCAAGGTTCGTTTGTACATGTATGTACAAAGATAGTCCCCAAAATCATGGGCGTAGCCAGGGGGGAAGGGGGAATTTCCCCCTGGGGAAAATTTCGAATTTTTAGAAATGGAGCTATGCAGTTGCGTAACGCTGTCCTTCGACGATTTTGTTGTGAATAACCCAAAAATTCGGCGCTTCGCGCCGATTTATTCTAGTTTTCGCCATTATTTTAACTTAATGGCAACGAACAAGAGAGAGACAAAACAAGAAAATATCTATTGTTCAGAAAAATACAGTAAATTTGGTACAACATAAATACATGATAAAAGAGTGACAGAACAAAAGGACATACAGATCACGGAGTGTGATACAAGTAGGTATGCTTCAACAATAAAATTGTAAAATCAATATTTAGCAGCTCTTTTTTGAACGAACCAACGTTAGGAGAAGCGACGACACGATCAGGTAACTTGTTCCAAATTTTTGAATATCTTTAGAAAAAGTTATTGAGGTGAGCATATTTGCAACGGACAACTGCTAAAGTAAGTTGAAAAGAAAAACCGTTGATAATTTGATACAGAAGACATAGACATATGTAAAGACAAAGAAAATAAAATATAAAAAATATAATAACAAAGAATCAGCGTTTGTCGCCATGAGAAGATTAAGTACCTTTTTGCAAACATTTCTAGTCAAGAAAAATTCAAAAGTATGGAGAAGATTCGTTCGCTTTGTGCAGATTGCGTTTTTAAAAGCTGTCTTAGCACTGGGAACATGACAAGTCTACAAAATATTCGCACCTCATGCGTATTAAGAACAGTCATTCTGGCATGAAAATATCAGAAAATTTCCGCGCTGCGCGCCAGTCTATTTTATCTATTCATCAATTGAATTAAGGACCATGATTCGGACGATTTTATGAACATTTTAACATTGAAATTCAATATTTCAGTGCTTAATTTGGCGAAATTTTCCGTGGCTCTGTCCCGGACCCCGCTTGGGGCGCTTGAGCGCGCCACCCCAGACCTCCAGCCCAAAATGATTTTTGGGACGACAAAAACTGTAAAAAGGTGTAAAATTCCTAGAAATTTTAGGCGCTTCGCGCCGAAATGAGTAATGTTTTGTCCTACATATCTTTAAAATGGCAGAATTTGCATTTTAGAATGGAAGAAAGTCAAATTTTTCGCGCTTCGCGCCGTTTTAAAACAATTCTCAATGATTTTTTCCTTTTAGAGACCTAGAAATTAGCTGAAATATACTACCAAAAGTCGAGCAACTCTTTTTACCACACTAAAATCGCTACTGTACCATATTATAGTACACAAAAATTTGTGTGTACAAAATGTACAAAGATTTTTGGGAAGACAAAAACTGTAAAAAGGTGTAAAATTCCCAAAAATTTTAGGCGCTCGGCGCCGAAAGGAGTAATTGTTTGTCCTACATATCTTTAAAATGGCAGAATTTGCATTTAGAATGAAAAAATGTCAAATTTTTCGAAGCTTCGCGCCGTTTTAAAAAAATTCTTATTGATTTTTGCCCTTAGAGACCCAGAAATTAGGTAAAATACACAACCAAAAGTCGGACAACTCGGTTTTTACCACAATAATATCGCTACTGTACCATAATGGAAAAATGTCGAATTTTTCGGCGCTTCGCGCCATTTTGAGACAATTTCTAGTAATTTTTGGCGTCAGAAACCCAGAAATATGCTAAAATACACTATCGAAGATCGAAAACCCTGTTTTACCACACTAAAATCGCTACTGTACTACATCATAGTACGCAAAAATTTGGACTTGCGATGATCAACATTCACAGACATAAAGATTGATATCGATGCTGTTCTTGATGATTTCATGATTTTAAAGCCAATAACGAGGCGTCATTTTGTTAAGTTACTTGACAAAAACGATGGTGTTCTTTAGCTTTTCACAGTGGGATCTACTCACTCAGAAAATTTAAAGTTTAGCTTTTTTTGAATTATAATAAAAAATTTGCTGTATGGATATGAATAGGCGCAAAGCACCCAAAAATTTTAGGCTTATGTAATACAGAGCCGCCCTATGTATACATGAATCGACATAGGACGGGTGTATTTGCCTTCGAGATTTACCTAGGTACGTAGGTACTTAAGTCTACGCTTAGTGCTGGCCCCGATCGCGCGGCTCTGGATGGCTTTCGATCTTTGGACCCTTACAGACCTTACGGCTTCGATCCCCTCAGCCCTAATATTGCTGGCTGCTTCTTGTCGGGTGATCTCAGCAGCTACGCCCTAAGACCTAAGGCTACCTACCTAGTCTCGGAATTTGCCGCGGAGGTCAGTTGACCTATCTCAAGCTCAAGTTGTTTATTTAACTTATTTTCAATCAGTGCCTGATCCGAAATGTTTTTGGTTCCTAATTTGTGTAGCACGCTGAACAATGAAAACAACAACAACGAGCTCTATGCTGATCAATCATCCTTAAAGATTAAATAATATTTTGATCAATTTTTGGCTTGAGAAATAAATTATGATTTCCAAATAAAATAAGCTATCATACGAAATTTACCTATCAGTCCACTAAGATGGGTGGAAGTCCTCGACGTGGGTGTTGGCCAACCTAACCCTCGGTATAACCAAAAACCACTGGGTAGGTTTTCTCTATTTTAATTCGACGCAGAATTCACGGCCTACAGCCGGACAACAAGCAAAAAGAAAACGAAAACGTACGGACTATACAAACGTACGACTGGCAAACGAAAAAGCAAAACGCCAGACTAAACTACAACGTTAAGTACACTGGCCTCAAGGACTATTACAGTAAATTAAACAAAGATCAATTTAACGTAATACTGATAAGCTTTTATCTCAGATCGAATATTCTCGATTGCACAAGCGGTATGCATGAAACAATTACTATTATCATACACTTAACTCTATGCTACCGGACAAGTATCTAAATGTTTTTTATTATTGAAAAATTGGGGAAATAATGGGAAGACCGAAGGCATAGCCCACAGTGCACTATCATAGATAGCTACTAGTATTGGCTATGTGATGGCTATCGCGAACTGCTAAGGCAGGTTCGCCTACCGTGTAACTCTCGCAGTTACACTCCCCCACGTATAGAAAAAAATTTGACACGAAGTGGAGAATTTTTCGGGGGTACACCATCAACACTAGCGTCGGCGACGCTCTACAACTCGACTCTCTAGCGTTCGCAACGCCTCAACTTTGGCGTCCGCAACGCCTCATCCTGAGCGAACGTGAAAAACGAAAATAAAAAGAACGAAAAAATAACAAATATCGATAATAGGTAACGGTCAACGCATGACCTCGTTCGCACTCAGGAAAACTCTCGAGCAACACTCTCAATGGCGCTAGGGATAACTATATTGTTGCCCGAGTAATGATGAACTCCGGTCTTGGACAGTCCATCAACTGTCCCATCAGCCTCCTTCAGTCCCCGGGTAATGAGAAAAATTTTGAATTGAAAAATTTGTAGATTGGGTGTAAATTAACCCCTTGTCCGTTAAAGAGCTAAGGTACCATAATAGTAACACCGCTAATTGAGCAAAAGACAAATTAAAATACGGAATGATAAGGCAAGATTATGCTGAGCAAAAAATTAAAGACACTGACGAGTTAAAACACGAGGTAACAATAAAAACGAGAAAAATGGCAAATTATGCGAGATAATGGGGAAAAATACGAGCACCGTCAAAGAAAAAATTTTTACAGCAAGAGAAAAAATGACAAGAGCAAAAAATACACAGGAAATAAACGATACGTGAAGTCCTGGAATCCACATCAGGACGAAAAACAAAAAAATTGACGAAAAGCTGCTGGTCGAATTCGACGCCGTCGCAGAGTTCCAAAAAGTTCTGTACGTCGAACTTGTAAATTAATAGCGATCCTGATAATTGGCCTTCGAGCCATACGGTTTTCCGCGACGTCATTGACGTTGAAAATATTCTTGATCCGATTCAGGTTCGCGACGCGTATTCGAACGCTCGCGATACTGGTATGGCGATTGCCTACGCCCGTACATATGTTGGCATAAGCGTCGATGTGGATCGACTGGTCGATCGTCCTCCTCAAAATCATCGTCGTCCTCGTAGTCATCCGCGTAACGACGCGGTATAGGTGGCGTCGGAGTAAATAATTGCTCCGGCGTAAAACCATAAGATTGTTCACGTGAAGGTTCGCGTGGACGCTGTTGTTGTTGCGTAACAGGCCACGGTTTTGGCAAAAGTGGACCGGGTCGAGGTTGTGGCTGATAGCCCCCGGTGGCTGGTTGACTTTGTTCCAACGGTGAGCGATACGACTGGTCCCATTGTTGACGTTGACGGGATTGTGACCGGCCCCGATGAGTTCCGCGGTTTGACTGTGGCGGACGGCGATATTCATAAGGCTGCTGCTGTCGCGAGCGCGACAGATGACCAGCATCGGCCTGAGAATACGCCTCGGAACGCTCACGCAATTCCGTGAACTGCTGCTGTTGCCGCGGTTGGGTCTGCGGTCGTGTGTATTGCTGTACATGTGGTTTTACTTGCGTTTGCTGTTGTACTTGTGATTGTGAACGATGATGCGTTTGAGCATAGCGTTGCCGGGATGACTGCGGTTCTTGCCGCCTCGATCCCTTTTGGCCTAAACGCGCTTTCAATTTAGCTGCAACTTCAGCTTGAACAAGTCTTCTGACTCGTTGCTTTTCCAAATTTTTTAACCGACGCAAAGTGTGCTCGGATTTAGTATCGTAAAAACGATTCAATTTGGCTTTATGTTCGTCTTCTGACATATGACGAACTTCTGAAGATTCAGCAAGAGAACCGGCGGCGCGTAACTTTGTCGCACGCCTTGGCATTTCCGTTGCCAAATTCTCACGATCGCGTTTCTCGATCGTCATGCGTGTTCTACGCATTTCAATTTGTGCTTCCAAAGAAAGATCGACTTCTGGCATATCAAGGCTTGCTGCGGATCCGCTCGGGTCCTGCGAGGATGCCTGCCGCCTTTCTCTTTGAATTTTCTCTAATTCGCCTTGAATGCGATGTTTGAGGTAAAATACCAATTTTTGTTGACCTCGGAAACGGTCAAACTGAACCGGCACTTCAAGTGGCGGGTCGGTTGCTAACCGAATTTGCCAAATCATGTTATGTAAAACATGTGGACTTTCGATTCGTGCCGTTAAGTCCGGGAATTCCGGGAAAGCCTCACTTGGCGAAGGTGTATAAGATTCACCAAGGAAAGCTACGCGTAACATACGACGCAGCTGCTCCACCATGCGCCAGCCTATTCCGGCATTGCCGTAGGCGTACGCAAAGAAGTGGAACTTTCTATCCAAAAATTCCAAAAGCGCTGTAGCGCGCATGACGTCTATTGAAGAAAAGATCGTCATGTGTCGATACTCCGAATCATATAATGATTGAAATTCTCGGAAAGTATCGAAAATATCGACCATCTGACGCGTCGATATTAAGATGGGCGCTAGATGATCTGGCGCTGGAGACATCCTGTGCGGATAGAATTCCGGACGAACCTGATGTGCAACGCCATTGATCACCTCACTCGGTGCGTCAAGGTGCGGGTGCACCACCAAATACTGTAGCGGCACTTCGTACAACATCATTCCGGTTGTAATAAAGAACCGTATGCGCACAAAGTATTGGTCTGGGTAAAATAATCGGTTAAACACGCTCAATTCACTAATAAATTGAGGTGCGGGCTCACAATCGACATCAGCCAAAGGCTGTGCGATTGTAGACCACACTAACGGACGCGAAGGTGAGTCAGTCGTAGCCGCGTACTGCAGATGTATTGCGTACACTCGGTCGAAGTACACTTGGGCAGCTTCAACCAACTGATCGTACAAACGCGATCCTGCGACCTCACCCAAATAGGAACGTAACTCGTGCAAGACGGCTGGCGCAATAATGCACGGTGGTTCACGCGTCATATTTTCCATCATGGTGAAAAAGTGCTGTACGTAGCGCGAGCGATTTTGCACTCTAGCGCTTTCATTCGCGGAAATACGTTCGCGAATGGCTTGAATGTGCGCAGGTATTGCGACTTCCATATTTGATGATTGACTTTGAGTAACCTGTGGTTGGATAGTCGCCACAGTACTCGACACACCCGTCATGGTCATAGGAGCCATAAAACGAGGATCAGGTGCCGACACGCCTTGTGGCGCGGACTGAGACGCGACTTGCGTGTACAATGCTACTTGTGGTACTTCATGTGCGGGTAATATGCGTTGTGGTGGCGGCGGAAAACCGATAATCTCAGTCATGATGACATCAGGGTCAGATTCACGCTCTACCCAACCCGGCTGCGAAGTCGGTAAAGGTGCGAGCGAACTGATGCCCAAGGGTGCTTGCTGGTCCGCCGCAAGCGATTGTGAGACAATCGGTTGCGAAACGGTAACAGCCCCTTTTCTGGCCAATGCCACGCGTGTTGTACGCGGTGGCGACAAGTTAGCTTGTCTTTCCGCCTCGGCGTCAGATAACGCCATCACTAAACGTTTGGGAGATAAATCGTCATCCTCAGTGGAGATCGATGGTTCTACATCAACCATAGGCGAATCGTAAGGGATATCGGTTTGCGACGAAAACACAGAAGCTGGTGTACTCGAACTGGTTGGTTTAGATTTTGGTTCGGTATCAGGTGCATGGACCGGGCCCAAAACTGAGTCGGCAACGGTCTGCGATTCCTGAGTATAGAACAATGGGTTTTCGAAAACGTTAACATGGGCCAACGCATCCGTTACAGAAGCAACGGTGGTGGCTGCGGCTATGGCCGCTGGCGGTTGCGGAGCTGGGCCATAAAAGTCCTCAACTCTGATTAACTCTTCGCCATTCGAATCAACTTCAGCTTCAGTAGCCGTGCTGGTCGACTGTCCTTGTGGTGGCTTACTAGTCGACAATGGTATACGCACTCTGGCTTTCGGGCCGGTAGCCTTAATGTGCAGTTCATCGCCTGTGAACGAAACCGACATAGGCTTTCTATCGTCAGTAATGCGATTATTTTGCGTGCACCCTTCTATCAATATAAAAACATCGATAGTTATGAGGGCGTCCATCGCTAAATAATGCTGCATGTCCCGAGTTAAGGGTAAGCTCCACGCCTGTCCGAAATTATCAGGCGCATTAGGATCAATATACATGTCAAAAAAGAATTCAGCCAAGCGCTTTAACGTGTGCGACTGCGCTTTGATACGTAAACGACGAGTAAACTCTCTCGCCAATGGCTGAATATCAATGAAATTTGCAATGAACGGATCTTTCCAGTGCAGTTTATTGCGAATTTCTGCATCCGGAATTGCCAAAATTTCCTCAAAAGTTGGCCCGTAAACATGGAAGTACGCAAGTCGGTCTTGCGTAGGGTCATAGCAAACCATATGTACATTTGGTAAACGCGTTTCGAGCAACTGGTGAAGCCCAAACGGAGGTTGCGGGAACTTCGCCAGGTCCCAACAGAACACATGGCCGTTCGCGCTCGCAACTTGGACGTAGCGTACGAATGGGCCATGGAGGTCCTGGTAAGTGGGACATAATTGCTGAAAACGCAAGTCCCAGGTCTTATAATGTCTGCCTTTTCTGTCATTAACAAATTCAGAATCGTAACCTAAGAATAACGTGCCATTTGTCATATTCGATGGCTGAATTAACGCCAAAATGGCGCCAAACGACTTCTGGTCATTGGAGATTATAACAGTGGGTAGAAGTCTGTTCTTTGGTACACGAGGGGTTACCAAAGGAAATCTACCAAGTCTGTTCTCCCACCAGAGTTGTTGGTCGTTAATACGCTTTCTATGATTTGTGATTTTATGTGTTGCCTTATGTTTTATCCATTTTGCGGTAAGTGACTCTAAACCGCCAACACGACTATCGTCATTTTGCGGCAGCGGGTCTGGTACAACCAAGCCCCGCTCTAAAGCCATATTAGTCAAAGCCGAACGGAATTCATCTAGGGACGCGGGATCACGCCCCTCGAATTTGCATCGGCGACCAGCTGCCTCCAGCAATGCCTCCTTGCTTGGGGTACCTTGTGCAGCCATGGGTCTGCAAAAGGAAAAACATTAGATAATGGTACGGCATGTGCTGTTTTAGAGCCATTTAATAAACGTATAGGCGCGCAGTCCTTAGCTTTTTGTTCCCTGCCCGGTAAATCCTCAAAACTTATGACTACTGCCGGGGCAAGAGGGCGATGTGGTAATTTTACCAACACAAAATCGCCAGGGACGTACGCGTGTTTTTCCACAATTAAGTCAGAATAAGGTAGTTTAGGCTCAGGCAGAAGTCTATTCCTGTGGACGAGATGAGTGATTAGAGGATTATAGACATATGCGATTTTCGCAGTTTCAGGCGTAGGTAAGTCGATAATTCGGTATGGACCAACACGCTTGGGTGATAGTTTACCGATTTCGGGTTGAATGACTGAGGTATTATTAAGATAGACTATATCCGAAAGAGAAAAATTTGTTTGCGTTACGGACTTGTCATATTGCGATTTTTGCTGCTTACGCGCTTGAGTTAAATTTTGAGATGCGATTTCATGCAAATCTTGTAAAGTCAGCTTTAAATCAATGACGTATTTTTCCGCAACAGATGGTAAATTCGGATTTATCACAAAGTCATTTATGAGTAAAGTGTCAAGTGGAAATGCTGGTTCGCGACCATAAAGCATTTCGAAAGGAGATATATTAGTCGATGATTGTGGAGTCGCGCGGTATGCAAATAATGCAAAAGGTAGAAATTGCTCCCAATCATACTGGGAACGCGCACTCAGCTTAGACAAACCATCAATCAAGGTACGATTATAACGTTCCACCAACCCATCACACTGGGGGTGATATGGGGTTGTAAATATTTTTTGAACGTTTAATAGTTTACAAACTTCCGAAATTAGGGTAGATGTAAAGTTTGACCCCTGATCTGTCAAAAATTTCTTGGGAACTCCATAACGTGGTATAATTTCTCTTAGTAATAAATTTGCAATTGTTGTTGCTTTTATGTCAGAAACAGCAAAAGCTTCCACGTATTTTGTAAAATAATCCATAAAAACTACAATTTGGTCATTTCCGGAGGGGGATCGCGGCATATGCAAACAATCGCACGCAATGAGTTCAAAGGGTGCGGATACTTCGATTGGTTGCAGCGGAACGGATGTGGAATTTAATGCGACCTTACGTTGTAAGCACACATCACAATTCCGACACCACGCGATCACATCATTTTCCATGCGCGGCCACCAATAACGCATTTGTATGGCGGGCAAGATTTTGCGCGATGAAAAATGAGCTCCGAAAATAGAGTCATGAAATTCCGTTAATATAAAACGACGCAAAGATTTGGGTATGACTATTTGATGAACGACAGTTGGTGAACGCTTAGGTTGGAAACGACGAAAAAGTACATCGTTTACGAGAAAAAATTCGTCACGATATTTTTTCGTTGTTAAGTCATTCAATGCGATGCGAATTTTATGCAATTCGTCATCTGCACGTTGCTCAGCGAGTAAACGCGCAGGTGTCAGCATTTCAGCTTTTTCGGCATCGGTAAGTAACAAGCGTTCGCGAAATGTAGGTGGTTTAGAATTGGTAGGATCGGTTTGCGCAGTAGGATTATTATTATGCGCATTTGGATGATTAATTGGTGCATCAGGCGCGTTATCGCGCTGATCGGTCAGGTGGAACCGATTCATCATCTGACTCAGAGTCTTCAGATTCTAAATTTGCGATGTTAACGACGTTTTTGCGCTCGACTTTATATTTTCGTTCTGCGTGATCATATTTAGGATGTCGTGAAAGAAGATCAGCTGCGCAGTTATATGCACCAGGAACATAAACGATATCATATTCGTATTCCTGTAATTTGAGACCCCAACGGCGTAAACGACTCGATGGGTCTTTAACGTTTACTAGCCAGGTTAATGCTTGATGATCAGTTTCGACAATAAATTTTTTACCGTAAAGATAATGTCGATAATGCTTGATGGCCCACACTACCGCTAACGCTTCTTTTTCCGAAGTAGCATAGTTACATTTGGCAGAATTTAGCACGCGACTAGCGTAGCTAAGAATAAAACGATTTTTGGATGGTAAATGTTTTTGCGTCAAAATAGCACCTAACGCATAGTTACTTGCGTCAGTTGTTAAAATAAATTGGTGCTCATCATCGAATTTTGGTAGTTGCAAAATAGGTGGAGATGTAAATGCTTTCTTCAGAAGCTCAAAGGCGGTTTGGTGTTCGGCCTTCCAGCAAAATTCGACATCTTTACGAAGAAGATGGAATAACGGTTTAGCGATTTTAGCAAGATCTTTAACGAATTTCTTAAACCATTGGACTAAGCCAAGGAATTTCTGCAAGGATTTAACGGTTTTTGGTACAGGAAACGAGATTAAATCTGCGACTTTGGACATGTCAGGAGCGATGCCCATTGCACTTATGCTGTGGCCAAGAAATTTTACCTCTGCATGCGCAAGATGGCACTTATCAGGCTTTACGCGTAAGTTTGCTTTTTTAAGAGCAATAAAGACATTTTCAAGATCTTTTAAATGTTCTTTGAAAGTGCGTGAGAAAATAATTATGTCATCGATATAAACGAGACAAGATTTCCAATTTAGACCTGCGAGCACGAGCTCCATTAGTCTTTGAAAATCTGCGGGCGCATTCTTTAAACCAAAAGGTAAAACTTCAAATTCGTAATGACCAACAGGACATATGAATGCAGTTTTTTCACGAGATTTATTATCGAGTGGAATTTGCCAGTATCCAGATTTTAAATCGAGTGTGCTAAAATATGCAGCACTGCCTAAAGTGTCAAAATAATCGTCTAATTGTGGGAGAGGATAAACTTGCGTTTTAGTAACGTCATTTAACCGTCGATAATCGACGACTGGCCTAAGGGAACCGTCCTTTTTTCCAATGAGAAATAATGGACTTGCCCATGGGCTAGTTGTAGGTCGAATAATTTTATCCGCAAGCATTTCATTTATAATTTTCTGCATAGATTCCCTTCTAGAATGTTCAACACGATAAGTTTTTCCAACAACGGGTGGATTATCCCCTGTATCAATATGATGTTTCATCAAGGGGGTACGTCCGAGAGGTTCGTTTTTTAATGCAAAAATTGAGTCGTATTTTAAGCATAATTCACGAATTTGTTGCTGTTGTCTAGAATCAACGGCGGAGCCGTTTAAAGCTTTATTTATTGATGCAAAAAGTTCTGGTGTCCTATCATCAAAAGATGACACATGTGACACGACTTTGGCATCAGAGGTTAAAGAACCTATTATTTCACCAGAGTCAATGCGAATTGGCGCTTTAGAGATGTTACAAACGCGAACAGGTATTAGAGGTTGTGAAGCATCGACTATAGACGGAGCAACAAAAAGTGAAGTTTTTTCCATAAAATCGGGATTTGGTTCGAACAATGCGAAATCAAAATTGCAAGAACCGTGACTTATATAGCCAGGTGTAATTAATTCATGCCTAGGTTGTATTATAACAGGCTCAGGTAACGAAACATGCACACACACAACACCAGAGGTGGTTGCGTTGGGTTTCGCGCGAAATTGCAATTTTTCATGAGATGAGAGTAAATTAACCTTTATGCCGTTTATAAAAGCACAACGCTCAATAGGATTAACCCACATGAGTGCGGATTCGCAAAAATCATATCCTAAGAGCATGTCTTCCGGCAAATGATCAATTATAGCTACTGAGGTAGAAATAGATTGTTCCGCGATGGTTAAAGTCATATTTACTTTATAACGAACGACAGCGGTGATTTCGCCTACACCATGTACGACTTGTGAAACTTGTTTAGGTGGTAAATTAAAACCAAGACGTAAGAATGCAGACGTGGTCATCATGGTGACCTGTGAACCTGTATCTATGAGCGCAGGTACGTCAACGCCATGAACTTTAACTAAGATGGTGGGTAAATTTGTCCCAGCATGGCTTACGATAGGAATATTAGGATCTAACGTCTTAGATGGAGGTAGATTAATTTTTTCGTAAGTTGCGAGACGACGTTGTAAACGTTCGTACTCTTCGAGAAATTCTTGCGACGCGAATAGATTGGGACGCGCGCTAGATTCTGGCCCTTTCGCAGTAACCGTGTTTACATCATGAGGAGATGTAAGGGTTGGCTGCGGTGGGGGCACATTCATGGCGGGTTGGTTATCAGCGGTATATGTGACATATGGGCGATTAAAATTGTTGTCGTTGCGATAGTTCGAGTTATAGTATGTCCCACGCTGTTCATTTGGGAATTGCACAAAAGGTGTATTTTGGCGCGGTTGATTATTATAACGATTATCGTAACGCTGAATTTTGATAATTAGCACGCGAATTTTGGTAATAATCATTACGATTTTGCCGAAAATTCGATCGTGATTGCTTTGATTCAAAGCGATTATCATTATTCGCATAGTTAGATGAACGATGTTGACTTGGGTTACGATATCGTGATTGAGATCGATGTCTATTTTGCGAATTCGAACGCAATGGCGAACGATTTTGACGCGAAAAAGAACGCGATTGGCTGCGATTGCGAGCCATAGAATTATTATTTCGATCAGCTTGGGTATTATGATTAGCATTATTAGACGTTTCTTGCCTCTGACGCGTGAAACATTCCTCATAAATGTGACCTATGCGCTTGCAAAAGGTACAATATTTACGAGAAGAACTTTCTGGTTTCTCAGCACGCGATGAGCGATGAAACGTTCTATGACGTGAACGATTTGAATCATTTTGGTTAGATGCGCGAGGAGTATCTTTAGGTACTACGCTGCCTACGGGAGCAGCTGTTACCGATACGTAAGGCGTTACTGCCTTTTTATCCTCAAATTCTTTGTTAGCAAATTCAGCGCTTAGCGCATTGTCCAAAAATTCAGCTAATGATGCTCTAGGTTTCTTGTGATATGCCTCTTTCGAAATGTGTGGTAATAAACCTTGTTTTAGTTGATGTCGCATTAAATTATTGAAATGTGGCGAGTCAACTTCAAGATAAGGGTCAGATTTAATTAACTCTTCGCAAAGCGAGAGATAATAAGCTTTAACGGATTCGTTAGGCTGCTGTTTGTGTGACAAAAAACGATTAAAGAGCGCACCGGTGTCCATAGGACAAAATTCGGTTATTAGCGCTTGTTTCATTTTCGAATAAGATTGTTGTATATCAGCAGGTAACGAATGGTATAAACGCAAAGCATAAGGGTCAAGAAATCCAGTAGCGAATTTTAAACGATCAGCTTTGTCAATATCATAGGTATTGGCAAGCGATTCAAATTCTGCGAAATATGCTTTTATATCCGATTTATCGCCATCAAAAAATTTTTTATTAGCAATTGCAAATTGCATCTGCTGCAAAAATGGTCCGCAATTCAAGGAATCAGCGAGACGTGAGTCACCACGCGAGCTTTCAGATGAAGAACCTGAACTATAATGATGACGTCGTCTGCGCGATCGACTTTTGCGACGCGAGCGACGACTGCGCGGGCGATCATAGCTATTAGATGAGCTTTCGTCAGAGAATTTGACATGTTTTCTCCTACTAGATGATTCAGATAGAGGCGCAGATTCGTTTTGCAAATGTGCAGATTCGTTGTTAATGCCAGATAAGTTTATCTCAACAGGTTGCATTTCGATATTAGAAGAATGCAAAATAGGATTATTAGGTGGTATTTCCACATTTATCGGATTAGGTACATAATTATTTGGTAAGATTTCGCCTTGAGGTGGAAAATACTGCAGCGGTGGTGGATTCAATTGCTGCTGTGAGTTCGTAGTAGAAGAACCAGGTACAAAAGAAGGCGCATTACTATTTAAGGACAGCGAAGGCCGAGATCGCGACGTCTGCGAAATCGATACCGACGGCTGCGAAATCGTAGGTATATTTTCCGAAAAACCCGGGTTTTGCACTGATTGCAAACCCGTGTTTACAGGATTCTGTGACAAATTTGATATCGCAGGCGCGCGATTCGTACAACTTTGAGTGATATTTTCGGGAACAGTTTCCGAAGGTGAGCGTGAATTTGACGCTCTGTTGCTAGTAGACAACAGTGAAGATGCCCGATGCGTACTTTGCGCACGATTCGCACTTTGCGCATTAAATTCAGAAAAATTTGCGCTATCAATTAAGTGGTTAACGCGCTCAGATGAATTATTCTCTATGCGATTCAAAACTGGTTGGGGTTTAAGCATAGTGCTTAGCTCCAGACGCAGTTTACGCATTTCATCCGCATTTTCCTTTTTATCTTGATCAACGCGCGTAGAAAGGTCCGAAAATTGCAAATGAATAGCTTGTAGCACTTTCAAAATAAGATCATTAGTCACATTAGCATTAGCACGCTCTCTGTCGGCATTTATGCTGTGACTATGAATACTTTCTACGTCAGAATCGGGATTTTCGCGCTCCGAACTGGTTTCAGGATTATTTGCCGTATGAATGGTAGTCGTATTATCAATCATTGTATGATTTGATGAATTATCGATATTAGGGTCCGATCTAGTTATCGAAGTTTGATTAATGCGAGATCGCATGGTACTTAATGACAGTTCATCTTCGGACTGTGTGTTACTCGCGGCATTTAGTGACGCGGGTAATTTATCATTATTCGCCTTAGTAGTTACGTCTCTCGTAATTGTGTCAGTACTCGCAGAATTACTCGCGCTATTAGAGTCAACAGGCGCGGTAGGTAATTGGCGAGCTGAAGTAGGTGGCATAGAAGGTCTTTTCAATTTAGCGGGCGGTGTCCGCAAAACCTTTTTCCTGCCATTTTTGTTATCAAAAATGTCGAAAAATGTGACCTTGGGTAAAATAAATTTCAGTACGTCGAAATTTTTCCCAAAATAAATGTTTCGAATTTGGCCTTTGTCGATCCGAAAAACAGGTTTTTCCACGTAAATAGTACTTCCTTACGTGAAGTAAGATATACCTGACGTGAAATGATCGAAAACAGGTAGGACTAAGCCTAAAGCGCAAGAAGGTGTACGTGGTTAAAAAAACAGGTAGGTAAGAACCTAAATGACGGAATTTCGTCGTCAGTTGAGAAAAATGATAAATCGTCGCCTGTGGGCTGACGTTTATAGAAAAATGCGAGCGTGAGAGCTGCCTTCGTCGATAAAGGTTCGACGGAAATAGAAAAATAACGATGGCTTTACCACGATACACAAAATCTTTACCACGGACGCTTACTTAAATTGCGCACTGCCACGATCGCGGTCAATACAACAACAAAGGTGAACGAAATGTTACACATTTTTAGATGGCCAAAATGATAATTTTTGGATCGAAAAATAATTTTACGATGATTGATCAGCTCGGCTGTAGCTAGCAGCCTAAAGGAGGGAACGTCCAATGTAAATACAGAGCCGCCCTATGTATACATGAATCGACATAGGACGGGTGTATTTGCCTTTGAGATTTACCTAGGTACGTAGGTACTTAAGTCTATGCTTAGTGCTGGCCCCGATCGCGCGGCTCTGGATGGCTTTCGATCTTTGGA
The DNA here is from genome assembly GCA_036768485.1 of Mermis nigrescens. Taxonomy (NCBI): domain Eukaryota; kingdom Metazoa; phylum Nematoda; class Enoplea; order Mermithida; family Mermithidae; genus Mermis; species Mermis nigrescens. Next base: position 3,042,368 of record JAVLUZ010000135.1, read on the forward strand.
CCCTTAGAGACCTTACGGCTTCGATCCCCTCAGCCCTAATATTGCTGGCTGCTTCTTGTCGGGTGATCTCAGCAGCTACGCCCTAAGACCTAAGGCTACCTACCTAGTCTCGGAATTTGCCGCGGAGGTCAGTTGACCTATCTCAAGCTCAAGTTGTTTATTTAACTTATTTTCAATCAGTGCCTGATCCGAAATGTTTTTGGTTCCTAATTTGTGTAGCACGCTGAACAATGAAAACAACAACAACGAGCTCTATGCTGATCAATCATCCTTAAAGATTAAATAATATTTTGATCAATTTTTGGCTTGAGAAATAAATTATGATTTCCAAATAAAATAAGCTATCATACGAAATTTACCTATCAGTCCACTAAGATGGGTGGAAGTCCTCGACGTGGGTGTTGGCCAACCTAACCCTCGGTATAACCAAAAACCACTGGGTAGGTTTTCTGTATTTTAATTCGACGAAGAATTCACGGCCTACAGCCGGACAACAAGCAAAAAGAAAAACGAAACGTACGGACTATACAAACGTACGACTGGCAAACGAAAAAGCAAAACGCCAGACTAAACTACAACGTTAAGTACACTGGCCTCAAGGACTATTACAGTAAATTAAACAAAGATCAATTTAACGTAATACTGATAAGCTTTTATCTCAGATCGAATATTCTCGATTGCACAAGCGGTATGCATGAAACAATTACTATTATCATACACTTAACTCTATGCTACCGGACAAGTATCTAAATGTTTTTTATTATTGAAAAATTGGGGAAATAATGGGAAGACCGAAGGCATAGCCCACAGTGCACTATCATAGATAGCTACTAGTATTGGCTATGTGATGGCTATCGCGAACTGCTAAGGCAGGTTCGCCTACCGTGTAACTCTCGCAGTTACACTTATTCAAAAATGTGCTAAAATCTATTCAGTCGGTGATTCAGATGAACTTAAAGTATTTTCTATTTTTTGTTTGAAGGATCCCTGTAAAAAATACTGGTACTTCCAGGATTTTGGGGGCCAATCTCCAGGCACGTAGCTGGCCGTCCTATTTTGGGGGACTAACACCAATTTTGGGGGACCAAGCCCATAAAGGCCAAAAATAGCACAAAAAATGTTTAAAAGGTCCTCTTTTTCTGATTCTTCTGAATTTTGGGGGGGGGTACGGACCGGACTCCCCCATTCCCCACAGCTACGTGCCTGCTAATCCCCCAATCCCCATAGCTGTTCTAGTAGCAACCTGATGGTTTCCCTGATTGGTTAGGCGGTCATTTGATTTGTGATCCAAATGGTACTTAATGCAACAGCCAGTTTATTTGTTCGATTTATAAGGTAGGTAGCTAATGATAGTATCTGAAAATTGACTATTCATTTTTTGGTCGGTTTGACTGAGCATCATATGCGATTAGTAGGAATAAAATACTGTATTGACTAAACAATTCAAGATTTATAGCTTTTTTGTCTTCTAGCAAATATTTATTGCTAATTGCCATGAATTTGTTACATTCACACTTATACATATGTAGTCCTTTAGTATGTGCAGACTTTTTGTATGTTAACTGGATGTACCTAGGAAAAAATCCTGGCTACGCCTATGTGCTACACACGCGAATCAGAGCGGAAGATCCGGAAACCGGTGCGGGTAAAATTTTGCTCACGTAACGGAAGGTATGCGGCGCCACCCGTTACATATTGGAGGTCCCAGATATCGTTCTCTGGAGTTGTCTGCGCTTACGCTTTCTCCTAGAGGGGGTAGCAGGAGTGCTACTACACGGCTAGAAATGCCTACTTTGAAGTTAAACCCGTGACGTTGATGTTTCATTGTTTCTCAATATTATTCGATACTTTGCGCAGTTGTGAGCAAGAGCCCGAGTAGTCGATTAGTAGGTACTACACACGCGAATCAGAGCGGAAGATCCGAGAAACCGGTGCGGGTAAAATTTTGCTCACGTAACGGTGGGAGGCGGCGCCCTCGTTACATAAGTGAGGAGTCAGCGCTGACAAAGGCTGTTGGGTTCGCTTAACAGCACCGGTTTTGTTCTCACTAGACAGCTCAGTCCGAGCTAGTGACTACTACCAGAATCTACACTCCTGGTTTAGGGGGTATGAATTATTGAATTGATTATTGATTATTAACTCCTAGAAATGGAGGCATTATATTATGTTATATGACCCACACCAGGCATCCTTTGTTACAACACTAACGTTAAACCTTAACGCTAACGCTCACGTTTTCTTTTTTTCACTAACGTAACCACGCTGACTCTTATATACTCGTATATGTACGACATACAAGTAAGCGCTCGTTTCTCTTGCGTCAAAATGGCCGCGCCGAAGCGGCTGCGCCAAAACGTCCCTAGATGTGAATAATACTGTTGCCCAAAACAGCCACGCCAACGGCGCCAAAATGTTCCTGCGCCAAAATGTCCTTGCGCCAAAACGGCTGCGCCAAAACAGTCGCGCCGAAGTGGCCGCGCCAAACCGGCTGCGCCCAAACGCCCCATTCCGGATTTTCTCTTGCTGGACGGAGTCGGTAGTAAATTTTTTCATAGATATGACGTGTCGAGTGATGAAGGATTTGAGTATTACAGTTATAGAGGAAATGCGTTACTAAGCGAATTTATGCACTATAAAAAAACTAAACATGGGAGTTTCTTAATCGTCGTGCACCCTTAGTATCGAGATTCATTTATTTTCACATGATGAACAGGTGATGTTTCAAATTATTTTACGCATATTTTACTGTAGTGCTGAGTATGCAAATCACGAGCGTGTAGCAGTGTTGCCAAGTTGGTAGTTTTACTACTATTTTGGTACATTTTGAAGGCATTTGGTAGTTTGGTTTCCTATGCTTAACCACAGGGTGGTAGTTTTTCTGAACACCCAAAACAGTTTGTTTGGCTTTTTTGAATAGTTTTGGTAGTTTTTGAAATTTTTACCTGGCAACCCTGCGTGTAGCGTTGCCGTCAAAGTTGCTAAACTTCGCCGGAAACCGCTTTTAGCCGACTGAGCGGAAATGTGGTGTTGTTTTCTGCAATGAAAACGTGGGGTTCGCCGGTTTTGGCAAAAATCTGCCTATACTTTGTACAGGGCCTTGTCGGTTTTTTAGTTTTCTTTCTCCGGTTTTCAATTTTTGGGCATTGGTGTAGCTGGTTCACATATGTATTAAGATAGCCACGTTATAAGTATGCATACAGCAAGTAGTATCCGGTGAAACTTGCCACCTAACTGGTTTGATTTAATTCAAGTTGAAAACAAATAAGGCAGTCCTCGGTTTTTTCAGTAGGTACATTCATGTGACTGACCAAAATGTTAGTGCCAGCGTTTGAAATAAGCCTAAGTGATGGGATGCAACTCGTGTTGCTCGCTTCGCTCGTCGCATTTTTGTTCAGTCCATGATACTAAGCCTAAGCCTAATCAGCTGGTAAACCAGCAAAACATTACGAATACCTTGCAATCTATATCGAAATTAACCAGCATTAGTCGATTAAGAAGAAGAAAGAAATTTTATTACTAATACCAACTGATAAAATACAAAATGACAAGATACATAATAGATGCAAGTATGAATTAGTAAAGGGACATGCGAGTCAATGGAATGACAAGTTTTACACGCGCTCCACAAGATATCTAGATAAATCAAAGTTTGCTAATCTAGATTTAAATATGTTTAGGTTAGGGAAGAAACAATGAAGTCAGGAAAATCGTTCCAAACTGCGATGTATTTGTAATAGAAATCAAACTTTTCTAAATTAGAATGTACAATAGGTATAAATAATTTAAATCTATTAATGCTACGGGTAATATTATAATTAAATACAAAAAAATCATCAGCTTCCAAACATGATTTATGACAAATAATTTGATACATCATACACAGACAAATCTGCAAGCGTCTTAATTCAAGTCTGCACAATTTAAGTTGTATTAAACGATCCTCGTAAGAAAGAATATTATTATATAACCAAAAATATATTTAGTGAATCTACGTTGAACATCTAGAAAGCTTTTTAATCAAACTATTATAATATTCCTTAAATTTTTAATTTCGGTGAACCAAAACTCCTAAATCACGGACAAACAGATCACTAGAAATAATTTCCTCATTTAGTCTATAAACAAATTTTTGATTATCATTACCCAAATATAGAACTTGACTTTTGGTTCGAGAAATAGGTAAATCCCATGTAATTGCCCAGTCAATAATCTTATCTAAATCAGACTGTAATAATTTACAGTTACGACTGATATTGAAAATTTTGATATCATCAGCGAACATATAAACCGTACTATAAATATTATCACATATACATATCATTTATAAAAATCGAAAAGAGCGTAGGTCCAAGGACACTTCCTTGGACGACACCGTTGGTAACAGGCACATAATCCGAAAAAGACTGATTAACGCGAACACATTGGGAACGACTAAACAAATAGGCCTTTAACCATGCATACAAATTACCGTTTATTCCATATCCGTTTAACTTAATAAGATGTTTTTCAATATTTACTTTATCAAAGGCTTTAGAGAAATCTAAATATATTATATCAACAGTCTCTTTTGCTAACGACTGAATCCATGAAAATTTACACTTCAACAATTGTGTTTCACAAGTTTTATTCTTTTGAAAACCAAATTGAAAAGGAGATATTAGTTTATTAACCTTAAGAAAGTCTAACAATTGACTATTAATAATTCTTTCCTTAATTTTGGCAATAGAACAACAAAGAGAAACGGGCCTGTAATTATCCACTAATGCTGGATCCCCCTTTTCAAAATTGGAATAACATGTGCCATGCTCCAAAGCTCGGGAATATTTCCAGACAGAAAAGATACAGTGAAAATACTAACTAACGGCTTTATCATTTGAAACGACAATTTTTTAATAAAAAGATTACATATGCCATCAGGGCCAACTGCAATTGAATTATTTAGATGGTAAATGGCTTCCAATACGCGATCCTTACTAAAAATAACGTCAGAAAGCGAAAAATCACAGCGCTTCTGAAAAAGAAAATTCGTTTTAGTAATGTCACTAGAAAACACAGAAGCGAAATAATCATTAAAAATGTTAGCCTTGCGTAATGAATCGGTTATAACATTATTATCAGAAAATGTTAGAGGAGGAATTTCATTGCGACTTTTTAACCTATTATTTACAAAAGTATAGAAAGCTTTAGGATTATTATTCTTAAGCAATTTGTTTTCTTGAGAAGAGAAATAATTATGAATAGTTCTACGTAGAGCTTTACAATGATTTCGATATTTAACTTTAATTTCTGGAGTTTTACACCTTTTATACTTATTCCATAGAGAACGTTTTTTAAGAAATAATTTATGTAAGCTCTTAGGGTATTTAAATTTTGATTTAGCCCTAAAAGTAGGTACAAAACTCAAAATAAGAGGATTTAATATACTTAAAAAAAGCACGACCGAAATTTCTTAGAAACAAGCCGGGACCAAAGAATGGATTACCTAAAAAAGACGTTTTACGACCATACCTTGGCGTTTGGGTTTTGGGGGGTGTACAGTACACCTCCCAGAAATCAAAATACCCCCAGAAACCAAAATAGCCCCTCAGAATTCAGTTTTTGAAATTTCTTTGTTTTTTCGCAATTTTTTGATGCCAATCGATAGTGCTTGATGAGAAACGTTGAAAAATGTTGTTTTTTCGCCATACCACCATTTTTAAGGCCATTTTTTGACTTTAAAAAATCTTGCACCCCCAGAACTTTAGTGCCGCCCACCTATGTTTACGACCACTAGAGCTGTACACTTTGTAAATTTTGCTTTCCAGATCGATGTCTTGAATGTGGTGAGAATTCAGTGGACACCCTCTGGAACAAATCTCATTTTCTGCTTAAAACCTGTGCAGAACAGCAGACGTAGATGCAAAATACGCTTTAGGTTGTATAAAGATTGAAAATGGAGTGTTAAAACCGCACGATTGAGACTGAATAGACTCTAATTATAATTGTGAAATTCGAAAATTTTCGCGATTTTCGGCTAAAAAGGAAAGGGGGAGTTAAGGAAAAAATCATTCTCATATTTTTTCGGGAGAGGGGGGCGTAATGTAGTACCTCATTCCTATGTACGCATCTGCTGGGCTGGTTTTGCACACGGCTTGCTCTGCTGGAATTGTGCTCGCCTCATAAATGCACAAGGTCGGGGTCGACAGCTGAGGGGTGAACTCCCGGACGGAAATGCAAAACAGTAAATATAATGTTTACGATTTTTTTGCTGTTTAAACGACCAAAATAGTCAAAGCAGCCTACAAAAATTATTTCGTGGTAACATCGCATTTTGAAAGCATTTTTAGTTCATATGACGTTCAACACTAAAAAAGTACAAAAATTGATTAATTTTGGGCGCTTTTGAGTATAAAGTACATAAAAAATCTAATTTTTGACATTTTTACTGCTTTTGACCTCAAAAATGGTGGAAAAAAACGTTCCGTCAGCTCAAAATCGCCGAACATTACCTATCTGGCTGACTCCTTAGCGGAGGTAATACCCCTATGTGCATTTTATTCGTCAGTCAGAACTTGCTGTCATTCTTGCTGTTTTTTAGTACATATTTACATACGAGTATACTACGCCCTCAATTGTAAACGTATTTTTATGCTTTTTCTATTATGAACGATTCTGAAAAAGCCGATGTTGTACTCCAATTTATATCAATTACTGGGACAAGTGAACCTCGCGCCCAGTTTTTTCTGGATTCATCGCGTTGGGATTTACAGGTAATGCGCTTGTTAATTACTGTTGCATCTGTATGCTGTGCGTGTATGTGCGTTTATGTAAATATATATGTGTGTGTTTTTGCGTCTTGCGGGTGAGATAATTTAAGGATTTTTTGATACAACACATGATAAGACTGGCTAACAACAATTTTTCATCCGAAACAAAATTAATTGATTCTTAATCAGATTTTTGAGCTGATTATAAATCTGCTTTAGAATTCTTCTAGCACGTCAACTTTTTCAGAGATTTGCATGCAAATTATGGCTTTCATGGATATTAACTATGCAAATCTTGCAGCCAAAATGTTTTTTAAAATCAAAACTATAAAATTATCTTATATAAACTCACCCACTCATAATTTTGATGTCTTCGTTGTTGCGTACTTAGTTCTTACCTGTAAAATATTATACCTAATTTGCATATTAAAAATGGTGTATTGTTTGAAGCATATTTTCAGCATCTGCATCTAGAAAGAATTACATATTTTCTAGAACTGTTTTAACGCTGATTACAAATCTACTCACGGTTTTGCGCTAGCACATCTAGTTTTTAAAAACTTTGTTTCAAGACATTACGAAACGTGTGTATGTAGTTTAAGAAGTTTAATACCATTAGAAATTTAAAAAAACGTTTCCAAGGGAGATATCATAGGTAGTTCGTTAGCGCGTACCTATAATATACTTGGGTACCCCAACATATGTCCCGCCCTCACAGCTATAACGGCACACATCTGGGAGGCGCGGTTTTTTTAAAGGTAGATAATAAAAAAACTTAGATACCTTTTTTTGTTCACACTCAATACCGAGCAAGTCATGAGTGTGTAAAGTTTACACCAAAAATTCAAATGATCGGCGGAGGGCCAATTTAAAAAAAATGTTTTCCTTGATTAGTAGTTTACGAATCTGGTCTTGAAATTTCTTTACACTCATTAGTTGTTGCACAGGAGTGTAAATTAGACGGTTTTTTTACTGTTTTTATATGCACAAGCATATCTAACTCAGTTTTACATTCAATGCAGTCTGATTGGTTTCAAAAGGTAGACGGTTATAAAATCTAGGGGAGCCTTTTAATTTTTTTTAAAAGTAATATTTTAAAATTTAGCGGCGGTGTATTGTAAAGAGTCTGGAACAAAAAAATATTCTTTTCCTGCCATATTCTCCACTTAGTAGACAGAACGTGGAATAGACAGAATAGAATCGATAGAATATAGATAGAATAGACAGAATAGACAGACTCGTCCTAAGCGCTATACTTCAAAATTTATTTTGTTTCTTTACAATCAATATTGCGTTATCAGTGCAGGTGTAAATTTTACACTAAGAAAACTTTTCCGCCCACAGCGTCGTGGATGATTAATTATCGAAAAAAGTTCTCCGTAAGGTCAGAATAACGGATCTGACCTTTAAACTTTTCTACAGCCAGTGTTTGTTGAGGTATGAAGAGGTGAACTTTGAATTATACATCTATTTTCTAATGCCGATAGATAACTCCGTATTGCATATTGTTTGATCAGATTTTTCTTATTTCAGAGGTTTTTGACTCGTCTTTAATAAATAATAATTTTTATTATCATAAATGCACTATTCTTAAACTACAGTAGAATGATGAATATTTTTCAATATAGTATATTCAAGCTGAAATCTCGGTTGCGAGTTGACTTGGTGCAATGGCTGACATCATACATTCCCATAGGGGGGTGAGGGGGGTATTACCCCCACCTCAGGTTCCGAGACTTGAATTACTGTCGGACGATTTTGAGCTATCAAACATTTTCTGCATGATTTTTGGGTATAAAAGCAGCGAAGATACTAGAATTTTTTCGGCGCTTCGCGCCGACTAATACATTTCTGTTTTGTTTACCCATAAAATACTAAGAATGAACTTAAAATGATCTTAAAAGTCTAAATTTTTGATGAATTCTTATATTTTTTACTTACAAAAGCAACGAGACTAGTCAGAATGGTACAAAAAGTAGTTAAAAATGCAGTTTTTTCACATTAAAACATGTTATATGGGGCGTTTTAGCCATTTTTCATATTTGACCTGCAAAAAAGGCTAGACTCTCAATTTAGTGGCCCTAAATTTTGGGATTTAATCCCCTGGACTTTCGACCTTGGGAAACTATGGCTGACATATCCGTTCTCGCATGTGGATTTAAAAAAAAGAATAATGGGTTCAAGTCTTCTGAATACTAACTTTTTTCATTTTTTTAATTCTTTTGGCAAAAGCATGCACTTCATTTGACTTATTCATCTATTTAGGTTCTGCAGATCACACTTTTTTTGTTTTTTGAATTTCGCCTCAGTTTTCGAATGGGAGTGTAGAAAGTGCGAAAATCTGGGTGTGAAAAGACACATTCTGGTCGAGTTTTCGACTTGTTTATGTCTGCCAACAATTCCGGTTATGAGTTTTAAGAAATTGTTTCTGACAGAAATGTACTATGGATCAAAGGCTATCTTCTGCTTACCAGCAAACTTTTCTACAATCAATACGTAGTTAGTACCAGGGGTTTAAACTTCACACTCTAGTGGATGAGTAAAAAAACGGATTTTGTCCAAGATTTCTCTGCCAACTTTTTCGGTTATGAGTTGGGATGAATTGAATGAGATAGAAATAAAGTAACTTATAAGAGCTACACGTCGAAGCAAGCCGCGTTCAAAAAAACGTAATATTCAGTTGTTTATAGCGGTGTAAACTTCGAAATCTGAGGTGTGAAATGGGAGAAAAACAGGTTTTTTTCGTATTTTGATTGGTAAATCATATCAAATATTTTGCGGAACATAAGTTTGGCACATACAAACGTACTACAATCAAAGGGCTACAGACTGGCCCGAACCGAAGTTATTTACACTCAATGGGACGTTAGGTTCAGATTTTTAAAGTTTGCAATGTGGTGGACAGTGGAAAATATGTGTTTGTCCATTTTTTTGTTCGCCACTTTCGCTGTTCAGAAGTCGGGCGAGGTCGAATAAATTAAAAATAAAGTACTTATTAAGGGGTACGCGTCACAGCGAATTGCGTTTGTTCACATACATATTTAGCTTTTTCGGGAGGTGTAAAGTCAAAAAAGTGGGGGAGTTAAACGTGTTTCTGTCTTGTTTTTTTCTGCCAAGTTCTGGGTTATGGGTCTGGACATAATCTCAAGTCTAAAAATGAACCAGAAACCAAATGTGATACGCCAGCTTGTTTGCACTCAACAGTGGTGTAAAGTGGTTTACATCTGATGTTTATTTGTCCTCGGGCCATTGTGGAGACTAAATTTTTTAATAAATGTTGATCGTAATATCAGAGTAATATCAGAATTACGAATCCGACTGAAATTTTCTTTACACTCTGCGGTTGTGTAAAGTTTGCACTGCATATTAACTTTAGTTCTAGAGCCTTGCGGAAGCTTAATTTTTTCAAAATGTTCTTCGTAAAATCAGAATTGGGAATCTGACTGTTAGTTTTCTCTACACCTAGTAGTTGTGTAAATTTGCACTATTAATTTGTTGTTAATATGTAGTTTATACTAAAAATTTATTTTACTCTAAAATCTGAGCGTTAGTGTTCCTTACACTTGATATTTGCGTAAATTTTTTGCTGAAAAAGTCTGATCTGTTTAAATATTGTAAGGTCTTGTTTAAAAAGGATAATGCTGATGTTAAGAACAATATTGTTTTCCGCGTTCTTGGACTGCTGTCATTATTGTGGCATGTTACTGTATGTGTTTACTGACTGATGTAATCAAATCATGCTAATTAAAAGTAGTGTACTAGCAAAGAAAAATGCTTCGATGGAACAAAAAAAGATGACTATACTTGGAATTGTGGATTGTTAAGAATGTAAAAGGAGGGGACTAGGATTAAGCTACCTAAAGTCGCAAAATCTGATAAAAATCACACTTTCTCTAAGTAACGCAAAAAATCGAAGTATATCCTGCGGCCAACATATTAAAATAAATATTTAACCATAAAAATGATTGAAAAAGCAGCACGTTAGCTATGCAGTAGCTATGGGAAATGATATTGAGTAACAGTCTTTCTAAGCCAATTGAATGAAATAGCAAACATCGATGCATCCATAACAATTGAAGAAATTGTTGGTTTAAAACAGTAGAAAACGCGTGAGTTGACTTGTAGCAGACTAAATGTAGGTACACTAGCATGCCCGGAACGATAGTGTGCACTAAATAATCGGCCCCTGCTTTGCTTGCTATAATGCTCATAACAAAATAAAACAACGTTAAATACAATACCATTTAGTTTTCTATCAATCAGGATACGAAGCTAGTCAGCGTTGCTACTTGCCAGCAATTTTAGAAAAAAGTAAACATGAAGAAGAAAGAAAATTTTATTACTAATACCAACAGTTAAAATACGAAATGACAAGATATATAATAAATGCAATTACGAATTAGTAAAGGGACATGCGAGTCAATGATAGATTTCGTTCATACACTCTTATCTGAAACTTTGAAAATTATCTAAACAGACACGTTTTAGAAGCCGCAGAATATACTTCGATTTTTTGCGTTGCTTAGAGAAAGTGTGATTTTTATCAGATTTTGCGACTTTAGGAAACTTTTTCCTAGTAAAATCATAATCATTGCTATGCATCTTTTGGTAGTAACAAAATATATTTTTAATGTTAATGTTTGATAGAGTTGGGACTCAATAGCTGATCGGTTTTAAAAGTTTTTATCCTGTTTAATTGGCATTAAAAATGTTTCTTTACAAATTCTTAACATTTTATAAATTCAATTCTTTCTAAAGTAAACAGACTAGCACAAAACAAGAAACAGATTCTCAATCAGCGCTGAAAATTGTCTTGAAAAATTGTATAAAATGATTTAGAGTTATACATACTAAGCTAACAGGAGTTTACACTATTCACTGTGTTTAATATACAAATCATGTATTTTATTTTACAGAAGTCAGTAGAATATGCTACGGGAACAGTTTTAAATTTAGGAAAGAATCATGTTAGAATTATTTTTTAAGATTTACTCCTACTTTGACCACTTTGCCTTTTCCAATTTAATATTTGCCCTTAAGGAAGTCATAATTTGCATAAGCCATAATGTGCAAATATCTTGAAAACTTGACGTGCTGCAAAAATTCTAAAGCTAGGTTTGGAATTAGCCCTAAAATTGGTCTATAATCATTTATTTTTGTTTCGGATGGAGACAAAATATTTAAATTTGTTGACCAGCGTAATCACCGTACATGATCTCGGGGGATGAGAAAAATTTCAACCCCCTTACCCAAAATTTTTTCACTCCCCCAGAAATGACGATTTTTTGAAAGTTCATTGAACTATTCTAAAAATTAAACGTTTTTAGCTATCTATTTGCTCACAAGTGCTCGCCATGATACTCATGTTTTGACTATATTGTGTTCAATTTGTTCCGACTTTTTTGTTTTTGTTTCGAATTTTTCTTATGTTTTTATGCTCTAGAAAGATAGAGCATCGTCAAAAACGCTGAAAGAGGATGTTTTTGACGCGTACCTACCATTTTTGTATTCAAAAAAGGCACTTTATTATTTTAACCTCCCCCAGAATTCACATGCTGTGCATGTATGATAATCACTGATGTTGAAAATTATGTTAGTTCTACATACTCTTAGTTATTTACATCGTTTTGTTTACTTATAAAAGCGTCGTGAACTCTGACTAGATAGGAATCGGTTTTATGTAATGCTATATTTGTAACCCTCAGGAACTAATCAAAACATTGCACTGTGTTTATTTTATGACAATAAACCTAATTTCATGCATTGCAAAGGTAAAACAATTATTATTTAGTGCGTTTTTCGGGCTCGAAATCGGTGGACACGTTAAAAAGATTTATATCGTTTTCGACAACTCCTTCGTCTTTGACGATAAAAACAACAATTTTTTCAAATTAAGAAAAAAATTTAATAAAATATAGTCAAAGTTGGCTGCTTAAAGCGCCTAAAAGATTGGCTCTTTTGAAATAAAATATAGCTCAAATCGCTTAAAATTAGAAGTTTTATACGATTTTTTAGGAAAAATTTTTGAGAATGGGAAGCTTTTATTAATTTTTTTATTTTATTTGCCAGTAGTAGATGGTCATTTTGAAACAACCCTCCGTTTACCATCACGCTTTTGCGGTCAAAGGGAAAACAACTCCTCTCAAAATAGCCAAAATTTACCCAAAATTTCGAACCCACCCAAAATTTCGAACCGTTACGGGTATTTCACAGATCACCTTTTTTGGCGTAAAACGGCTCAGCTTTGTGTATGGCAGCTTACGTGGGCAGCACTAAATTTCTGGAGGGGTGCAAGATTTTTCAAAGGTCGAAAAATGGCCTTAAAAATGGTAGTTATAGCGAAAAATACCATTTTTCAACGTTTCTCATCGTGCACTATCCATTGGCATCGAAAAATTGCAAAAAAACAAAAAAAATTTCAAAAAATTGAATTCTGGGGGGCGCATTTTGGTTTCTGGGGGGTATTTTGGTTTCTGGGGGGTATTTTGGTTTCTGGGGGGTATTTTAGTTTCTAGAGGGGATATTTTGGTTTCTCGAGGGGGGGGCATACCCCCAAACCCCCTTCACGCCCAGGAGTGTATGGCAGTAGTAAGTTGGTCCTTTTTAGAGTTAGGGATAAAGACCTTTATGTATTTGTTATCAAAAATGGCAAGAAAGGCAAAATGAAACATTTGAAAAAACGCGTTTTCACCCCTTCCCTCCACCAAATTTGGAGCAGGACAGGAATTTCAGTTTTTTGGAGATAATGATAACGACCGGTCAAATCACTAGAACGAAAATTTGACATAACAACAAAATTTCTTATTTACCCCTCGCCCTCAATGAAAATCAATTTTACCCCCCCAGAATTTTTACCGTGTGCATGTATGAACGTAGTGAATATATTGAAATAGCTTTTGAATTGCAATCTATAGTTCGTCTTTAACCTGTTGCGAGGCAAACAAACTATAATTGTCTACAATTTATTTATCTGAAGGTGTTTTGCATGCAGGGAATAGGGGTTAGATCACGGTATTACCCTTGCATAAAAACAGGTCAGATGATTTCATGAAAAGACGAAGAATTACAGAGCTTAGTATGAGACTTTGACTTATGCGACTGAAAGCATTATGCGCTATACATGCATAGCGTTGGAACTCGGGTGGAGGGGACAAACTTTTGTTTCTGAAGTGTCTTTCTGGACTCAAGAAGATGGTTAAGCGATGCTCAAGAGAGAATCACTATTTTTCGACGTTTCTGACTATGGTCTTTCTTTCTGTACGCGTGAATCGATTAAATTGAACAATTTATAATCAAAAGTGGCTGTTTAGTGCAAAGCGCCAAAAAATTGGTACTTTTGAAGAGCTAAAAGATCAATATTAATGCTTTAAACAACGCATTTTTTAAGATTTCCTCGAAAAATCAAAAAATTTTCTGCGAAAGGGGCGAACCGGCTGCTTAACGATCACGTATGATTGTACGCAGGCCCGATTCCAGGATCCGGCCAGGGGGCGTACTCAACATAAATTGGTATATCTCGGAAAATTCGTTGGGATAGCTCGCAAAAACCGCATTTTTCGACGTTTTTCGACATGCTCCATTCATTTTGATAACAAAATTCGAGTTTCTTTGAGAAAAAATTTTCACACAAAAAGCTCTAAAAAGTGTTATTTTTTGGATGCGCTTGGGCCCAATTGATAGAAAATACTTTATATCCGACGCGGAGCGCCGAAAATTTGAAGATTTTACGTCAAAGACAATCGATTTTTCCATCACCTTTCAAAACTTTTTTCCGGTTAAGGGGGGGGCGGCCGCCCCCTCCCGCCCTCCCCTTAAATACGGTCCTGTTGTAGGTATGAAAGCTTGGTCGTTTTCCTCGTTTGGCTTACGAAAAATACATGGACGCAAAATTTTTATGATAATTAGTTTCGGAATCCCATGCCTTCTGCGCACTCGTCTAAAATTTAGATTTGTGAATATAGATTGCGCTAGAGAGTTTCTACGAAAATGAGCATATTGACATTTCGACCGACTCCGCACACGTTCAACCAAATCCAGGCGTTCGTAATCAATTAGGGCGCCTTGGGTCTGACACTTCGGGATCCAGCGACCAAGAACCAAATGACGATGATGTCAGAATTGTGAAGGAGCGGATAAGCCCATCAAAGAATGTACCTACTTACGTATTTTTCACCGCATATTTATGATGTAAAGCATGAAAATTCCGAGGGTATATTTTACTTTTAAACGCGTTGCATGACTAATGGAAATTTTCTCTTGATTTTTCGCACATATCGTCTGGAAATTTGGTAGAATATAAAAGTTTTAAGTTGATGTCTTCTCGTTGTGTATACGTGTTTTTGTGGCATAAAAGTGCTCTCGGACACATTAGAACTTATTTACTTTGAAATGAGTTTGAAGAACAAAAAATTCGAGCAACCTCTATTGGAAGAGCGGCCTGTAAAAGTAGATCAATTTCACATAGATCTTGTGAGTGACTTTGAATCCCTCCCATCCACCCGAAGTTGGTCTTCCCTTATTCCACAAAGGCTGAGATTTTTTATTCTTCCCAATTTTAGTCAAAAAAACTTACGTTTTCAGGCCGTTTTAAGTTTTTTGTGACATTTTTGTACAGAAATAAAACGTTATTTACTTTCTCTTAAAGTGACCGACTAATTTTCGTCTCAAAAATTTTTAGTAGTTTATGTACATACGTGTAGACATAAAATGACACATACGTAGGTGAAATCTACGAGTTTTATAGTTTTCTAGATATTACTATACTAGGTCATTAACCTGATAGCCATTCACACCAAATTCTTGTCTTTCTAGCCGCAGCTGGTTACAATTTTACATAAATAAATTTCAATGAAAAAACTTACTTTAGAAAGAAAACTTGGTGCATATCTGTCTAGTTAATATTATGTATATGCGTTTGCGCTTAAGAGTCATTTTCTGTCAGACTCGACTCGAGGTTGGACAAGTCAAAAGTTAACATCCCCTGACTTTGACACATATAATGCAGTTCTTGACGCTGAGTTTAATGGCGCAAATTATTTTTTTGAAAACAAATATTCGTTGTGTAAAGTGAGTGTAAAGTATTAAAAATCGCCGCTTTTGTCAAATTTTACAGGGTATAACACTTTTTTCATAACTCAGGATCACCGCGATCAAGTTCAATAATTCGTTTTTTATTTGAGAGATGAATGATTTTTACATTTTGTAAAATTACTTTAAACTAACAGTATGCCTTCAATATTTTTTTATATCTTTAGAAATATAAAACATCAACAATTTTGACTTCAATTTTTTCGACAATTTTCAATGTAGCGCATATACCATATGCGGGCCCTCGTTCATATTATAATATTTTATAACTTATCACTAGAGGCTTCTGTAGTGAAAAAATTTAAACATGAAAAGACCTTTTTTAGCAATAGATGTTTGATAGGAGCATGCATGCTAACAAATGGCTGAAATTAGACGGATTAGCTTAGAAATTTCACAACATTTTACTACTGCATCGTGGCTTTAGGCTGTTATCAGGGGCTTATACATTACATGAAAAATTTATTATCGAAAAAGACCACTTGTTATGCAACAGACCTTAAACGAGAACGTGGTGTGCTGAAAAATTATGAAATTTTTGAGATTTTTACAGGCAATGACAAGATACTTTTTCTGGGCCGCAGTTCTCATTGTAACATGTTGTCAAAAGCTAAGTGGTACCTTTATGAAAAATTCAAAAATCAGAGGACAACTTTTTGAGTAACACGTATCAAAAGAGAACATGATGTGCTGAGTAACGATCAAAATTAGACTATTTCGAGTTAAAATGTCGAGTTGTTTTCTTAATAAAATTCTCTAATGAAAAATGGTTGTCAAACACTACAATTGACTTATTAAATCTTACCACATCTAACTTCATAAGAAAAAAATGAAAATTATAATGCCCACGTTTTTAGCAACAGACGTTAAATGAAACGTCGAGTAACATAAAAATCATCAAATTTCTAGATCACTTTTATACATTTGGTCCATCATTTGGCGTATGACCATAGGTGGGCAGCACAAAAATTCTGGGGGTGCAGGATTTTTCAAAGGTCAAAAAGGGGTCTTAAAAATGGTGGTTTGGCGAAACAACATAATTTTTCAACATTTCTCATCGAGCACTATCCATTGGCATCAAAAAATTGCGGAAAAGAACAAAAAATTCCAAAAATTGAATTATGGGAGGTGTTTTGGTTTCTGGGGGTATTCGGCCTTCTGGCTGGTGCATGCCCCACCCCAAACCCCCCTTCCACGCCCACGTGTGTGTGTGTGTGTGTGTGTGTGTGTGTGTGTGTGTGTGTGTGACATGCTGTTTAGGTAAATATTGTAAGCATACGTGGGCAGCAAGAAAATTCTGGTGGGGGGTCAAGATGGGTAAAATCGCCAAAAATCTTACTAAAAATGGAATTTTGGAGGGTCTACAGTAATTTGGGAAGGGGGGTTCCAACTGCTGAAGGGTAAAACTCCCCCCGCTTTTGTGAAACGTTAAGGAAGTCATTTGCTTGGCATTTTTAAATTTAAAATAATTTTGATTTAAAAGTGCAAAATTTTTTCTATTTTTTCCTTTAAGAAGTACTTGCGAATTTATTTCAGTCATTAAAAAACATTGAATTGAAAACTAAATTTTTGCCTCACTGTTCAAAATATAGTGATTTAGTTCTGCAGGTTCTCTTAAAGGCTAACAAATTTTATTTGAGAGAAGAAAAAAGCGAGCGACTTTTGTTAAAACTTCGAATTAAAAATTTCTCAGTATATTACATTTCTTTTGAATGTCCGTTTCTCTAAAAATTTCAATAAAATGCATTAATAAGGTGCCAAAGTAATACATGGGCACTGGGCAGCTAAAAAATTCTGGAGGTCCGATGGCGCAACGTCGAGAAAAATAGCACCAGAAATTTAATTCTAGGCGGTCTATCGAATTTGGGTCGAAGGGTCCGTCAGATTCTCGAGGGGTCCAGACCCCCAAGCCCATGTGTGGTTTTAGCGCGATCGATGATTCAAATGTGTAAAGTTAATAGAAAAACAGATTGACGTGTTGATTCAAAATGCTTTCAATTTGATAATTTTAAAGTTTTTCCACGTTCCATGAAAAAGTATGTTAATCAAACGGTAGGTGTTGTATTTTTTCTTTTTTTCCTCAAAACTTCTTCGATAACACTTTATAAGGTACCGAAGAGTAAATGACAACCAACTAACCAAGTTATATCAAAGAATTTTGATAAGAAAATATCTTGACACTTTCAAGATAGTCTAATTTTGATCATTCCTCAGCACACCACGTCTTTATAAATATGTGTAACTCAAAAAGTGGTCCTTTAATTTTTTTAAAAAATATTTTATATAAAAGTCCCTAATAATTTTTGGCAAAATATCACATTGTGAACTGGAACCCATTTTTTAAATTAATAAGAAAATATCTTGACATCGCCTGTCAAAGTCTTACAAATTTCATAATTTTTCAGCACACTACGTTCTCGTTAAAGGTCTGTTACTTAGAAAGCTGTCATTTACTCAGTGTTATTTTTCACACGAAGAAGCCCCTGATAACAGTCAACAAAACACGATGCAATATAGATGATTACCCCCAATTAGTAACGGTAGAATGTTGTGACATTCTAAGGCCAATTCGTCAATTTTCCACCATTTCTTAGCATACCATGTTCCATTCAAACATCTATCGCTTAAAAAGTGGTCGTTTTATTTTTTATCATAGAAGCCTCTAGTAATAGGCTATAAAATATAATATGAATGAGGGCCCGTATATGATATTTGCGCTATATCGGAAATTATCGAAAGAAGTGAAGTCGAAATTGTTGATGTTTTATGTTTCTTATCATATCAAAGAATATTGAAGAGATAATGTAAGTTTAAATTAATTTTACAAAATGTTGAAATTATTCATCTGTCAAATACAAAAAGAATTATTGAATTTAATTACGGTGACCTCAAGTTATGATGAAAAATGCTAGACCCTGTCAAATTTGACGGAACCGGTCATTCTTGTTACTTTTACACTCACCTTATACTGCGAATATTCGTTTTCAAGAGAAATGGTTAACAGCATTAAACTCTGCATCAAAAACTACATACATAATGCATGTTAAAATTAGGGGAAGTTATTTTTTTACTTGTCAATGCTCAGTACATGGCCGGGCTGAATCTTACAGAAAGTGACTTTTAAAAAGGACTCCATCATAACGTACAAAAATCTTATACTGATACGAAAGGCTTCTCAGCATACATGCGCAGCATGGGAATTCAGTGTGGTGAAACCTAAAGATTTGTCTGAAAAGCCTTTTTTAGGCTTAAAAACGATGCGTACATACGCATCAAATCATCATTTTTTGATGTTTTTGACGATGCTCCTTCAACTCAGACGATAAAAACAACAAATTTAAAGGAAACTTCAACAAAATAAAATTATACGGAATATTGTCAAAACTGGCTGTTTGGCGTGAAGCGCTGAAAAATGGGAATTTTTGAACTATGAGGTCGCGCAAAACACTTAAACTAAAACGTTTTTTACGATTTTTTTCGGGAAATTGCGAGTTATGGAGGCTAAAATTGAATATAATTTTGTGGGGCTGAACAACTTTTGTTGATTTGTGAACATACTTTTGATAAGGAGGTGTGGGGGATTTCCCCCGCCCAAAGTTGGTCGTCCCCCAAAGACAGTAAATTTTCGACTTTTCCCAATTGTTGGATAAAATTGAATATTTTAGCCGTATTTAGGTGTTTTTTGGCCGTTTTTGGCCAGAAATTGGAGGTCACTTATTTTCCTTTACTCCTTAAAAATGGCTGGGAACCCCTCCCCCACCTAAAACTTCGAGCCGTTACTTGTGTGGGTGTAAAACCCCCGCCAAACTCCCTCAGATCATTTATGGTTTTTAGTCAGCATACAAAGGAGTCTTTCAGAAAAGAGTGTTGCAGATGGAAATTGTTTCTGATCGAAAATAAAAAATAGCTTAATTTTCAAGCTTAAAATTAAAGAAGGAAGTTGAGAAGAATGAGTTGGTCAAGGGCGAATCTAAGGTGGAGATCTGTTTAATTCATACCAATTACATACCTAAATATTTGGTCTGAAAAGTTTTGGTGATGTGATGTAATCGACCGTATAAGGGGTCAAAATCTTATATTTTTACTCAAAAATAGCAAAGTACCTAAAAATTATCATAGACAAAGTAGAGGTGGCGAGAGGGGGTGAAATCCAGGAATGGTCATCTGGTATACTGTGTTTTCTGTATAGGCTTTTTTGTACATGAATAAAGATGGTCCCCAAAAGTCAATGTACATTCCTTACATGCAAATTTTAGGGTACTATTACGGCATAGTAGCACGTTATCTGCGGTAAACTGGGTTTCTTGACCCTTATTAGTGAAGTTTAGCTAATTTAAGGGTTTGTAGCTTTGAAAAATACAAGGAACTTATCAATACAGCGCGAAGCACCGGAAAATTTTTGGAAATCGCGTGACAGTACCTGATTTTCCAAAAGCTAAGATAAGGGTAATACCCCCCTCTCAATCCTATCCTTAATGCACTTAGGGGGTGAGAGGCGTATTATCGCTACTGATGGGTCAGTTAGACAGCTACTGACCGGCGATTTTGAGTCGACGAGACGGTTTTTGCATCGTTTTTGTGGTCAAAAGCAACGAATGCCAAAAATTTTTCCAGCGCGCCGGCTTAGTACCTACTTTTACGCATTTTTACTCAAAAAGCGCTTAAAATTGATCAATTTTTGTATTTTATTATTGGCTATTTTGACCATTTTGGTCGTTTAAGCTGCAAAAAATCGTGTACATTAAATTGATTGTTTTGAATTTCAAGGTTTTTACCCCCCCCCCCCCCATTACGACCCTGATTCTGTGCATCTGTACCCCCTATGCCAGGACGGTGTATTTTGTGTGAAGCCTCTCTTACACACATGTGCATACGCTGGATGCTTTTATCACAATCGATAAATTTCTTTGCAGTCAAAAGTCAGTGGACCTAGCGAAATTCGATCAACGACAGGACCCAAGAAATCAGCGACTCCTCAAAAGAGTGAACGTCATTTTGCCACATTATCCGATCTTTCCAAAAATAATGTCTCGGATCCCTCGGATTCGGATTCTGGAAACGAAAGTCCCGCTGTTGGCCGAGCACCGAAAGATGAACAACAAGCCTTTTATGTGGGTGGTAGTGAAAAAAGGTGCGTTTACAAAATGTATTCCAATCATCTTACAGTAATCTGATCAAAATTTCTCTCAAAAAATGGGTCAGCGCACTGGCCATAGATGCACAGCATGGCTGGTCTGGGGGGTGTTAAAAATTGAGCTTATTTTGGCCAAAATGACTTCAAAAACTGGTATATAAGCGCCACATTTTCTGGTCAATTTGAAGCACTTTTGAAGAAAATTTTCGATTTTTAATCCGATTTGGCCTTCATTTTGCCTTTTATTCCCATTAAATTTGTCATTTTTAATTCTGGGAGTCTAGACCACACATGCACGTGGGGGCCTGACTCCCTAGAATTAAAAAATGAAAAATTTCGCGGGGAAAACGAGGGAAAAAGAAGGCCAAAAATGAATGAAAATTAAAAACTTTCTTCAAAACTGCTTCGAATTGACCAAAAACTGTGTAATAACGTACTTCTAACGTTACTTTAGCGCTTGTACCAGTTTTTGAAGTCACTTTGGTCGAAAAAAACTTTTGACCCCCGTTAGACCGGCTGAGCCCCAGATCGGCCATGCTCTGCATCTATGGTCTAGACCCTCCAAACCCCCCACGTGCATGTTTGGTACTGACTGTCATACGGATACGTGGAGGGTTGACAAGGCAATTATCTTCGATCGGAAAATTTAAGCACAAATATTTTGCGTTTCAATAAAAACATAACTCATGTTGGGTCAATTCAATGAATTACGTAATATTCAAAATCGGTCTTTTTAACACGTATAGCAGTCCTAGCTAATTATCTTGCTTATCTGTAGCAATAAATATTTCGTTCCATACAAAAAACTGCAATGCAAGTAGGTATCTCTCATTGTATAGAACTTATATTGATTTAAACATGTCGTATCATTTCGTACGCCACAATTTTTATTTAGTAGTGTCATTGATTGCGATTGGAATTTACATTATAAATCTATTAATTCGCTTCAAGACTGCAAGGAAATTTAGGTTGAAAAATGACATTTTGGTAAAAAGTTTATATTGAATCTGGTATTGCACATCTTTTTTATTTGATATTTGAGTTTTCCTTCTACTACAAATATATTTTGTGCATGGAAGGGGCTGACAAAAAACTATCCTCTTAGAGCGTAAAAACAAAAAATTAAATAAAATATCGAAGGAATCGAATTAATTGAACAAAATATTATGTATATATTTTTAAAATTAAATAACCCAGCTCTACGCCAAGTGAATCGATCGATTCTAGCGATCCCAACCATTTCCCACCGTCCATTACCTTGACTTGCAGCTTGAAGAATAAATAAAATTTTTACGCACTATTTTTCAATTGCGTTCATTAATTCAATTCATTAAATTCACTTTTCTTAAGTATTATTTTCGATAACAAGCTGGTTCGGATTACACAGTGCATTAAAGTAGTTGAAAAACTTTTTTGGGCGCTTTGCACCTGATCGTTTCTCAGCTAAGTCATTTATTTCATATATGTGCATGGCTGAAAAAATCTAGCAGCGTAATTTTAGTTATTCTAATGTTCTTTGCCTGGACCTCTCCGAATTTTCAGTCACTGTTTTTACATTCAATTTTAAAAAAAGGAAGCATACGCATTTAACACTCATTAAATCAGCTGATTCCTGCTGCTTCTCATATAGTTCCGGCTCGAAAGTCTAAAGAATGATACACTCACTGACGCTCGTGGTCAGCACAATTTTGTGAGGAACATGCAATATATTCTTCGAGAGCAAAACAAAGTGAGAATATGAATAGCTATAAAACTGAATCATAGAAGATGCCCTTAACTAATTTTAGTTTCCAATTGTGTGTGATATAAATCTCAACAAATCATAATAAATCTTAAATCTCAGCCGATTTCTGCTGCTGTGTCGGGACTGGATTCAAATTTTTTGATTATTAACTTTGCAGTGCCATCATTTACTTAATATGCTGCAACGGTCGATCTATTCATGCTGCACAGTATTTGCATAGGTACATTTGATAGATATCATTCTCTTAGCTGGACTGCACTGCAGTAATTCATGGTGAATAGACGCGTAAAAAGAGAACTTTATTAATTAGAGCCGGGCCCGGGCTCTGCCCTGACCGGCCCGGCCCGGTCTGGATACGGGTACTCGGTCGATCACTGGGGCGACCCTTAAACCCATAGATGCGCAAGGTCAAACTTTCAGGGAGGGGTGAGAATCCAAAATTGGTAGATAGCTAGGTTCTTCGTAAAAGTGGTTTGATAGCCTTTTTGGGCTGAGAAAATTAGCTATATAGCCTTTTGAGACTTACAAACATAGCGAATAGCCATATATTCTTTTAAAACTCAGAAAAGACAATTATATTGCATTTCTGAGCTCACACGGTATGTTTCTGAGTCAAAAAAGGCTATTTCGCTCATTTTCTGAGCCCAAAAAGGCTATATATCAATGTTTTTTCGGCCAAAATGGCTGCATATTAGCTATCAGTTTTTCAGAGCTCATGAGAGAGTAACACCCCCTCTCACCCCCTTATGCTCTTGTATGCTTTAACCCCATTAAGATTATGTATTATGTATGTTGTGATATAGGAGTAGGTTAAATTTTGTGTTTTGTTAAAGTAGCTTCAGTTTGCTTTATAAGGTAACATGATATTAAAGTTGCCTTGTTTGCTTTTTTAGAGAAGAAACTCGTTTGATGTTATACACCTGACTGACCTTTTGACCCTTCAGCTGATACCCTTGTTCATCCTCCATATGTGTATGCATTATGGTTTTTTGTATTGGGCAAAGAGTTTTCCTGATGTACAAGGACTTTTCGGGACCGTCTTTGTACACGTACAAAGATTTTTTAGAAGACAAAATCTGTAAAAAAAGGTCTAAAATTCCCAAAACTTTACGGAAGTATTTTCTGTCTTATACATATATCTTTTTAATGGCCGAATTTGCATTGAGAATGGAAAAATGTCAAAATTTTCGGCGCTTTGCGCCGTTTTGAGATAATTCTGAGTGATTTTTGGCGTCAGAAACCTAGAAATCAGTTAAAAAACACTGCCGATGGTCTAGAAACTTTTTTCCTACACTAAAATCGCTACTGTAACATATTATTATAGTACCCGAAAATTTGCGTGTACAAAATGTCTAAAGACTTTTCGGGACCATCTTTGTACCCTTACATACAAATGGATTTTGTACAAAAAACTGGTATGCATACTACGTCTTGTCAGTTACATATGTACGATTTAAAAATATGATTTTTTTGCATGTTTATGATAGGAAATTGTTTTCAGCGTTTTAAACTAAGATCATTTCAGTGGCCAACAAGTTCTTGGTCCTCGGAAACCAAATTCCAATAATTTGATTGATCGTTTATTCAAGGAAGCCAAAGCGTAAGTTGCTCCTCTTTGTTTTGATGCATACATGTGGAAATAATTTTTTTATAAAGTTGGAATGGATTTCAAACGTCAAGAAATTCTATACATGACTGGACTGTTTATGTAGCAAACATTTAGACCAGCATTGCATTGCGTAAATTAAACAATTCAAATTCAGTGTATTCCTGTTACTTAAAATGGAGTGATAGGTAATGAAAAAATACGAAATAAAAACATCGCAACTGCTGTTATCTCGGAATAAGTGGCCGAAATTGGATACCTAAGGCATAAATTCTGAAGATTTGGCTTCTAAGGGTTGATTATACATATTCTCATTTCTATGGCTACGTGTTATACAAGCAAATTGGGGGAGGTGAGGGGGTTTTACCCCCTGAAGGGTCAGCCGAACAGGTACTGTCCGGCGATTTGGAGCTGATGGAACGTTTTTTGCATCATTTTTGAGCTCAATAGCAGCAAAAACGTCGGAATTTTTCTCGCTTCGCGCCGTATTAGTACTTTTAACTACTTTTTACTTACTCAAAAAGCGCCCAAAATTAATAAATTTTTGCATAAGTTTTTTGGGGGCAGGGGTATCATTTTTGATACTTCTCCACTAAAAAAAGTCGGGGACCTCCATCCAAAATTTCGAGCCGTTTTATGTCTGGAACATATATGAATTACATGAGGTCATGGTCGGCAGGGGGACTCCAGAAATCAAAAACAGTATATTTAGTGTTCACGATTTTTTTGCTGTTCAAAGTATGAAAATGATCAAAATACTCTATAAAACGCTTTTTGATGTACATAGTACTTCATTTTAAAGCATTTTTAGTTTATTTTACTGGATTTGGACGTTTTTAACACTAAAAAAACTACAAATTGATAAATTTTGGTCGCTTTTTGACTAAAAAACACATAAAAGTATTGCGCCGGAAAATTTTGACATTATTACTGCTTTTGTCCTCAAAAATGATGTAGAAAACGTTCCGTCAGCTCAGAATCGCCGGACAGTACCTGTCTGGCTGACCCTTCAGCGGGGGAGTAATACCCCTCTCACCCCCTATCATAGATGCACAAGGTGAGGGGCGTAGGATCCCGAAACTCCAAAACAGTAAATTTAACGTTCACGATTTGTTTTGCTGTTTAAACGACTGAAATCGTCAAAATAGCTTGTAAAACTTTTTGTGGCAATATCGCATTCTAAAAGCATTTTTAGTCCATTTGACTGCTTTATATCACTTTTAATATTAAAAAATACAGGAATTGATCCATTTTTGGTCGCTTTTTAATTAAAAAATACATAAAAGGCCGAAAAATTTTCGACATTTTCACTGCTTTTCACCTCAAAAATGATGCAAAAAGCGTTTAGTCGGCTCAAAATCGCCGGACAGTACCTGTCTGGCTGATCCTCCAGCGGGGGTAATACCCTCCTTCACCCCTTCCTATGTGCATGTATTATCTGGGGCGGTCGCCCCCCCCCGAACACGGCGGTCCTGCCTACGATACTCATGCAATGGCTCGTTGCAGTCATGGTGCCGTCGCTGGTTCGGCTCCGGCAGAATCGAAAGGCAGCGGCGCGTTCTCCGGCGCGGGTTTTCGGCTGGGAGATTCGGCCAGCGGATCAGTGTTAGTTGGTGGCACCGAGCAAAGTCCGGCTCGTCAGGTGATTATTGTGCGGGTTTCTTTGTACCGCAATGGTTTTGTCATCGACGACGGACCTCTCAGAGCCTACGATGAGCCGGATTCGCGACTTTTTCTCGGCGCTATCATGAAACAGTAAACTAACAGCTTTTCTTATAAATTTTTGCGCTTACGGGACGGGATTTATCAGTTAACGTCTTAAAATTTTTCTCGTCTTAACCAAGGCTACTTTTCCTTTTAAACTACGAACTAGTGCGTTTGATGACTCTAGTTGTTCGAACAAGATTTGTTTTTTTCTAAATTTTAATAAAAAGGTTTGCTGTCCAAATCGCTGCTCATTCTTTTGCAACATTGTCTTTATTGAATGTGAATAAGGGCTCAAAAAAAGTTGCGAATGTATGTAGCTATATCCATAGTTAGTAGTCAAAAATGTTGTCCCGATCGGGTTGTCGTGCGTGACTCGTGAACTTTTCTACTACGCGTTTTGATTGGTCTGACAGTCGTCTCCAGAGATGAATGTCAGGTGAGTGGGGGGAGGGGCGCTAGACCCCGGGAATAAAAAGCAGACTGGGCAAAATAGCTCAAAATAAAGGCCAAAAATGGGTGGAAATCAACTTTTTTTATGTGAAAGTGTTTGTAATTAAGCAGAAACTATGGATTCACCTACTTTTCACGCTATTTTGGCATTTATGCCAATTTTTAGGTCATTTTGGCTAAGAAAAGCTCTCTGGTTGACCTCTCCGACCGGCCACGCTGTACATCTATGGTCACCACCACACATGATCGTGGGGGTCTGGACCACACCTGGGCGTGGGAGGGGGTTTGGGGGTATGCACTACCCGAAAGACCAAAATACCCCCCCCAGAAACCGAAATGCCCCCCCAGAATTCAAATTTTCAAAAATTTTTTCGTTTTTCTTCGCAACATTTTGATGCCAATGGATAGTGCTCGATGAGAAACGTTTAAAAAGGTGTTTTTTGCGCCATACCACCATTTTTAGGGCAAGTTTTTGATCTTTGAAAAAATCTTGCACCCCCTCCCAGAATTTTCTTGCTGCCTACGTATGGTCTGAACCCTCCCCGAGAATCAGGCAGACTCCCCAAATGGATAGACATCCCAGAATTGAATTTTTGGTGCTATTTTTGGTGACTTTGCCCCATCGTACCCCTAGAATTTAGCTGCTGCCCACCTGTGTTCGCCACTCTTAGGCCATAGCTTATGCAATATTTCGCATAATTTTTTAAGGCAAAATTGCCATTAATGCAGAAATTTTGCTCTGTTTCACGAACAACGCTCAAATTGACTTGACAGATAAAGAACAAAATTGTTTAGCAGGTACTGCTGACCTTGCCTTACCGACTATTTACAAGCATTTCGGGGAGGCTGTTTTGATCGTTTTTGTTTAACGTGAAAAAAGGTCATTAATTTAATCGTCAAATATTTTGGGGTGGACCTTGCATATTTATGCTTCTTACCGTATTTTCGTGCTTTTCTGTTTACGTTTTTCAATTTATCCAGGTAGGTATCGCATTCTCCATGCTCGTCCTCTTTGTTTAATTTACATGCATTAATTAGATTAGGGTTATAAAACAGACTTTCCAGTCATGTCTCCCATCCAAGATAATTTAATTATTCTTGATCGTGCTACCAAACTTTCTGCGTTTTCGAAAATCGTCTACACATTTCGTACATCATGCGGATTTAAGTATTGTTATTTGGAAATTTTTTCAAGATTCCATCATGTACATAGGTACGTATGCAGGCCCCCGTATCCAGAATTACATTTGGGGAGGGGGGCGAAAATTCAGAGGTCAGATATCTCGAGAACCATTAGGAGATAGGCAAAAATAAAGGCATTTTTTGAGCGTATGTATCTCGACGAGCTTAATTTTCTACTTTATACCTATTATATTACACAAATCTCTCGTTTGAACAATCTAAACAAGTGATTTCTCATCATTCAATCGACGAATCATTTCCTAACTTAAAGTAAATTAATACAGAAAATGAATAATTCGGCGCGGAGCACCGAAAAATGTCACAAGTTCTACGTGTCTTACTCAAATTTGAGCGGTTTTGGGCGGCTTAGAAGACAAAAACTACGATTAAACGATAAATCGGGCGCGAAGCGCCGGAAAATTTTGAGTTTACTGGCTCAAAAGTACGCTATAAACATGTTTTGGTGGTGTTTTAGACCTACTTCAAGAATTTTTCGATTTTTCCCTTGAGGGACCCTTTTGTGCTTCAAAAAATTATTTTTCATACTACGTGGGGGCTGCCCCCGCCCCACTGAATACGGGCCTATGCATATGTATCTCGCAGCGAAGGAAATTCTAATGAAAACAAATATTTTTGGCAAATGCTCAATGCCCTTCGCTCGTACATTTAACAGTTCTTTTTTGTGAATGGTCGAACCAGTCATTTTTGAATGGTTCCGAATATTGCTTAGGGTTCCCGACCTCTACGTTTGTGTGCAATACTTCACACATGCAAACTGAGGGTGTGGAGGGTATTTCCCCTGTTAGGACTTTTGAAAGACATACCACTTTCTAGCCGTTTGGGACCAAACTTACTGTTCGAACAATGAAAAAGCATAAATCTACGTCTAAAAGCGTAATTTCAAATACAAATAATTATTTTTGCGCGGTAAAGCGTTTAATTCGTTCATCCAGACACTTTTCTTCGATTATTTCCTGTATTTTGACGTTACATATCATCATAGGTAGGCAGTATCAAAATTCTAGGGGGGAGGGGTGAAAAAATTTTCAAAGGTTAAAAAATGGTCTTAAAAGTGGTCGTATGGCGGAGAAAACACCATTTTTCGACGTTTCCCATCGAGCACTATCCAATGGCATCAAAAAATCACTAAAAAGCAAAAAAAATTTCAAAATTTGAATTCTGGGGGGGGTGGTGTATTTCAACTCCTGGAGGGGTTGCATATGCCCCCCCCGAAACCCCCCCCCCACGCCCATGTGTGCATATCATTCCACGACCTTATTGTCATTTGTTTTCACGCGAATTTAATCACAAAATTTGATTTACCCTCCTCCCCCGGAAAACTATGTAGGTTTCCTCCTCCCAGAATTGTTCACCGTGTGCATGCATGCTTTGCTTGTCGTTTCATATATTTGAATATGAAATTCAGACAGATTCCTCACGAATTACTTTTAAAACATCGAGGCGCCGAAATTGATCTTCATATGGAAAATCGAAAGACTGAAGAATACATACCGCGAAAACCGATTATTCAGCCATTTTCTGGTCAAGGATATATGCTCGGAAGGTGCGAACTTACTTTACTGACCTCTGCTCAATATTCGTTTAAATAATTTTGTCATAACCTTGTAATTGTGAATTTTCTGCATGTACATGCCGCCGAACCCTGTTAATAAACACCCTGAGGGGTCAAGGGATTCCGTGTTTACTAACCGAGTTGATAATTATTTACTTCTGCACGTCACATAGCGCTCTTGTATCCAAAAGTATTATAATATGGCTGAACATTAATGAATCCCTCTATGTATTAGTGATTGTAACTTTCACTATGCACAGAACGTGTTTAACATCCAAAAGATAAGTTTACTTAGCGATAGCGAGTTTACTAACCGGATTTATTTGACAGAAAATGACTTTACAGTGTCGTTTAGTCATATGTTCCAGGCTAGTAATTACTAACCGGGATGATTAGCCCATGTAGCCAAGGTATTATGGAGTCGTGTTGATTATTCGTTAACTGAGTGCTTATTAAGTGGGTTTCCAACTGTGATAAAGCAAAGCAGTCTGACAGGGATCGAAGGGAAGTGTGCTCATTAAGCGGGAGTGTCTACTATCCGAGTGTTTACATATTAACGAGATTAGTCTGTATAACTTTATGCTGTTTATTTCAGACTCAATTTATCTGCCTAAAATGCAAGATTTTATCGTTCAATGTTTGCTTAGGTACTGTAAAGAGAAGGCCCGTAATCCAGAATCCGTCCAGGGGGGTGGGCGGACCAAACATAAATTAATCTATATCTCGAGAAATTTGTCAGGAGAACTCGTAAAAACCGCATTTTTCGACACGCTTTACCCATTGAGACCATAGAATTCAAACTTTTCGAGAGAAATTTTTTCTTGCACAAAATACTATGCCCAAAACTTAGTTCGTTTTTGGTTGTAGTTTAAATGTCAAAAATCATGACCATAATTTTTCCATCTTTCCGTGCATTATCTTGACGCCTAGTTCAAAATTGTTCCAGCCAAAGGGGCCCCACTAAATACGGCCCTAATAAAGAGTATTTTTGAGCGTTTAGGTATGTATTGGTTTCATTTGAAAATCGTACGATGGTTTCATACCCTAAAAATAGTATAGTAATTTTTAAAACGGTCATAAATTGTATATGCAGTTTTCACCAGTTTGGTCGAAAAAGCTTGAAAATGTTAAGCAAACTAAATATTGTCTGACAGAAAATCCACAAGGTTGTTAATTTTTTAAATTTTATGGCAAGAACTGTATTGTTTCCAATGCGGCAATGTTGCTTTTCTATGAATTAAGCCAGTCATAGATGTAACAAGGAAATGGGGGATTCCCCCACCCAAAGTCGGACGTCTCCCCATTTCTCCTGAGCCAGAATATTTTTGATCCCCCCACTTTTTGAAAAAATTGAATTTTTCGGCCGTTTTATGCGTTTTTTGACTGTTATAAACCAAAAATTGGAAGTCATTTACCCCATACGTGGGCAGCGAGAAAATTCTGGGGCTGGGGGTGCAAGATTTTTCAAAGGTAAAAAAATGGCCTTAAAAATGGTGGTATATGGCGTAAAAAACTCCATTTTTCGACGTTTCTCATCAAGCACTATCCATTGGCATAAAAACATTGCTAAAAAACAAAAAAAATTTCAAAAATTGAATTCTGAAGGTTTTTGGTTTTTCGGGGGGTGCATGCATACCCCCCCAAACCCCTCCCACGCCCAGGTGTGATTTAGCCCCCCCCCCCTAAAAGTGGCCGTTTGACACCCTCTCAAAATTTTGAGCCGTTACGTATATGAAGCCAGTCATTGAACCTAATGCATGGATGAATGCCCAATTCAGAGTAGAAAGAAGTTCCCATGCACATAAATTGGAAGTATATGTAGGTATACATGGGTAGGTGGCTGATTCTGCATCTGGATTAGGTCCGAAAATTTCAAAAATTGAAAAATGGTCCATAAATCGGTTTTAGGGCGAAAAACATTGTTTTCGACGTTTCTCATTAAGTTCTATGCATTGGCCGTTAAAAATCGCGAAAAAACGAAAAAATTATGAATTAAATTCTGGTAGTCAGGGTGCCTTTTCTTTCTGCAACATAAAAACAAAAAAATTGAAAAACTATAAAAAGACCGCGCAAATTGAACAAAATATAGATAAAAAATGGGTTTTTTGGCGTGAAGAGCCAAAACTTTGAAACTTTTGAGCCAAAAGATAGCTAATAATGCCGAGAACAAGTTATTTCCTACGGATTTTTTTAAAAAACCTGAAATTCTGAGGTTCGGGGTAAGATGAAGATCCCCCCATGGTCATGTATATACGTGTCTGTCCAGGTTTTATTGAAAGGAAACGTTTTTTCGAATTCACAGATTGTAAGTCTTCTCATTTCTCTTTATTGAAAACTTGGTTTCCCAGTCTTTGCCTAAAACCAGGTTTACTACTTCGACCTGACATGCATAGCATGGGAATTCGGGGGGGGAATGGGTGAAATTTTTAAGTGCTTTTTTGGGCCAAAAAATGGTTGATACGCGTCAAAAACATCGTTTTTCAGCGTTTTTTACTATGCTCTATTGTTCTAGAGCATTAAAAGATTTCGAAAAATTTACAAAATTAGAACAAATCGAAAAAAATATTCAAAAAATGTGTATATGGTGCGAAGCGCCGAAAGTCGCACACTTTTTGGCAAATCGATAAAGCTAAAAACGTTTAAAAGAGCGCTCCTTTTATACGAATTTTTCAAAAACTTAAGGAAAATCGCAAATTCTTATGGGGGATGAAAAAATTTCTGGGGGGTTCAAACCCCTCCTCCCTTAAATCCCCAAAATCATGTACATATGGCTCCGACCGCCATTCACATTCCAAAAATAGGTGGTCAATAATTTTCTGACTAAGAAGGGGACGACCAATTTAATGTGGGAGTATCCCCTCATCCCCATGTTACATGTGTGTTTGTGCATCTACGAAATGCGTATTTTTGACGGATTTTTCAAGTCTGGTGCCAAACGTTATTGGAGCTGGAAAATTAGGCGAAAAAGTTAGCATTCGAGATTCCAAGGCAGTGAACTCTGAGCAAAGCGGTAGTGTGACGCCTATTCAGTTAAATGAGAGTGAGCCTGTAACACGCGTACAAATCCGACTGTTGAATGGTCAGCGACTTGTTGGCCGTTTTAACCATACGCACACTATCGCCGATCTCCGAAATTTCGTCATGTTACAGTAAACTTAATAGCATTAAGGTGCGTGCATGGGCAGCGAAAAAATTCTGGGGGTCTGGTCGGGTGAAATCGCCAAAAATGTTACTTAAAATAGAATTGTGAGGCTTTACAGTAATCTGTGGGGTTTTTACAACTTGGGGGTTGCACCTGCGAACCCTCCATTTCCCCCACGCCCACGTGTGGCTACATGTGTCTATATTCAAATGCAGATTGGATCTCACTTCTTTTTTGACTTTTATTTTGTCATGAAAAGCTAGATGTCGGATTTTGACCAGGCACTTTTGGATTTTCTTTCCATTTAGAATTTATCGATCAAAAAATTATGGAAATATTAGAAAGTTAATTGCATGAAAAAAATTCTCGATAAAAATTTTTGAAATTTAAAACAATTTTTAAACAAAACTGACGAAAAATCCGGAACTTAGGGACGACGAAAGAGTTGGAATATCATTTTTAAATTTGACTACTTGTCAGCATGTTCACAATAGAGCAACTTTTAAAAATCTCACGGATTCTTAAAGAATCCCATGGGTCGCGAAAAACCCATTAATTAAATCTTTTCTTGAGTTTAATCAAGCATTTATTCGATTTTTTAGTCTCATTGCATTTTAGTGAAACAAAGATTGTGGTAAACAAATCTAAGAATGTATAATAATGTTCATAAGATAGAAAATTATTCGAAGAAAAGTTTCCTCGGGAACCGTTTCGGCACCTCTTTCCTCAAAGTTGCGTTGCATTCTAACTTTTCTCTTGCAATAATATTGCTAATGTACATGTGCTTAGCAAAACAAATGAATAAATGTAAAATCTGGATACTGTAAGTCAGTTGCATTGCATTGCAAGTCAAGTCAGGGTTTGATTTTTCAGAGGACACTTTTGAATGGCCTATTTTCTTGGATATGAAATACAAATGATTATGGACCACTACAGGGATATTTTTTGGTTTGGGTCTCAAACTTTTAAATTTCCTTTAATTTAAGACCCGATGGATTCCGGGTCTAGCTTCAGGTTGTGATTTTTCATCAAATGATGAAAAAGTGAATAATTTTTAAAACTTATTGCTCTCAAAGGAATCAGAAATTAGTTCGATTGAAAATGCTTTTTTCGGCAGAACCACTACTCCTTTCGTATTACCACGTGTCTTGTCTGAGACAAAGTCGCTTCGTCGCTAAGTCGTTTATTTAGCGAATTCGGCACCGCAAGAAGACTGGCAAATTTTCAGCTAGAATCGAGAATACCGAAATTCTTCACCTAATGCAATCAAAAAGGCTAATACAAATGCTATTCACGTCAATTTGAGACGTACGATATGTTAAAATAACGAAATTTACTGGCTACTTACTGCAAAAAAGTTTGGAATGTTGAAAGGATAAAGGAATACAGATGTAAAAATGGTTTTTCCAATATGGCTGCCTACAGGTACCATTTAGAAAACTTACATTTCTTTACCAAATTCATTAAACACGGTTCGAGCAAACGGTGTTGGTCCAAAAATGGCCTAAAGGGTATGGTTTTTAGAAGTCAGTCCAGCTCTGATTAATTGTAGCACGTTTGCAGGCCACAAGCTGCTGAAGCACTCTCCAGTCCGTTCGTTTTCGCCTCAATTTCAACTGTGCCCGCCGCAAAAGCTGAATGATGAGTCGCTGACTTTAGAACAAGCGGGTCTGCTGAATGCGTCTGTCGCTCAAGTCAAGAGTCTTCAATGATTAATTTTTGTTCTTTTTTTGGATTATTCTCGCGTCATCCAGCCGCCACGAGTAATAATTTCTCTATTCAATCGTTTACGCTACCATGATAATGCGTTTAAACTGAATTGATTGTGGAATTTTATAGTCGCGTTATTTACTCTTTTTCTATTGAAACTAAATATGTGCAATTCGGAATTGCTTTTAAATAAATCGTCACATTGTTTTAAGTTGTTAATCGACATTGCTCGCGTGGGTGTGTCTATGCCTTCGAAATAACGAAAATGAAAATTATGTCAAAATAGGTGATTTATTATGAAAATTTTTATAAAAAGCTCAGATAAATTAAGTCGTGCGGCCGGTAGCGGAGCGACTGCTGAAATGCTAAACCAGTATGCTTCCTTCTGAATTTTTCCTCTTGAGTAATTTTTCTCTTGAAAAACCGATTTATACTCGTGCGTGAATCGTGATCCTTGCCTACAATAGAATTGCTCAAGATACTTGCAGCAGCCCAATTTACTCTAAAATTCCTAGTGATTGGAAGCTAAGCCCCAATAAGTAACTTAAAACTTGATTTAGTGTACTCACCGTCCAGTCAGTAGGTACAGTTTGCGCGCTGCGTAATCTTGGCCTCTATATGCATCATAAAACGGTATGACCTTATAGGTGGGCAGCATCTAAATTCTGGGAGAGGCATGATTTTAGTTCAAAAAAAGTTGGTATGGCGAAAAAACGAGTTTTTAACGATTATCATTGAACATCTCCATTGGGATCAAAAAATTTCAAAAACGGTTTTCTGTGGGGTATTCGGCTTTCTTGGGGTGGGCTGCATAGCCCGCCCACGCGTGGATGGCCCCAAAAGATACCTGATACAGAATTAATGACACCCATACCTGGGGGTGGAGGTTGGGGGTGTGACCCTCCCAGAAAGCAAACTAACCCCCAGAATTCAATTTTTGAAAATTTTTTCCATCTTTTCTCGCAATTTTATTGATGCCAATAGCTAGTGCTTGATGAGAAACGTTGAAAAATGGTGTTTTTATCGCCGTACCACCACTTTTAAGGTCATTTTTTAAACTTTGAAAAAATCTTGCACCCCCCTCAGAACTTTGATGCTGTCCATTTATGATGACACCTGATTGTAACTGCGAGAGTTACACGTTTAGGCGAACATGCCTTAGCAGTTCGCAATAACCATAACATAGCCAATACTAGTAGCTATCTATGATAGTGTACTGTGGGCTATGCCTTCGGTCTTCCCATTATTTTCCCAAACTCTCAATAATAAAAAACATTTAGATACTTGTCCGGTATCGTAGAGCTAAGTGTATGATAATAGTAATTGTTTCATGCATACCGCTTGTGTAATCGAGCTGAGACAAAAGTCATTTCAGTATTATGTTAAATTGATCGTTGTTTTTAATTTACTGTAATGGCCATTGAGGCCAGTGTACTGAAGGTCGTGTTAGTTTTTTGGCTTGTTCGGTTTTTTGTTGGCCGGTTATTCTCGACTGTACATTGTCATTTTTCTTTTGCGTATTTGTTTTCCCGGCTATAGGCCGTGTGTTATTCGTCGAATAAAATCTTAGAAAACCAACCCAGTGGTTTCGGATATACCGAGGGTTTGGTCGGCCATCATCCCCACGTCGAGGACTTCCACCCATCTAGTGGACTGATAGGTAAATTCCGTATGATAGTTTTCTCCATTCGAAAATCATAACTTATTTCTCAACCAAAAAAATTGATCAAAATTATTATCTAATCTTTAAGGCTGATTGATCAGCATAGAGCTCGTCGTTGTTGTTTTCATAGTTCAGCGTGCTACACAAATTAGGAACCAAAACATTTCGAATCAGGCACTGATTGAAAATAAGTTAAATTACAACTTGAGCTTGAGATAGGTCAACTGACCTCCGCGGCAATTACCGAGACTAGGCAGGTAGCCTTAGGTCTTAGGGCGTAGCTGCTGAGATCACCCGACATAGAAGCAGCCAGCAATATTAGGGCTGAGGGGATCGAAGCCGTAAGGCCTGTAAGGGTCCAAAGATCGAAAGCCTTAGAGCCGCGCGATCGGGGCCAGCACTAAGCGTAGACTTAAGTACCTACAGTACCTAGGTAAATCTCGAAGGTAATGTTAGGCCGTCTGTGTCGCTCTAGTAGACGCAGGCCCCTACATTTACATGATGCAGAAGTAGATATGACGCTGAGTAATTTTTCGAGCACCCGATAGAATCATAAAGGATGTCAACTCGCAATTGGCTATGTTAACCGATACAGTACCAAGCTGTTATCGGAAGGCCTGTGCGAACTAATGGAACGAGTTCGCACCGTGTTACTCTCGCAGTTTCATTTTGATAGCTGAAGAAAGATACTATTTTGACAAATGGAGAAAAAGTTAACACGCTCGCCTCACGTTCCTAGTTTATCAGGACTGGGCCACATTACTTTTAAAAATCCTGAAATAAAATGCTACACTTTTTCATCGATTATCTGAGCGAGACTGAGGATGAAAGACGGACAGTACGAATGTTAGGAATATTCTAAACAGAACAAGATCGTTCTTAGACAGGTTTGAAACAGGCAAAAATCGATCACGCTAATAAATTGAAGCGCAGGCTATTTGCCCAGATCTATCGCACACTGTTTTTTAAATACTTTGATTATAAATGCATTCTATATTTACAGCATAATAGTTGACACGGCATGAGGCACAATGATCTAAATTCGAACGAAATGTAAGCAGAAATAAGCAAACTCGAACGAAAATGTTGATAATAAATTTGTACAACAAATTGTACTATTACGATCCTAAAGACCAGACACCTTTGTAACACTATGGTCAACGAATATTATCTTTCGCGCCAGGAAAGCAGCTAATCGGATCATTCACAACCGTTTTTCGAAAGGCGATGCTGAAGGGCGCAACATGCTGGCATGAGGCACAAACGGATTAGGCATGCCCATTAAATTTGGGAAAGTAGCGTTATTACCTTCGAACTGCAAGCGCCTTGAATTGTATTGAAAATGTTGCGCTCTTTCAAAAGCATAATCAAGCATATGATTGGTGGGGATTTGGAAGCCTAAACTAATGTCGACCATACCTGGGCGTGGGGGGTTTGGGGTATGCAACACCCAAGAAATCAAAAAACTCCCCCAGAATTAAATTTTTTCGGTTTTTTTCGCAATTTTTTGACGCAAATGGATAGTGCTCGATAAGAAACATTGAAAAATGGTGTTTTTCGCCATACCACCATTTTTAAGGTCATTTTTTGACCTCTTAAATTTCTTGCAACCCCCAGAATTTCGGTGCTGCCCACGTATGGACCCACCTCCTAGAATCTGGTAGACCTCCAAAAAGTCGATAGACCCCTAGAATTGAATTCAGGAATATTTTTTTGGGTTTTTTGCCGGTTTGTTCACCACCCAGACCTCCAAATTTTGGGTGCTGCTCATGTATGTAGTCCATGAGCCTTCTTCGCATTATCTTGCAATTTTTCATGGAAAGATGAACTAAATTTTACAAAGTCTATTTTCGTAGGGATAAGCTAATATGAACGTTTTACCCAGTTGTTTTTTAATAAGATTCGCTATTGAAAATTTCAAGCTGTTAGATAATGCGGATAGTTGGTAAAATGAGTGATTCATTCTTGTATGGACTGACTCTAAGAACTCAAAATAACTTTTAGACTAAATTTTTTACCTTTGTTTACATTCTACTATTTTACTGTATTAAATTTTTTATGCAGTCAATGCGCTATTTGAAATTTTCGGGAAGTGCTGCGTAATTTGAAGTGATTTTTATAATGAAGCAAGACTAAACGCTGTTTTCATATTTTTTTCATAACACAGTATAAGTTTCTGAATTATGAGATGTTTTTAATTACTCACTTTCAGACGTGGCTTAAGGTTATTTTAAGATTAGATTAGATACCTACGTAAGATTACATTCACATTCACATGTTACATCTTTTTACTATTTTTACCTACTCTATTTTGCGGCAGCAATTTTTTTAAAACGAAGACGAAGTGAAAGCTTACAGCATTTTATAATCCTCTTCCATTGGATGGAATAAGCGTGGAGAGTAATTGATTTTAAAAGAAAATACAAGGTCAATGCTACCATGCGGAGGGGGTTTAAATCCTTCGATAATTCGGCAAGCCTTCCCCCAAAATTGAATTTGGGCATGGTTTTTGTGATTTTTGCCAGTTTATCGCTACCCAGATCCCAAAATTCACAGCTTAGCCGATTAAGGAGTCAGCGATTCTGGGAGGGCTTAATTAGCGAGCTTTTTGAGTCAAAATGATCTTAAAACTTATATAAATGCTAAAATAGCGTTCTAACTACACTTATTCAACTTTCTGGTCAATTTCAAGCCCGCTTGAAGAATATTTCCGATTTCCATTCATTTCTGGCATTCACTTTGCCTCATTTTCCCTAGAAAATTTCTCACTTTTTCCATTCTAGGGGTCAAAACCATACCTGGGCGCGGGGGTATGCACCCCCAGAATTCAATTTTCGAAACTTTTTGTTTTTCTCGCAATTTTTTGATGCCAATGGATAGTGCTAAATGAGAAACGTTGAAAAATGGTGTTTTTTCGCCATACCACCATTTTTAAGGCCATTTTTTTGCCCGTTCGACAAAATCTTGCACCCCCTAGAACTTTGGTGCCGCCCACCTACGGGTCAAGACCCCAAATCCCCCACTTGCAGGCCCAGTCCTAATCAGTAACCAAAACAAGATACTTATTACTATCTCACTCACCTCATCATTTCATTCTGCTGCACGAAGGCGTTATGCTGACTTGCCAGATAATCCCTGTCCAGCATCAACCGCCTTTGCAACTCCTGCTGCTGGAGCTAAAAAATAAATCATTTACCATCTAATCACATCTAAAGTCATCAGCGAATTTTTTTTGTCTACAGTACTCTAAGCGCGACGGAAATTAAATTAATTGATACTACGCAAATCGACCTTAGGGCATTTGCGTCATGCGCAAAGGCTTTTTCTATCAAAACATATAGAAATGCAGTATTTTCAAAGAGTTTCCGATGTTTTCTAAAAAAGTTAGTGCAGGGTGTTACGAAATGATAGGCCCCTCCAGAAATCGACTTCTAAGTATCTTGGGAAAATATACAAAATCATGTTGTGGAGTATTCGATTCTGCGTTGGACGCTTATTTTTTTCATAACGCAATGTGCACCGGTTACCTATTAATTGATCATAAACAAAAATACCCCACTTTTTCGATTTTCACGACTGAATCGAATTGGAAATTCGTAAGACCGCTTTCAGCTTCACCAATCTGACTCAGGTGATTAGGCAATGAACATGACAAGACTTCCAAACAATTACGTATTATATTCTAATTCAGTTAACACCACACACGATCTTTGGTGGAAGAGTTTTGGGGTTTTCACCTTAGGTGGGCGGCACCAAAATTTTTGGGGAGGGGCTCAAAATTTATCCTAAGGTCAAAACATGACCTCAAAAATGATGGTATGGCGAAAAGGAACACAATTTTTCAACTTTTCTCATCGACCACTATCCATTGGCATAAAAAAATTGCGAAAAAACAGAAAAAATTCAAATTTGAATTCTGGGGTTATTTTGGTTTCTCGGGGGTACATATCCCCCACCGCCCAGGTGTGGTTTTCAGCCCCCCCTTCAGAAAAATTCCACCCTCCCCCAGAATTGGCGATTTTTCGAAAGTTTCCAAAAATTTTCTAAAAATTTGTGGAAAAGATGCTTTTAAGCGTTTTTAGCTATCTATGTATTTGCTCAAAAGCGCCAAATTTTCGGCGCTTCGCGCCATAACACCACACCTGGGCGTGGGGGGGTTTGGGGGGGGGTATGCACCCCCAGAAACCAAAATACCCCCCCCCAGAAATCAAAATACCCCCCCCAGAATTCAATTTTTGAAAATTTTTTTCGCTTTTTTCGCAATTTTTTGATGCCAATGGATAGTGCTTGATGAGAAACGTCGAAAAATGGTGTTTTTATCACCATACCATCGTTTTTAAGGCCATTTTTTGACCTTCAAAAAAATCTTGCACCCCCCCAGAAATTTCTTGCTGCCCACGTATGCATAACACGAGGGGGTCTATCATTTCGTGACACCCTATACATGAAGAGCATAGTATGTTTACTTAACGTCAATGACATATTTTCTGCCATATTCGGCTTTGTTAAAAGTTAATACATTTATAACGAAACGAAAGCTAATTATATGCAATGAAGAAGAAAAGAGTATAAGTGACAAACCGAACACATCATGCGCACAAAAAGTTACCAAGATATCTTTGAACGCAGAAAATTGCAATCCAAACGTGCCAAAATGAAATTACTTACATATTTGCTTGAAACTTTTTGCCGGGACCAAAAATTCAACTTACATTGGTTTTTAACCTTATGCGGCTGCTGTACTCAGTCCGCACAATAAATCCGCATGCCTAAATTCTGCGGTTGTAGTTGGGCCGGCGGTTTCAACAAAAAATTACGAGTTACCTTCTACGACAAGGAATTATGAGTACTACTACGAATACTTTTACGAGTGTTTTTCTCGAAGTACGACTGGGCGGTTTCACCGTGATGTCATGATTAAATGCTACGAGCAAAAAGATCCGTAAATTTTAAAGATTTTTACAACTCATAAGTAAGCAGCTGACAGACTAGTGCTTTTAACAGTTTCTGATTTGCCTTTTCTTCATCCAATTTCGATGCGCATACGTATCTACTAGCAGCACATACGAGAAGGATAACGTACGGAACATTTATATTAAAAAAACTTTTGCGTAAGAACCTTTTTTTTCTAATGAGAAAACCCATAAAATTCGATTTTCACGCCGTTTTCTTGGCTATTAATTAAAATTTTCATTTATTTAGCCTATTTTAGTACGTGCTGTTTGTAGCTTTTTAATTAAAAACTACGTAAGTTGGATTTCCGATCAATTAAACGTATTTTCACGAGCTTACGGAAACAGACATTTTTTCAGTAGCTATCTGAAAAAATTAGAATTTGAGTTAGACTTTTCCCGAAGTACAAAGACTTTTTGGGACCGTCTTTGGACATGTACAAAGATTTTTGGGAAGACAAAAATTGCAAAAAACGTCTAAAATTCGAAAAAATTTTCAGCGCTTCGCTCCGAAATAAGTAATTGTGTGTTCTACATATCTTTATAATGGCAGAAATTGCATTTCAAAAGGAAAATTGTCAAATTTTTCGGCGCTTTGCGCCGTTTTAAGACAATTCTTCGTGCTTGGTGCTCCCAGAGACCCAGAAATTAACTAAAATACACTACCAAAAGTCGAACAAACTCTGTTTTTCTAACACTAAAATCGCTAATGTACCATATTTTAGTAAACAAAAATTTGTGTGTACAAAATGTACAAAGACTTTTGGGGACCATCTTTGTACATGTACAAACGGACCTTGTACAAAAAGCACTGTTCTGGGGTCATAGCCATTTTGCGATAGGGTGGGCAGCAATTTTGTGAAGCCCTCAAAACCTCCACAGATAACGTATTGTCACACCCCAAAAACACTTAAGATTATGTACGTAAGCACCTGCTGCAATCGTTCAGCCGCGAGCGGATCCAAACTGGGCTGAGCAGTCGCGGGTGGAAAACCAGCGAAAGCCGCCGCTGCCGCTGGTCCGTACATCATGGCCACAGCAGACATCGAATTTGGGTGAAGAAAAGCGGCGGACGGCAGGTGCATCGGCGGCCCCGGAATCGCCGTCGGCAAACTCGCTCCGAAACCCAGCATCGCCAAAGCCGACGTCGGATCGAGCGTCGGCGCGTGAGGATAATTAGCGCCAGCCGCGCGCATCAACGCGGCGTAATGCTGCAAAAGAAAGTCATACGACGACGAGGCGGGCGGCGGCGGCGGCCAGCCGCCGGCGCTCAGCGTCGAGTGCGAAAAGTTTACGTGGCTCGGATGATGTAACGATGACGTCATCGTCGTTAAACTATTCAACGACGACGGCGTCGTCAGCGAATAGGCGGAATTGACGCCGGACGACGACGGCGCGATCGTCGCTACGGACGTCATAGACGCAGTCGGGATCACGCGACCCAACGCCAACGACGTCGTCGACGCCACCGAAGTATCGCGAGCTCTAGAAATTTCACGTTCGGGAGTGGTTACTACTCGTATATATACACGATAATCACAATAACATATTTCTATTAAGTTATCCCGCGTGTCACTCTAGCATACTTAACCCACTTAGCGGGTTGACCATATGTTTGTTATGTATCAGTGGCGGATCTTGGATTTTCCTAGGGGGGCAGTATCCCAACTTTGCCAAAAATAGGTCCAAAAATTTATCCTTAACGCGCGAAATAGCGTTTTTTCGGTGTTTTACATTATATACTTTTACATAGAATTACTTTTGACACAATATTTTTCTTAAAATTTTAAAATTTTCCACAATTTTGTGCGAAAAAAATCATTAAATTTCTTTAACTTTTACAAAAATCTGGCGAGAAGCGCCGAAAAATTTGTGAAATTAAGGCGGATAGACGTCTAGAAGCATGATTAACTGCTTGATTTCCTGTATTTATAGCATTTGATGCAAAACATGGAAATTTTCAATTGGAAATAGAAGAAAACTATGCAAAAATAGCTGTTTCTGCTGTTAAAATTGTTTTGAAACCTACATGAACAGAAAATGGCTTCACAGGTCGGCAAGAAAGCAAATAAATGTCATTAATAGGTATCATCCGGCGCGTAGCGCCGAAAAAATTTGAGAAATTATGGTCACTGACGGCCAAAAATCATTGCTAATTGCATATCCATTCTTTATCTCGCCAAATATCTTTGGCCAATGTGGAGGCGGCCGCCCCGCCCACATTAAATCCGCCCCCGTTTGTTATCAGTCTCTAGACCGGACTGAGCTGACTAGTGAGAACCGTGCAGCTGTAATTATCATCGCTCATACACATTTATTAAACGGTGCTACTGGAACAAACCCATCAACTTATCAGCGCCAACTCCTCATTCAAATAGTGTTACCTACTGAGCGAGGATAGGTTTGCTTCAGATATTACGTCTTTTCATTATATAAATACGAATTCTATTTTTTTCAATTCCCCACCAGATGTCAATCGATTATTGTGATAAGATGTCGCGCTCTTACCTGCCAGAATGATGCGTTCGACCGACCATCGTCGTGGGGGGAGTAGGCGTTATTCTGCTTCGGTAAACGGACGACGACGGTCGCGGCGGCGACGGAGGCGACGACGCCGCCGTCCTCGTCGAAACGTTGTCGCCGCCGTCGACGACTACCGACGAAGAAGCTGCCGCAACGCCGCCGTTAGCCGACGGATGAATATGCAGATGGGTGTGCGAATGAGTGTGCGAATGCGTGTGGTGCTGCGTCGCAGCGGCGGCGGCGCTCAGCGCGGCGGCCAACATCGAGCCGACGCGTTCCATTTCGCCGCGTAGCAACGGCGACGGATTGGCGGCAAACTGGCGCTCGAGTTGCGACTGCATCGCCGACAAGCCGCTGACGTAGCGGTCGAAGACGACCGGGTCGGCGGGCGTCGCCGCCAAAGATGGTGACGTCATCAGCGCGGCGGAATACGGCGACGTCGGTGGCAGGTTAACGTTCGTGGCAGCGGCGCCGTAAGGCGACGTCATGACGCCAGCGGCGGCATTTGGCGACGTCAGAGCGGCGTTCAAGCCGGGGAACGAAGAGACGACGCCGGCTGCGGTGGCGGCGAAACTATTCGTAGGCGTTTGGCGACGTCCGGTCGGCGCCAAAGGCGCGTCGGAATGACATGGAGGCGGGACGAATGGACGATCGGGTGGATAAAGGCCGGACGAATTAGCCGAATTCAAAGACAACGTGAGTCTGGGCGATGGCGCTACGTTCGGAATGCTGATGCCGACGAGTTGCTGCTCCGTCGCACTGAATAAAACGCGAGCAATAAGGAAGAGCCGATCATGAAAATGCAACAGTTTCCTCTTTTCACTTCCCTGCGTTCTTTTGAAAGCTAATGCTAAATTACAAACGTAAGTGAAACAACGAGGCTTAATCGCTTCGGCCCATTTATTGCTAATAATTAAATTAAGAATTAGTCGTACCTACTTAAATAATTAATAACTGATAAACCACCGAAGAATTTAAGTGCTTTAGTAATTGTTTTAGGAAGGCTCGCGTTTAAATGAACGGAGATACAGGAAACTAGGAAATACGGATTAAGGCATCATTTTAAGAAAACAATTATAATTCAATAAAGTCCATTCTTCCCAATCTTACGCAGGAAGCGCCTTTATGATATGCAATATGCATACCTACTTATAATTCATTATTTAAACATGGAACCATCTCTCGAAATATCACTTGCCGGCGCTTTATGCCAAGCTACGGGTATAGAATTTGAAGTTAGAAATGCTAAGAAAATTTTACAGGAAGAGATAATTCCGAGGAGTGAAGACGGTCCCAAAAGTCTGTACATTTTGTAAATGCAAATTTGTGGGTACTATAATACGGTTAGCGCTTTTAGTGTGGTTGAACAGGGTTTTTCGAACTTTAATAGTGTATTTCAGCCAATTTCTGGGTGCTAATGACAAAAATACTAAGAATTGTCACAAAACAGCGCGGAGCGCGGAAAAATTTCCCTTCTATATCTCATGCAATCGCTTCAAGAAAACTGTTGCATGAACGAAACAGCTCAAACTTAAGACAAACCGTTAAAAAAAGAGAGGAAGTGAACATTCTAATATTTGTTAAAACATAGGGAAACGTTCAAGATTCGCCGACTTCCGATAAAAACGTCGAATTAAACCTCAAACTCTGAATAA
Source organism: Mermis nigrescens (assembly GCA_036768485.1). Lineage (NCBI taxonomy): Eukaryota > Metazoa > Nematoda > Enoplea > Mermithida > Mermithidae > Mermis > Mermis nigrescens. The sequence goes on from JAVLUZ010000135.1 coordinate 3,087,242, forward strand.
AAGCATTTAATCATAGGAAGCGGTGCATAGTGTAGAAAAATTAGGCCGAAAGATGGCTAAAATAGCTAAAGTTACTGCAGTTCCATATTTGTTCATCTAATGTTGCAGCGAAATACGACTCTATTAGAGGATAATGACACGAAGCGACATTTTTCAGAGTGAGGTACATAAGATTGACAAATTACCGCGTTTTCGATCATCCAAAAACGCAAAGTGAAATGCTAGCCAAAGAATGTAAGCCAAGTCGGAAATGGCTAAGATAATGCAGTTGCAGAAGAAATGCATTATTGAAAAACCAAATTAAACGTATCCATGACAAATTTAAAGCCTACATTTGGAAACAAAAATATCTTAAAAAATAAAAATGAGCAGGATAAAATATTCCAATATTATTTTCAATGACAATATAGTGTAAAGAAAGTGTAATTGGATTAATGAACCCGAAGCTAAAGCGAACATTAAAAAAGTTGGTTTCTTGCAAACTAGAGCTGTGCCGGGGCCTAGGCTCCGGCGGGCCAGGCCAGGCTGGCCCCGGCCCCGGTGCCGGGGCCAATGTTAGAGTTGATTATAATGTAGAAAATTGATAATGTTTTGGGCAGATTTACCTTCAAACTCAATTTCAAGCAAACCACAGATCTTGCTAATTCAAATCTTTATTTCACTATGTCAGATTGGTGCAAATTTCTAGTTAATAATCAAAATTGACATATTTCAAATTGCAATTCATATAGACGAGCATTTCCAGCTTGCTTGGTAGCAGACAGCTACGTCTATCAGAATAAATAGAATAATAAGCCTAAAAAAGTGCAAAGTAAAGCACATTGAAAAACGCGTCCAAGTCAGAGAGGAGTTAAATCCATACATGGGCAGCTCAAAAATTATAGGGGGTTCAAAATTTTTCAAAGTCAAAAAATGCCTGATAATGATAGAGCGAAAAAACACCGTTTTCTCGCGTTTCTCAATGAGAGCTATCCATTAGCATCAAAAAACCGCAGAAAAACAAAAAAAGTTCTGAAAATCAATTTCTGGGGGGTCTAACGGATTTTTTTTGGGGGGGGAATGTGAATTATTGGGGGTCTAGATCCCCCGATGCCCATGTTCTGTTATATCTTGTAATCCCAACAAATATTAACGCTTGACGTGCATATCTACAAACAAGAATATATGCATAGGTACATGTAAGGGGTAGGGCAGGGTCGTACTATGAGCATGGTAAAGCACGCTATTATTGGCCCCGGCCAGGCCCGGCCCCGGCACCGGGGCCTAGGCCCCGGCCCCGGCAAAAAAGGCGGTCCCGGCACAGCTCTATTGCAAACATCCCACACGCTCACAACACTAGTCTTTTTCATTCATTCAAGAGCTTTTGAAAAATTCACAGTTACTACAAAAGTACAGTAAACTGATGCGACCGTAAATGATCTTGAGGGAAGCAGGGGTTCGGGTTTAACCCATAAAAAAGTTCCCCATCCCAAAACTTCTGATTTTCCAAAAAACTTTCAAAAAAGGTACTTTTTAACGTTTTTAGCGATCTGTTTACTCAAAAATGTCTAAATTTTGCGTCAGATACTCATTTTTGATTATATTTTGTTCAATTAATACTAATTCTTTATTCCTTCATATTTTTACGTTCTAGAAATATTGTATCATTATATTTTATATCGTCATATTTTTATCGTTGTATCGTTATATAAGGGTGTCGTAAGGAACGCCAAAAAATAGTGTGTTGACGCTTATCCGCCTTTTTGAGCACAAAAAATGTACTAAATTCACCCTTCCCAAGGATTCCCATGCTGTGGATGCCTGATAACGACAGGGGTGATATTCTAAAGTACATCAGGTTACAGCATACATGTTACACAAGGAAGATGGGGGATCCCTCATCCAAAGTCGGTCGTTCCCCCGTCCCCCCAAAGCCAGAAAATTTTCGACCCCTAATGTTTGGGAAAAATCGAATTTTTTGGCCGTTTCTAAGCTTTTTCGCAAAGAAATTGAGGTCATTTATTAACCCCCCTAAAAATGGTCGGGGAACCCCCAACCGGAATTTCGAGCCGTTACCCTTATGGGTTACAGGATAATCTCTCGTATTGTCGAGTGTCAAAACTGCATCAGACTTCTAAATCACTCTTGCGGCATAATTCATGTAAAGCCACGCAGGATCGCGTCGCAGGATTAAATGGCGTGACTTTTTCTAAAAATAGCACATCCTGCGAAAATCGTGCGAATTGACGCATCGCGCCGTCCGTTTATACTTCCTGCGAAAAATCGTGCGATAATCGACAAAATTCGTCGCATCGCGTCTTCGATTTATACTTGCTGCGATTTCTCGCAAACTCGACTATCCTGCGATAAATCGTGCAATTCTCTCTGCGAATCTTGCGAATCATCGCACGGTTTTTTCGCGCATATTTTTGCTCATTTTCGTCCTCGCCTGACCTCATTACAAATTCAAAGCATTGTTGCGTGACATAAATGATTTGAGTAGGCACGTCGACCCGCGTCGATCGGCGTTGTACATGTCAAATTTGACAGTTCAATAGGAATATGCGCAAAAAAAGGACGCGAATTCGCTTCCGAGCCCAATTTTGCGAATTCGCGTCGGACGTCAACTTGTTACTAAAATTAGTAAATTTTGACATTTTTCGCGGAGATGAACGCGATGAAGTATAAACTGAAATGCGATCCATCGCACGACGAAATTTCTTGCTTGCGCGAATTATTAAGCGATGCGAACTTCGCAGGAAGTATAAATCGAAAAATCGTATCGCGGACAATCCTGCGATTCGCGCGATAGTATAAATCGAATTCGCGTGCTTTGCGCGATCCTGCGACTGCGATATTTCGCAAGTTCGGCGCGATGCGTGAAGTATAAACCAGGCTTAAGATTATTGAAAGTTTGAAAAAATTTTAAAAAGCTTATGATTTATCGATGAAAAACCACATTAACGATTTGAAAGTCTTTTAAGTAAATGTTTTGCATGATAAAAAACTTCTATGACGTATCGATCAAACTGTATTATCGATTTTAAAAAAATTTTTAGATACACATATTTTGTTGCACTAACCGATCTCCGCTATTCCTCGACGTTGCAGACGACGTCGCTGCCGAGGCGGCGACCTCGCGCAGACGCTGAACGCACGAAAAGCCGTCGGCTATGCCGTAGCGCAACGGCGGCAACTGATGTCTGCCGCCATCAAACGAAGACGCCGTTTCAAAATTGCAGGCCGTTGGCGTCGAGCGTCGCCCTTGAACGCGATCATGACTATTCGAAGCAGTCGCACATTCCCGCTATAACAAGCAGAACAAAAATCTTTAAAAAAATAGAAAATACATCGACTCCTTATTAAATGTTTGGAAACTTAAAACAGTACTTAATTATCCAATGATCAAGTCCACCCACACGTAACGGCTCGAAATTTCAGATGGGGGATGCGCCCAACCCAAATATTCTACTACAACTTTAATCCGGCATTCTCGTTCCGGTTTTGTCTACCTGCTGGCGTTAAGTTGAGAGCGTATTACTGAGCTTAAGCCTAAACTGAATTAGTGACAAAAATAGCAACTCTTCTTGCGCTTGCAGCCACGGACTATTCGTGTGTCGAAATTACACAGGCTATAGGAAGGTGGATGATTTGCATGCTTGCTTAATTTGTACTTACTATCATGAGCGTGCGCAGGGGGCGGCCTCCCCCATAGCCCAAAAATGATTTTGAAAAGCTAAAGAAATGCATGGAGATTGGCATCTGTTCAGCGAAAAATCTCAAAATTTTCGGCGCTTCGCGCCGTAGAATCAATATTTTCGCTAATTTAGGCCCAGGTGCGGCAAAAAACGTCATTTTTCATAGCTCATTGAGAGAAAATAAGTTTTCGTTGTAAAACTTTGAATTTTATGAGCTTAATGCCCCCCCCCAAAAAAAATCCTGCGTACGCCCCTGCTTACTATAATGTAGTTAAGCTATCGCAATCTAATGTCCATAGATTGTAGCGTGTACCGGTATTAAATAATACGCTTGAACGATTATTCAAGGGGAGTTTGTAAAGAAAGAATGTGGCGCTGGGTCCATAAATGAATAGTAGTTTAATTTCGTAAACGCTAGTCAAGTTACTGAATCACTGCACGTTGAAACGAGTGTTTATACCCGGTCAACGCGCAGGTTAAGGTAAAACTAATTTGAATAACGTACGAAAATTGGATTAATGAATGAACCGATTTGAATAACTAACGTGTCAATGAATAAAGCAAATAAACGCGATGGAGTCGGGTTATGCATACTTGGTTTGGCCCGATCCCCGGCCATTTTTATAGGGGGAGGATGTGAATGACCTCCAGTATTTGGCCAACAACGGTCAAAAAACAACTAAAACGGGGGAAGGTCAAAACTTTTTTTGGCTCTATGGGATTGGGGACGCTCAATTTAGGGTGAGGGTCGCACCCACCCCTGTTACATGTACGGGCAAATCGCCTATTCAGTACTATCAACGCTGTCGTGCTCTACTATATTTAAGTGTCATAATTCTAGAACGGAATTCAGTCGTTTACAGGCGAAAGGCTCCAGTCAGGCAAGAAAAAGTAGGTAAATATTTCTAGTTTAAACGTCCTTATCACTGTAACACCCGATTTTTTCATTGCTTGACCGTCGAAGAAATTGGTTATTCAGTAATAAGAACATTCTGTCCCCCAGCGACTCCATGCACTAGGTTAAAAATAAACTATAACTAGTGATCATCATAGGTGGGCGGCACCAAAGTTCTGGGGGGTGCAAGATTTTTTCAAAGGTCAAAAAATGGCCTTAAAAATGGTGGTATGGCGAAAAAAACACCATTTTTCAAGGTTTCTCATCAAGCACTATCCATTGGCATCAAAAAATTGCGAAAAAAAACAAAAAATTTCAAAAATTGAATTCTGGGGGGGGGGTATTTTGGTTTCTGGGGGTTGCATACCCCCGAATCCTCCCACGCCCAGCTATGGTGATCATCTACAAGAACGGCGTTTTCTCTTCAATCAAACTGTTTCAGAGCAGAAGTGAATGATACAAGAAAGAAAAAGGTCGATGGAAGAGGTGATAAAAGCCAAATAAAAAAGACAAATTTAGGTAAGTTTGAAAATCGGCCGCTAAAAAAAACAACGAATATGAAATAGACAAGCAGAAAACAACTAATTCTACTTTCTTTATTGAAAACCCACGAAGAACGTCGATAAATTTTGGGCTAAAAAATGGTGGAAATGCGGAAAAAACATCATTTTTCGGCATTTCTGGTCATACTTCATCCTTCCAGATTGCATCAAAACAAAAAAAATTCAAAAAATCTTTAAAAATTCGAACAAATTGAACAAAATATAATCAAAAAATGAATAAATAGTGCAGCCACGGACTATTCGTGTGTCGAAATTACACAGGCTGTAGGAAGGTGGATGATTTACATGCTTGCTTAATTTGTACTTACTTTTCTACGAATTCATCGGCAACTTCTTATGGGGGCGAATTGAAACTTATTTAGGGGGGGTGAAAGGTTGTAAGGTTGCACCTCATTCTTTATAAAAACGAGCAGGCATGTATCTCTGGGGGGAACGGGGGGGGGGGGTTCGGACCCCCTAAATTCAGAAAAATCGGACCTTTTTACCGTTATTTTGCGTTATTTTTGGCCTTTTTGGGCTGAGTTCCCCCAAAAATTGGTGTTGGTCCCTCCAAAATAGGACGGCCAGCTACGTGCCTGAGTAATTAAGCTTGATGAATTCCATGTCGAATTCCATATCGTACAACTGAAAAATAAAATACCATATTAAACTTGCACTCAATCACCTTTTCCTCTTTGATAACTATCGGAGGAGCTTTATAACCGCCCACTTCGTCTCTCTTCTTGCTCAGCCGCGAACCCGGTTGCGGAACGAACACGAGGTCAGTCCTGCTGCACGAATTAAACTCTCCTCGATACCAATGGCGCCGAAATCTGCAATTCGCTGTTTATACAGGGTGGCCCAAACAAGGGTACTCAATGGTTTGATTACAAGTATTGCTGTGTTATATATAATGCAAGACTGAAGTTTTTTGAAAGCACAAATATACAGCAACGAAATTGTAAAATTTCATTGAGTTGCCTTTGTTATTCAGTTTTGCTTTATGCTTTTGTGAACATCATTTTTAAGAAAATTACAACAAAAAAGTTGTTAATCGTCCCCAAAAAGGGTACATAAACTGCTCATTATAACTTTTTTCCTTTTCAGCTTAAAGCAATGCGATTTATATCATTTAACAGAAAGAATTTTTAGCTCACAAAACCTTTAGGTAATAGTTTTTAATTGCTAGAATTTGTCTAGTGCGACGCATTTTTGTAAACCCAATTTTCTGTTGAATACAAACACAATTAAAGTGCAGCACGATGAGACTCACAAAACCTAACTCAAACGAACAATAAAATTGACAATTGCAAAAGTAATGACAATAAATGATAGTGTGAAGATGCTTTAACGACGTTTCTGATAGAAAAAAGTATGTCGACGTTTCAAGCAGGCATTTACTAATTAACACTCCTAATTACTAACTTTTTGTTTTAACTTACTGAAAGTCATGTTAACGAAAGTGTAAAGCAAAAATTGAATAACAAAGGTAAGTCCATGAGACTTTGAAATTTCGCTACTCTATAATTGTGCTTTCAAAAAATGTTTAGTTTTGCAATACACCTAATGCAGCTATAGTTATGATGAAAACATTGAGTAAGTACCCTTTTTGGGCCACCCTGTGTAATATTCTAGCATTGGCTGTACAATGTAGATACGGGTATGGGCATCCAGGTATTGTTAAAGATGGATCCAAATAGCTTTGTCGAATACGACAGGTAATTATATAGATGAAATGAATTACATTACATCATCACGACTCTTTATGCACTGAAACATAAAAAATTACAATGTTTTTAATGAAAATTTCTAAAAGAGCAGTCCCGAAATTTCATGATAATTGAAAAAAATTTTTATAATCACACTCATTTTAGATTCGTAACAAAATGCTGCCATTAAGCTTTGTTGCAAAAAACGAGGTTCATACAGTCCAAGAAAACATTTCTGAATTTCAGGAAGGATAAATAATCTTGGATTCTAAATTTCAGACGCGAAGTAAACAAAACACACCACATTAAAAGTACACATTTAGGTTGTACAAAACAGAGATTTCTTTCATTTGTGTACCCAATGGCAGATTAAGGATCCAAATTGAATGTAGGAGGCAGTAGGCCAACTATTAAAAAATAGCCCAGAAATTCATTCACCGTTTTTCGAAAAAAAGATTTCTCAGCATACTCCGAAATTTCTGCAAATTTTGTATAAAAGAACGCACATGCGTTGAAGAAAAAACGCAATATAGTTTAATACAAAAATCCGGCGGGAAGCGTTCAAATTCGAGACGGTCAGGCACGTAGCTGGTTGTCCTATTTTAGGGGGACCAACACCAATTTTTGGGGGACTAAGCCCAAAAAATACCGCAAAATAACGTTTAAAAAGTCCTATTTTTCAGATTTTTCTGAATTTTGGGTGGTCCGAACCCCCCATCCCCCCAGAGGTACGTGCCTGGAGACGGTTCAAGCTGAGCGATGGCCAAAGACAAAAAAATGTATAAAGACAATCGAAATCACGATGTTCCGTTCCTTCCAGTCTAAGCTTGGAGCGAAATAAAATTATAATAAACGATATGGCGCGAAGCGTAAGTAGAATTTTCGATGAAAATTAGATAAATCTGTTTGGTGCTTCTGCCAAATAAATCATTTGAAGAGCCGCAAAATCTTCGTTGCATGTAAAAACTGATTTCTGGCACAACAGTAACGCTTAGTGTCATGATTGGCAAATTACATACGACGGGAAGCAGCGGAAACAAAACAGAAAAAATATTTTAAATCCGGGGGAAATCATAAGAAAATATATCTCTATCATTTATATTGACACTATGTTGGGCCGATAGAGGACGTCTGCCATAGATTCTTAAGGTCAGGGTCTGCAGGGGGGTAAAATCCTAGAAATTCAAAGCAGTAAATTTAGTGTTCAATATTTTTTGCTATTCAACTGACAAAAATGGTCAAATGGCGTATAAAACGCCTTTTCGTGCAAATACAGTATTTTAAAACATTTAAAAGAATTTTACTGCATTACATCATTTTTTAACACTAAAAAATGAAGAAATTGATCAATTTTGGGCGCTTTTTTGAATAATAATTACATAGAACTAGTAATCCGGCGCGAAACGCCGGAAAATTTTTGCGACATTTTCATTTAATTTAGTCGTCAAAATAATGCAAAAAAACCTTTCGTCAGCTCAAAATCGCCTGGCGGACCCTTCAGCGGGGGAGTAATGCCCCCTTACAGCCCCCACCTCCCCCTGTGTGCATGTATGACGCCTGCTCCTCGCCAACTTAAATTCGTCCTTGTATCGATTAATATTTTGATACATTCAGAACCACGATGTTTTGCTTCTGAACGTTTTAGTTATAATTCATAAGTAAACATAGTCTTACAGATTCATCATTTCCTGGTAGAACTAAGAAATTGGCGAAACAAGAATATCGATCAGTGTTTTTTTGTACAAGGTCCGTTTGTACATGTACAATAATGGTCCCTAAAAAAGTCTTTGTACATTTTGTACACACAAATTTTTGGGTACTATAATATGGTACGCTAGAGATTTTAGTGTGGTAAAAACAGAGTTGTTCGAACTATTAAAAATTAAAGCCAGACTAGTGAGTTGAAAGCCCATGAAAATAAGCGCAGGAACAGTATCTTACATGGCATTTTTGCTCCTGTAAAATTCAGTATCGTCGACTTTGGGGTCTGGTTCTTTGAGACCCGGGATCAAAGAACGAGCGTCCGCAGAAGGATTTTGAATGTCACGAATGGAGTCAAGGTTTGGTCTTGACTGCTTCTGACAAAGCGAGTGAGGTTTGAGCAACAAGTTTGCGTTTGACGACTGATTAAATCGCGGATGATCAAAACCTAATAAAGAGCTAACGAATAGATAAATACTCTGTAAATCAGTGTTTTTTTGTACAAGGTCCACATTTTGTACTCACAAATTTTCGGGTACTAAAATATGGCACAGTAGCGATTATAGTGTTGTAAAAACAGAGTTGTCCGACTTTTTGTGTTGTATTTTAGCTAATTTCCGGGCCTCTAAAGGCGAAAATCACTAAGAATCGTAATTTGACATCTTTCCTTTTGAAATGCAATTTCTGCCATTATAAAAATATATACAACACACAATTACTCATTTCAGCGCCAAGCGCCGAAAATTTTTGCGAATTTTAGACCTTTTTTTGCAATTTTTGTCTTCCCAAAAATCTTTGTACATGTACAAAGACGGTCCCGAAAAGTCTTTGTACATCGGGAAAAATCTTTGTCGAATACAAAAAAAACGCTGCTGTAAAGTCAACATTTTGACTGAATTTGGGACAATAAGTAAAGAAAAAACATTTTAATTTGAAGCAAGCAATAACCCAGTTCATTTATTGTTTCCTTTTTATCAATCAAGCTTAGTTAGAGCTGTACAGAGGCCAGCTTTTTTCCGAGGCCTTGGAGCTTACCCCATAATCTAGTCATATCATTCTCATGCTGGCCTTTGTCATGTACATAATATACATACGTGCCAGCCATAGTTTTCCATGGTCGCAAGTTGGGGGGCGGGGGTAGGGTGGGTGGGTGGGACAAATCCCGAATTTTTTTGCAGATCAAATATGAAAAATTATTAAAACATCCTATATAAAATGTTTTAATGTAAAAAACTACATTTTTTAGTACTTTCTATTCAATTCTGACTCCTTATGTCACTTTTACAAGCAAAAATATAAGATTTCTTCGAAAATTTTGAACTTTAAGGTCATTCTAACTTCATGCTAGGCATTTTATAGGTAAACAAAACAGAAATGTACTAGTCGGCGCTGAACAAATATTGGCATTTTCACTACTTTCGTCCCTAAAAATCATGAAGAAAATGTTTGATAGTTCAAAATCGTAGTGATTCGAGTCTTGGACCCTGAGGTAGGGGTAATATCCCCCACCCTACCCCTACAGGAATGTGCGGCATAATCGATCAAAAATCAAGTTTATCGTGAAAAAGCTTGAAATTGGCCAGAACCTGAGAATTTATGTACTTATTAACTCTATTGAATTTTTCTATTCACTCAAAAAAGCTCTTGACTTCCAGACCAGACTGACCCATAAACTCACCATACCATGTATGTAACTGTAATCGGAAGTTAGAACTCGATAGCATTCAACAATTATTACTGTTAGGTGAAAACTTATTGGCCTGATTGATTAGAATAAATTTGCTGACTGCCCGCAGCTTTAATGTATAATCGTTTACAGTTGGAGCCATAATTTCGTGAGTTGAATGAGCTTAGTTCCGTTAGGATGATTTAGTTATGATATATTATGTAAAATAAGAAAAAATAAGATTGCGCACACAATCTAGCGCTGAAATCGATGTTAAAGTTCCGTATAAAATATTTTCAAAAAGATTTACTAAAGCAAAATAATATAGGCCTTTCATTGAAATCGAAAAGTTACTAGATTTTCCTGGATCGAGTCAACAATCTTCTTCAAATTAAGTTGAAATGAAAGTAAAATAACAATTTTCATTATGCGTAACAATAAAAAGTGAGTAACAAGAGGAAATAGTAAGTTATATATCTAAGAGCAGCAGTAGAAGAAAAAGAGAGGCACAGACGGGCTTGGGGATTCGGATCAGAACGGAGTAAGACCGAAATTCTAGGGTTGGAACTTTATCTTAGATCTTAATAGGTCGAAAAATTGATGACAGCGATAAAAAACATCATTTTTTGACCTTTATCAACAAGCTTCATCAAGTGGCATCGGAAAATTGCGAAAAATTGAATTTTTTGCAAATTTAGCAGTCGTATGTTAGTTCTAAGGGGTTCAAACTCCCATGTCCAAGAGTAGCTCGGATTAGACAGATACATCAGACTTCTCAGGGTCATACCTAAAAATTCATTTAATAGCTTAAAAATGACCAAAACAATATTTAGTGTTTTACACAAAGTTTTTTGAAAAACACATATACAAAAAATGTTCAAAAAATTCAATGGAATAGGACTCGATTTCACGGAGTATATTTACGCCTTTACAGAGTAGGTAAGCAAAAATTTATCGGTACACACAGAATGATGAATGTATAGCTCTAATAAAAACTTTCCATTCTGACTGCAAAATGTAGAAACCATACATATTCCCGAAACACTGACGCAAATTCAAATTAAAACCATTCAGAATTAAATCACAAATGAACTTCTATGCACTGAAAATTCATACAATTGGCTTAATTAACGACTAAAAATTTTGAATCGGAGGCACACAACAATTTTTTGGGGAAGAGGAGTAAATGATCAATTTTTTTAAATCGCATACGAGAAAAGCAGATACGAACGAGAAAAAGCAAGTTCTTGCATGAAAGTCGGAGGTGGGACGAAAAATTTCAAGCTTTTGTGGAAACGGGGGCCGGCTTAGAGAAGGGAATTTCCCCCATGTTCACTAATACGCACAGTGCTTGCTTACGCGTATGCAAATTTAGCATAAACGATGTTCGATTAGATAAATAATAAATAAATAAACGATTACTCATTCGCATTATCAGGGGCTTAGCTGGCCTTCTGAATTTTAAGGGCAACCAAAATTTTGAAGTCGAATATCTCAACAACTACTCACAGATAGGCAAGAATAATCGTGTTTTTGAGCTTTTCACATCGAGATCTGCGCACTAAAAAAATTTGAAAAATTTATCTTCATTTAAATTATACCAAAAATACGGTGTTTGTAAATAAATAGACGCGAAGCGCCCGAAAATTTTCGGCTTATTAGTTGAAATATGTGCGAAAAATCTATTCAAGCGGTCTTTCAGATGAGCTTCCAGGGATGCCCATTTTTTCATTCGGAGGACCTTGTAAAGAACACTCGTACTTCAAAAATTTTGGGAGGCTAGTACCTCCCTATCCCACCCACAGCTACGCCGCCGCGCATTAGAATCAATTAAATAAGTAAATATCCAGTTACAAATGTGAATATTTACAAGAATAAAGAATTTTTAATTTTTACATTTGTATTAAAATTTTTAATTTTTAAATTTTCTATTTTTCAATTTTTTATTAAAAAATTTTTATTACAATCTTTACCCGCCGAAATAATTGAGCTCGACGGAATCAAATCGGGCGGTTCCTCTTTGATCCTGGTCGTCGGAACACCACTCGCCCCCGAAGTCGTCGAATCGTCCAAGTCCGCCGCCGTCACGTCGGTCAACCGAGGCATATCGGCGGCTATGGACGTTGAAATTGAAACGGAAACGTCGCCGCTCGCGCGATGGGTAGTCAAAACGGTAGGACGCGCGTGATTGGTCAGCGGGGGCGGTTTTTCGCTCGCTTTCGGCGACGATTCCTCGGCGGCTCGCGACGAAGCGGCGATCGCCGCGACGACGCTATCCAACTCCGCCGGCGTCGAATCCGTGAAGGACGATGTCACCAACGCCAGATTCTCCGGACGCATGTTTTTCGCCGCGTCCGGCTCGTTAGAACCGGGGAATGAATTGGGCGGCGCGTGGGCCGGCTCAAATTGGGCGAATCGAGTCGAATCGAGTTTTTCGGCGCCGGCCGCGACCGACTCCCCGAAACGGGACGCGTTAAGATCGGGGGTTTGGTCGCCGCAAATTTGGGACTCGGATATGGCGGCGACTGGACTGGCGCCGGATTCGGAAGTTATAGACGCCGGAAGGGGCGTAGTCGGGGAAGATAGGCTTTTAGCGTCGGCCGAGTAAGCGCCGATCGTCGAGGACGACGGCGCCGATTGGTCGGCGGGCGCGGATTCGATTACGGCGAGTTTAGCGGGCGGAATGAACGAAAGGGTCGATTCGTCGATAGGCGACTCGTCGGGCGAAGAAAGCGCCGACGCTTGCAGCTGCGCGAACCGGCGCTTGCCATTTTTGGGCTTCGACGGCTTCTGAACGAACGCCAATAGAGAATATTAGCGCGTAGCCCGTTTCCGATAATGCGCGGGCGGATTCAAGGGGGCGGGAGAGGGGCTGGAAGCCCTAAATCGGGCGTATTCTGGGGGGGTTTGGGAGGGAGGTTTGACCTCCCCCAGGATGGCAACTGACCATCCGCAAAATAACTGCGACCCCCCAGAATTGTCCATTTTTTAAAAAAGTTGGTAAAACTGTAAAAAGTATGCCTTTTCAGCCGTTTTCAGCTCATTTTTGGTTCAAAAATCTCAAATTTTCGGCCCGTATACACATTTTTTGGACTGTTTTGTACAATTTGCTCAATTTTTTTAATTATTTTGAGATTTCTTTTACGTTTTTATGTTCTAGATAGAACGAGCATCGTCTGAAACGTCAAAAAAACAGTGTTTTTGACGTGTACCCATTGTATTAGCCCAAAAAAAGAACTTTTAAAAAAATTTTCTGATTGATCCCTCAGAATTCCCATGCTATAGATCTAAGCCTCCCATCAGCCAAAAATAATTGGTGAGGTAAAGAAAGGGTATGTAATTTGCAATGATTTTTGGCCGCCAGTGATCGTAATTTCTCAAATTTGTGCGGCACTTCGCGCCGGATAATACCAATTGACAACGTTTGGCGGTCGGAAAATCATATTTTCACTCAGGGAATAGGTTTTATACGATTTCAAGAGCAGGAATAGCTAATTCAACATGGTTTTCTGCTATTTTCAAACATGACTTTTCAGAATTTTCGACGTTCCACGTCAAATGCTATAGAGATCGAGCAGTAATTCAAGCTTCTAAAGCTCAAGAATTTCAAAATTTCCTGAAAAAAAAGTCGCGCTAAAAGTGATTTTAATTTACGTACGACAACGTAAAACGTCAAAAACACGCTGTTCTGCACACGAAGGGCATATTTTTAGACCTATTTTCGACTATTTTCGGAAAAGTTAGGTTTCCGCTCCCCTTAGAAAAATCCTAGATCCGCCACTGATCACTATCGTTACTGAGCCTTACGCTTCGTCGCCTTACTAAATCGCTGGATTCGATTTTTAAAGATGGAGGTTTCTAAGCAAAATATGTTTTTGACATGGATTACAAGTGCCAGATTACCGTTCCGACTCATTTTTAAGAAAAGTAGACATGAATCTGAAGAAACTGAACAAAAAAATTAACTTGCTCATTAATCGTTTATGCTCTGGAGCATACGTGTAATAGGGAAGAGGAGTCCCTCACCCAAAGCTGTTCATTACCCATCCCCCGAAGCCAGAAAAATTTTGACCATTCCATCTCGATTTTCAACGAAAACTTGTATTTTTAGGCCATTCTTAGGTATTTTTTCAATTTTTGGCCTAAAATTGGAGGTAATTTACACCCCCCTACAAAAATGTCAACCCCAAAATTTCGAGTCGTTACATGTAGGATGCACTGAATGCATCTACACTTTTCATCGCAACATTCTAGCCGAGCTTCGCTTCTTCTGCCTTGGCCGCAGACATGCACAGCATGGGAATTTTGGAGGAGGGGGGAATTGCTGAAATTTTAAAGTGCCTCTTTGGGCCTGAAAACCTAAAAATGATGGGTACGCGCTAAAAACATCGTTTTTTAGCGTTTCGAGACGATGCTCTATCTTCCAAGAGCATAAAAACACAAAAAATTTTGAAAAAATAAAAAGTCGAACAAACCGAACAAAATATAGCCAAAATATGAGTACATATGGCGGGGGGTTAAATGATCTCCAGTTTTTGGCCTAAAACGGCCAAAAAACACCTGAAAACGGCCAAAATCTTTTTCAAAAATCCGGGGGTCCAAAATTTTCTGACTTTGAGGGATGGGGGACGACCAACTTTGGGTGCGGGATCCCCATCCCCCTGTAACATGTCTGGTAAAGCCTCTCCCACAAACCCCACAAGATCATGTATGATTGGTAGGAAAAATGCTTCCAATCTTTTAACGAATATTAGCGAAAAAAGAAATAACACACTTTTTCTGAACTCGTTGGCGAAGCCGACGGCGTCGTTTGTCTCTTAGGCGTCGTCGCCGTCGCATTATTGTACGCGCCGCGCATTTTCTCCATTTCAGCCGTCGGCGTCAATGGCTTACGCTTGGCGCTAAGCGCCTTACGTCTCGTCTTGACGCCGAGTGGCAAGTCGTCGTCGCTGAGCAACGTTGGCACCGACGCTTTGGACGGCGACGGCTCTTTGACCGGCGTGAAGAGAAAAGGGGGCGGCGTTCGACTGCGGTCGACGGGCCGCAGTTCGCCGTACTTTTTGAAGTGAACTCGACAATCTAAGCAAAGCAACGTTTTTTCTCTGCCCGCGTGACGCCAATTTTTCGACGCTACAAACAACCAAAGAGATTTTTTAATCGAAAGATTAGTACTGATTCTAATGCTTCAAAGAGAACATAAATAGATACAGTCGAGCCCCGTTAGTAATAAACACCCTGAGGGGACTAAGCATACTAACACAGGGGGTGAGGGGGATATTACCCCCGTTAGGGGTCAGCCAGACAGGTACTGCCCGGCGATTTTGAGCTGACGAAACGTTTTTCGCATCATTGTTTGATGTCAAAAGCAGTTACCGCCAAAAATTGATTAATTTCTGTATTTTTAGGGTTAAAAGTGATACAATGCAGTCAAAATGGACTGGAAATGCTATAAAAATGCGAAATTACCACAAGAAGACGTTCTTTAGGCTGTTTTGACTATTTTGGCCATTTGAATGGATTTCTGAGATTTCACCACCCCCCCCTTCTTCCGAACCTGACCTTGTGCACCTATGAGACTAAGGTACTCCGTGTTTACTAAACGAGTGTGCTTACAAACCGAGTTGACAATTATTTACTTCTGCATGTTAAACAGCGCTCTTATATCCAAAAACATTATATCATGGCTGAACATTACTGCATCCCTCTAAATATTAGTGATTCTAAACTTTACTGTGCAAAGAACGTGTTTAATATCAAAAAGATGAATTTACTATCGGGTTTACTTGACGGAAAAACTTTACTGTGTCGTTTAGTCATGTGTTCCAGGCAAGTGTTTACTAACCGAGGTCATTAGCATGTTGTCGTACAGCCACGGTCTTATGGAGCCGAGTTTATTATCCGTTAACCGAGTGCTTATTAAGCGGGTTTCCAACTATTATAAAGCATAGCAACTTGGCAGGGATTGAAGAAAACGCTGTTTAATAAGCGGGATTGTCTATTATCCGAGTGTTTATTAACAAGGTTCGACTATAATTTCTAACATACATGGGTGAATTGAGGGAAACGGTCATACAACAGATAGTAGTCCTAATAAGCCTTTTTTGAACCTTAAATGCTATTATAAAGACCATTTTTCAGTGTTGAAATGTCGCTTTCGATTGAATGAGACGATCGCATTCGATTCCGAATCGCATTTTAGCAAAGAAGATGCCTATTTTCGGCCATGTTTTCTCTAAATATAAGTTAAGGTGTAACCGGAAAATTGCTGACAATGGTACTTTATAAAAAAGTTTAATATTTTTGTGGTAAATTAATCGATTCTACGATAAACTTAAAAAATTTTTAGCAGCACTTTATGGTATCCCAAATCGCTTAAAAATACTTAATACAAAGTTCTAGGGAGGTGCAAAATGCCCCTCACCCCTTCCTAAGCCCATGTGTGATCCCAAACCAAAACACGTAGGGAGTTGTTAGCCGAGGGTATTTTTTGACAGATAATAAATAAGCTGAGTGTCGTAAAATTTGCCAATCTATTCTAAATCACACACAGATAATGTTAAAAAGTAAAACACTCAAGAAGACGTAAAATTAGCAAGCGCTGAAATTTTCTTCAAAGATATTATTTACAACATTAAAACTCACTGGTTGAGTAACAGTGATGACAAGCGAATCCAGAGAGGTCTTTCGTGCCGGATGAATCAGACTCGCATTCGTTATCACTAGCCGAACTAAGATTGACTGAAAATCAAGCAAACCAAATTTTGAATAACTGAAACAGCCTAAGCACACAAGATTCTTACGGAATTCATTAGAAGAAGGCCTTAAAGGCTTGCCGTTAACCGGCGCCGTTTTGACTCGGCGTAAAATTGTTGCCTGCGGGCGTCTTTGACGAGGTCTAGGTCGCTGACTGCTGGCGAAAGGTGTCTTTTTCCAGAGATAATAATACTCTATTAGCTGACTCTAAAAGTTTTAAATGCTAGTTAAGACTTAATTGCATTGAAGATATATTTAAGTCTTAACGGCACATGTTGATATAATTCTCGTCAAGTTAGCTGAAATCCTTATATTCAATGCATCGTGATGATTCAACTCAGAGCAATGGGTGATACCCTAATATTGTTTCCAGAAGAAATGAATTATTCATATCCCCTAAATTTTCTGATCGAAATTAATGCGAAGGTAAGATAAGGAATGACGTTTAAAGCGACTATACTCGTATAAATCGCAGCCATAATAAAAAGATTCCAGAGAGGTATATGGGCCGGTAATTGCCTGTTAGCCCTCCACTAACTATATTTTTGTACCAGTCATACAACCTGGTGGTGAAGGGGTATTACCTCTTACTCGGGGTCCAGGACTCGAGTCACTGTCAGACGATTTTGAACTATCAAACATTTGCTGCATGATTTTTGAGGACGAAAGTAGCAAAGATGCAAAAAAATTTGGCGCTTTGCGCTGAATAGTACATTTCTGTTCTGTTTACCCACAAAATGCCTAGAATGAAGTTAAAATAATCTCAAAGTCAAAATTTTCGATGAATTCTTATATTTGTTACTGATAAAAGTGATGAAACGAGTCCGAATTGGATAAAAACTGCTAAAAATTAAGTCTTCATCATTAAAGATTTTCATACAGGATGTTTTAATCATTTTTCTTATCTGACTTGCAAAAAGGTTCGAACCCTTAATTTACTGGTCCCGAATTTTGGGATTTTACCCACCCTGAACTCAGGACCACACATATTACGGCTCGAAAATTCAAATGGGGGTCCTCAGCTATTTTTAGGGGGTAATGACCTTCCTTCTGCTAAAAACGGCTAAAAATACCTAAAACGGCTGAAAATTTCAATTTGTCTTAAAATCGGGGGAGAAGGGTCAAAAATTTTCTGGTTTTGGTTTTTTTCTCCGGACCTCGGGATACTATGGTACAAACAATAGCCTATCTCATGAAATATTGCCCATTTACATATATCAATTTTCAGTACACAAGCGAGTAGCTTCAAAAGTAGTTTATAGGCAGACTGCAGTAATACATTCGACTAGTAAAATTTCATACACTTATCAGTTGCTGTGCATAGTATCGCTATTGCTGCTTCAGTTTAAACCGCTTCCGTAATAAATTTGCATGACTTAAAAATTGTGATCTATGCCAAGGTTCCGTGAAATAAACTAGTTATTTTTTAACGATCGATCATCTAGATGTTAAAATATAATGCTTTACACCAAACAAAGACGTTTTGAATTAAACTACAAGAATTATTCCAAGTGCTTAATCTCTGTCATATATTATAACAGTTTTCGAGCATGACAGCCCAAATACTGATCAAGCAAGTTATCCATAGAAAAAACCACTTACTGTTGATTTTTGCAGTAGCAATTCCTGCCGTATCTTAAAAAAATTTTTTCCATGAAGCTTGAGTCCTCGAATAAATTTTTTCTAAAAGAAATATAACGAACAATATACAAATATAAATACACAGTTAGGTACTAATAATGCGCGAAAAGAAATTGTTTTAATGACTTTGTAAAGAGGTTGAGTCAGTCAAAAGATACTTCTGATTTTAATTCCACAAGCTTATAAAATGAATAATAAATTTTTGATAAAAAATAGAAAAAGTAAGCTACGTGCTTTGCAAATCGACTATATTGCCCAAAAATGACTAACAAATGAAGCTGGTCAGTTGCACTGCCTCAGAAAAAGTCGAAAAGCTAATAGAAACTGACGCGGCAGGCTACCCTTTAATGTGAAAAGTTAATTATTTTCCTTCTTGTATTAAAAACAGATTCCAATTTAACCTAGTAAACTCTATTATACTAAACGAAATTATTGATTTAAATGTCGATTAACGTAATGCAATATCTATTTATTTATTTTTGCAGCAATTTGATTGATACTGATCCCATAGATAAATAAAACTTTTCATTCACTTAGCATTATAGATTTTAAAGCCTAAAATCGAAAGTTAACAGCAACTATTCAATAAATATCCTTATAGATTCATTACTATGAAATTCCTTTAGATAGCGATCGTTATGATAGAGAAAAGTAAGTAGTGACTCCAGCTATTCACTAACAAATAATAGCTATTCACCGATAAACGTTACGATCAATGCATCCCTTTACAACTCAAGGTTTAACGTGCACATGCAAGCTGATCAGTCGGTCCGGACTTGCCTTATAAACAAAATCTAGCATTTATGTAAGGCTACTAGCTGCTAGACAGAATCGATTTTTAGCATATTATATGCATGAGCGCAAAAAAAGCATAGCTGGGTTCGACGCATAGGTAGCTGTGCATTGAATTATTACAGGCTGAGACGCGCAGGCTTAACGGAATAATCAAGGGTAGTCGAAAAGTTTTTCGAATTAACTATATGCTATAAATTTATTTTGAAAGTTCAACCTATAACTAAAAATTTACACCGTTTAAAGACTAAATTAAAGTGGTCGTTTAGCAAGAAATTGGCTACATCGGACGTAGCACACATTAAGGATCGCTATCATACATGCACAGCATGGGAATTTCGGAGGGAGGGGGGTGAAATTATAAAGTGCCTTTTTAGGTTCAAAAATGTCAGAGTACGCGTCAAAAACATAGTTTTTCAGCGTTTCCGACGATGCTCTATCTTTCTAGAGCATAAAAACATGAAAAAATTTCGAAAACAATATCAAAAAAGTCGGAACAAATTGAACAAAATATAATCAAAACATGAGTATAATGGCGCGAAGCGCCAAAAATTTGGCACTTTTGAGCAAATAGATAGCTAAAAACGCTGGAAAGGCAATGTTCTACAAATTTTCAGAAACTTTCAAAAAATCGCCAATTCCTGGAGAAGGGGTGAAAAAATTTTGCGCAGGGAGAAAAATTTTTCTAAGGGGTGAAAGCCCTCCCCAAGATCATGTATGATCGCTACATAATTAAGTAGCGCTCACTGATTCATCATCACTCCACATTTTGTCCTGCAGGACAGGGAGAGGATTTTTAGCCAAATCGTTCAACGCTCTTCCCGTCTGGTAGTCATTTTGATGCAGCTGTGAAAGAAAGAAGTCAAACCGGTCAATCAAATATAGTATCGAATATTACATAAACGAAAGAGCGAATAATGCCGAATTCAGTATTCCGAAAAAACGGCGGATTTGCTTAAAAATTAGTGAATCATCTTGCCAGAGTGAAAGCTGCGGAATTCGGAATGGGAAAAATATTTTTGATATTATCAACCTGTAACCTCTGGCTCACTCAATGATTAGAATAGTCGTAATTCGTCCTAAATTATGTTTGTACAACACAAATTAGTACATATTTTCGTTAACTTTACTCATCAAACTGGACTGAGTAAGCCGAGAGCATGCGAATTACAAGAATCAAAAGTGATATTCTATAATCAGACGCTAAGTGAATCCGATAATAAACGCCAACGATTCAATATAACGTGCATAAAATAGCTAATTACGCATTCTGAAACAATACGAAAAAATGCTATATTATTAAAAAATGCTACATTATCTGCATAAAATCATAAAAAATGGGTAGATGTAAAAGATATTATGACAGTATAAATAGATATTGATGAGGAAAGTTTAAATCATGTGCTTAGGACAAAACATAGAGACTTATTATTATGTTCGGCGCAAATTTTTAGATACTTTTGCTGAAAAAGAGTTTATTTCCATGCCGTAAAAACGTAGTTTTTAAACCATATTATCAATTGCTGCTTCTTCCTCATGTTTACAAGGTAAGATTGTCCCGACATTTTGTAAAACTTCTTTGTAAAACAATAGCAGCCGTAGTGGCCAAATAACATACGATTTTGGACGAAATTTCAATGGGTCTACCGATACAGTGGGACCAACGATATTTTTCGGTGGGTCTATGTATCGCTACAGTAGGTCTAACGAGACTTTTTCAATGGGTCTATCGATACATGGAGTGAAGGTATCGAAATTTTTTCGGTGAATTTGTTGAGAAATTGGGTCTAATAAGCCGGTGGGTCTACCTATTCCTTGTGTCTAACTACATATGCCCAATCTTTTCGACTGAATACATATTATTAGGCTGCAAGATGTGACCCACATGTTATCGAAATATTGCTACTTCGTCGAAAACTTAGTCAATAGAAATTTTAACGACTTTCAGCTAGTTTGACATAAATGTGGACTAAGGCAGCTGAAATAATTTGCATTACATACTCAACAAAACGTGCTGAAATTGATAAATGCTTATTGAAGTTATTGTGCCAATGAGCAAACGAATGAAATGTAACAAGCATAAATATGCTAATTTTTTCAAACAGCGGGAAAAAGTTAAAGATTGTCATATAGTCCTCATTTCCTGCATAAAATCTCCAGAAAAAAAACAGAATAGATAGGCGAACAGATGATGCGCTAAGATTAGTTGCGAAATGCTCTAAACACGCCCTCGGAACTAGATGTAAAAGAATCATGAGATTCGGAATTGTTGAATTTTCACTAAAAAATGCACGAAAAGCAAAAAGCCTTAGAATTACAATAATTTTCCCAAAAATCTTGGTATATCGTACAAAGATTACTCAAAAAATATTCGCCCCGTAGAAATATATGCCCCACTAAATACGGTCTACAAAAGGAAACTTAAGCGATAGGGCACAAAATCAGATCGAAAGCAGACGACTGGCAAAAATACACGAGCAGAAAATTACAAAACAAATTATTATTACAAATGAAATAAATAGACAATAAAAAATACATGAAAATATACATTTTGAGATAAAGGTTATTTAGGGCATTGTTACTGCATTGTTACTTCACGTGCAACGCGCAAGAACATCCGCTCATTTTTAATATTAAGTAATTTCACATCTATACGTCTATTAAATCTATGAAAATAAAATAAATTTTCATAAAGGAATTTTAAAGCTATTCGCTTTGTCACAAAAAACGGCTAGAAAGGATGCTTGCTCAATTATCTTAATCGTATACATTACAGATTAGATAATTCGGATTAAATTATCATGATTCCAATTTGGTTTGGTCATTTTTAGGTATTCAATTACAGTGGCGCGGCACATTTTAATATTGGTGATTCGAAATTACCGCACAGCATGGGAATTTTGAGAGAGGGTGAAATTTTGGAATGCTTTCTTTTTATTTTCTAAAAAATTGTAGAAAATATCATGTTCTAAGCGTTTCAGCGCATAAAGTCATTTTTCGACCAAACAGTCATCCGTGGTGATTGTATTTTGCTAAATTTTATTGAATTTTTCTCACAAATTTTTATTTTTTATCGTCTACGAGGAAAGATCATCGTCAAAAACGCCAAAGATGACGTTTCTAACACGTATACGTACATAGCTAAGAAAGGGTACTTAGGATAATTTTCTGGTTTTACTCCACAGAATTCCCATTCTGTGCACGTACGCATGTAACCCTTTCTGAAATAGCGCTTATACTCCGAAATTTCAAGCTGAGATTTACAGAGTGTAAAAGATGAAATTTATGGCACTCGCCATAAATTCGGCACGGTAAAAACACAAACATTTCCGAATTGAAACAAGGGGCGATTAACGTGGGGGAGAGGATGGCAGACCCCATTGGCCCCGAAAAGTAGGCAACATAAAGGATTAAGCAATTGATTTGGACATCGACCAACGTAGATTCTCAAATTTTTCATTCATTATCTTGGCGACCAAAAAGCCATATTCTTATAGTTTTCTTCCATTTTAAACATAAATTCTGGAAATTTTCTGCGCTGCAAGTACAAACACAGAATATAACGCAGTAATTCAAGTCTCTAAACGTCTTGTCTAATTTTCATAAAATTTAAGCACTTTTTGGCACAAAATAGTATTTAAAAATATTTGCCTCAGAAATCATTTTGAATAAGAATATACAATGTAAAACAGCAAAGACACCAATCTACAAGTGAGTAGCGAGCTTTTGAACCCATTTTTGACTGTTTTGGAAAAAGTTTCCACCCCAATACGGAAATCCTGGATCCGCCACTGGCCGAATCTTGAGAATATTCTAACTTTACCGATGCGTATGCATTGATAGTAGTCTGGTCACGAGAAGCAACGGTAAATCCATCCTCGGTAGTAGAGCCATTGCATATGCCGGCAGTTGTAGCCATGCTCCTTAATTTCGAAAGAAAAATATAAAAACGTAACAATAAAGCGGAAAGTTCCACCGATTATTTCAGCAAATCATTCGACAAACTAATTTTGTTTTTCATATCAGCAACAAACTAAATATCACTACGCTGACTATCAGGCAAGTCAATATGCCCAAGAATAAACAGGCAAAATGCCGCCCGCTCCAAGCCCTCTACTTTTCAGAATTGCAAGATAAGTCAATCAAATCTTAAGACCTAAACACAAGTATTTTATCTATCGTTAATTTTCATTAAACATTTTCAACATGCTTCTTTAACATTTTTTGCGTCACAATCGCAGAATAAGCGTCTTTCCAATAGTCCGCTACAGATCTGAGCCTTTAAATTAAAGACATATGTATGTATTTGAGGAAATACCACTCAAATTTATGAATTATGTGCAAACTATAAATATTTTATTGAGGAAATACTGGACGACTTCCAGCAATGATTTTTGCGCGTGAAAAAATAGTGACTAGCTTTATCCATTCTGAAAATGTGCATTTTGAAATTTCCGTATAAATTCTTGTACCTGGCTGCCGTAATGTACATAAGGATGTCCGAATCGGGCAAGCTGTCCGGAAGCCACACAAGCGTTTCCCGTTCCTTATCATCGTCATGCAGCAGACGAGACTTGTTGCCACTCCCGTCTTTGACGCGTTCCGTATACTCGGGCAGCCGAGCCTGGTGGCTCGGACCAACGCGAATTTCGCCCAAAATGCTCGCCAGTCTGTTATTTTCGGGATTGTAACCTAACACGTAGAAGAAAGAATCGTTATCGGTCAACTTTTTCTTGTCCTTCGCCGTTGTTCCGATGTCTTTTAAATGATAAACAACGCACTTGCCTCTGAATAAACAGTTACAACAATACAGACAAAATAGCGGTGACGTACGTAGTACGGCACACTAAAAATAATTAAGACTACTCTTACAATACGATCGCCTTCCTATAACATGAAATTATTCACCTCTACGCTCTATTTTGACTCAATTTTGAGAACCACTCGTCAGATTTTCGATACAAAAGCGTCATAGCCTCTATGAGGAAGTGCAAAATAGGAGATCACTTATGAGCATAACGCATAGCATGACCGGCCCGAGGGGTCAGTTAAAGATAATTTTTGACCCAAATAGATAAAGAATAACAAATTCTGAAATGGCATACGAATAATCTGATATATATACTTTTTCTGGGTCAATTTCAAGCCTTTTGCATGGAACGCTTTTATTTTCATTCAACCCTAATTATGTCTTACTTTCCACAAAACTTTTTTATTTTCCCTTCAGGTATCTAGACTCACCCAAGCCCCCTACTTGTATTTCGGTTCTAGGCCCTAAATGCCCAATGCAAATTTCGGGTCTAAATGTGGACTTTCAACATAACAAGAGATTGTGGGGCTTTCACACACAAAGAAAGAAAATTTTATATTTCGCTAGGAAAAAACAACAAATGAAAAAAGGTCGAAGAACTCCGTCAGGAAGTGATATAAAAAAATTAATCGCAACGACTGTCGTTATCGTACTGTTCGAACGCCCAGATGTATTTCAAAGCCGTTTAACCAGTTAAAGCTGGAAAGTGTGTAGCATGATCCAAGTAGGTATGAGCTCTTTTCACAGTGTTCACTGGCATTTAAAATAAAAGCTCAGTTACTATGAATCAAATCAAAAGTTCTTAAAAATCCTCAGAGGAAAAGCACTGATTTAAACGATTTAATAGAAGTGCAAAAGTATATTAAATACATGAGGTAAGAGCAGAGATAGAATGTGCATTAGGCGATGTCAAAGCCCAGGACATGCTATAACATACCAGTGTTTGTGAACCACAGTAAAGTTTAGCAACAAACCAAAGCAGTATTTCAGTCCTATGCATGAACCACATGAGCATTTCTGGCTGCAGGTCTAATTTCGTTAGTTTGCGGAGTTTCAGCGCGCTTTTTATTTCCTGGATTTTATATAATTCCTAAAGTAGGTTTATATAACTTCAAAAAATTTCCAGTAAATTACATAGCAATGACTACCCAGAACACAAGCAGTGGAACATCCTTTATTTTTTAAAACCGCGTTTTACACATAGCTAGTCAAAATAATATTGGACAAATCACTTCCAAGAAATGGTCGTATGTAGTGATAAAAATACACAAATGGAAAATTAGCATGTATGAAGATGCCTTTAGAACAGTAATGGATTGTGTTAATGACATAATGCGACAAAAACCGGCAAGCGTTTCACCGAATAATTTGTTCATAAAAATCTACCGTCATCGAACATCGGGCGCTGTCTCCTACTACCTAATGTTTACTCAATTTAAATCATTCAGTAGCGCGCGATAATGTCCAATATTCGTACAACAGACCAGAGAAGGGTTTGCAACAAAGAATCAATCTTGCACATACGAATGTACATCAAGACATTGCGCGTTCTAACGCTCGAAAAATGTTTACTTTGTGGTGAAGCATAATACATGTGGCTTTCGAAGAAATCCGCGCACTGCATTAACCAGTTTTTTAATGAAATAAAATCACACGATGTATAGAATAAGTAGTTTTACAAGTTGAAACAGAGTGCATATATATTTATATTGGCCATACTTTATTGTAGATAGTAGGACGAGTAAATCACATCCTTAACTCGAGTCGTTAAACGTATGAATACGCTGCACGTTGTAAGGACAAAATTTAACGCAATGTTCAGGAAACAGTCGTTTAACAAGTAGTAACTGCAATGAGCCTCAGCAATCGTTAATTATGAGCGATACGACCTAAATTTCCATTATCAATAACTCAGCAAAAAACCAACTTAATGCCCATTATTTGTGCATCTAATTCGTAGTATCACATCCATAGATGCACAACATGCTGGTCTGGGGGTAAGTTAGTGAGCTTTTTCCGAGTACCTAACTTACTTATATAAATGCTAAAATAGCGTGAAAAGTTTGTTAATACACAGTTGCTGATCAATTTCATGCACTTTAAGGAAATCGGCGATTTCCATCCATTTATGGCGTTCATTTTGTCACATTTGGCCCAGAAAATTTGCCGTTTTCTCGGGTCTAGACGCCCACCCGAAACCCCCCCCCCATGAGCATATCTGGTCGCACCCATCTTTGATGTGAACGGCTTTAACATTTCGACAAGCTTTTATCATCATTCTCGTAGACTCACTGTGCAAGTACTGCCGAATGTGCCAACAGTCTCACTGGTTCCACTGATTTTACCGTCCTAACTGTTCCATTGTCATACCAGACAGAAACACTATCCCGAAAGTCCCTCACATTAACGAACTAATAAATACAAAGCACTGACTGATGTAAGGAGGACTTTTAAAGAGTAGGTACACTGAACATGTTAAGAAACTCTTTCCGGACTGTTTACCTTGAGAAATGCATTTGTATTAATTTTATACAACATGACCTGACTAGACGTGAACGTAGGGGTCCAGGGTCTACTTCCTAGAATGAATAAATCGGAAATTTGGCCGAAAATTGTTGAAAACCAATAATTTTCATGAAAAGTGCATGAACATGATCATAAACTGTGAATTAACATTAAGTTATAACAATATGTTATCATTTATACGGTTTTTGAGGCCATTTTGGCTCAAAAAACCTCTCTCGCTGAGCCGGCCCCCCAGACTGGCTGATCTTCCTCAGACCGGCTATGTTGTGGATCTACGTTCATGACCGTTTTGCATTTGTAAAGTAATAAGGAATAAACTAGATCATTTAGAGAAAGTTATCTTTTTTAACACACTATAAGTTTTTCTTACATTGCAACAGGTATTTGTAATCCATTTAAATTTGATTAAAAAATAGCTGCCCTGTTTATTTTTTGCACGTCCCTCTTGCACTGTGCTAAAGACCTGGGAGCTTTTTGCAAAAGCATCTTTTTTGATATCCGTTCAAAGCATGGTTTTTTTAGCACCACGCTAATGAAAGTTGCTCCGTGCTAATGAAAATTATGGCCGTTAGCACGACGTGCTAACGGATACGAAGACGTTTTTTGGCAAAATTGTAGTAATTTTAACGCTTTTTAACGAATTTTTTTTAACAAAAATCCCAAAAAATTTTCGGCGCTTCGCGCTGAGTGTCATGCTCACTGTTTATTTAGCCCCAAGCGCACGATTTAAACACTCCACCATCAATCTTCGTACAACCTAAAAGATTTAGCACACATCTCGGCTATTTGTTCAACGATTTCTAGCACCTATAATTACTTTATGACAACTTTGCACTGATTTATGTTGTTTGAAGACAAAATTGGCTTCTTTATGCCCATTTATCATTCAATTCATAGGCGCAGTGAGGTCTGTTTTTATATCAAATTAATATATGGCAACCGCATTATCATTTTTGATGTTGTAATAGGTACAAAGGTGTCAGTTCATATGCTTACTGGGCATTAGGAAGCCAATAATTGTGATTTAGCATGAATTTATTTATTCAAAGGAAGAAGATTAATCAAGAAAAAAATATTGATCTGCAAAATATCATGGCATTCTTAAACGGCTAAATTAAAAAAGAAAAGGGCATGCATTACTGACACTACATGTATGATTACAGGTAAAAAACTGGTGTGCTAATGTTATCTCGTGCTAATAGAAAAAATTTTCATTAACACTGGTGGATTCAAAGTGATCTACTTTGCACAGTGCGGACATGGAAAAATTTTTAGCACTTAGCTAAAAAAGTTTGCACTGTGCAAGAAAAAACCCTGACCTTACAAAAGATTCTGCAGCAAACTTCATATTTGCTAGTTTAAGGACGAGGGCGGTAATGAAGCAGCATTTTTACTCAACACGCCTTAAACCAGGACGTTTTCTACGATTTTTTCCGAAAAATCGTGAATTCTAAAAGCGGAGAAAATATTTTTGCGCGAGATGAAAATTTTTTTATGGGGGTGAAAAACTTTTTTGCGGGGGTGCTGAAACAAAAATGGATATGAAAAAATGAAATTAATCTCTCAAATGCGATATAAAACGAAACATTAACCTTTTAAATTTGAAAAATTTGAATAAATTTTCCGTTCCAAATCAGCGTAACGGTGTAGTCCCAACACTGCCACTGCGAGTCCCAACACTGCCAACGCGAGTCCCAACACTGCGAACACGTTGTGTGTTGGCAGGCACATGCACGGAAATTTTGTTGCAAAAACGCTTAACATTTGGGGCATGCATGGTAAGTACGTATTTGCTAGGCTGAAATCATGCATTTAGACTCAAGGAAATCAGGCACGTATCTCTGAGGGGAATGGGAGGTCCGGACCCCCCAAAATTAGAAAAAATCGGAAAAATAGGACTTTTTAAACGTTATTTTGTGCTATTTTTGGGCTTAGTCCCCCAAAATTGGTGTTGGTCCCCCCAAAATAAGACGGCCAGCTATGTGCCTGAAGGAAATTACTGCTAAGGTATTTGGTATCAGAATTCAAAAAGGCGTAGGAAAGGGACAAAGACTCGATTAGCATATTTTTCTAAAATTTCAATGTGAGATTTATGTCCGTGCGAACTGCGCATTTGAGTTGTACTATCACAATAAGCACACTATATTGGTTATTCCACTGTTTTCTGGGCAACTTGGACATTACAATACATTATAAATGCAACAAAAAATTACTACGCAAAAAATTTTAAGATTAAGCATCTAACAAGTTCTTGATTCTACCCTTCACTAGCGACCCCACTATTATAATTCATGAACGTTATGTACTTAATGCTTTTAATTACATGTGAGCAGCGACTTAATTCTGGGAGTTGATATTATGGAGCAAACATAGAGGAAAAAGCCAAAAACACAATTGTGGAAGATCCGCCTGATTCAGGGAAGTTTGAATTTTTAGGGGTTTACAATAACATATGGGCATGGATGGTTTGTACCCTCCCCCGAAAAGTTGAAACCCCCTCCCTTGAAAAATTATATTTTTTAGTAACATTTCTGGCGATTTTACTCATCCTGCTCCCCCAAAATCTTCTTGCTGCTCACGTATGTTTACAACCCCCTCCCCCGATGAGGTCCATGTGTGACTCGCTGTATGCATGCTGGAACTCGCGGTGGCAGTGTTGGGACTCGCAGTGGCATTGTTGGAACGGTGGCAGTGTTGGGACCGTGGCAGTATTGGGACGGTGGCAGTGTTGGGACTTGCGGTGGCAGTGTTGGGACTGGTGGCAGTGTTGGGACGGTGGCAGTGTTGGGACACGATCAGCGTAACCGCATGTTAAACGGATACGGTATGGCTTACATAATTTTAGCCTCTTTCTGAATCAGAGTTAAATGAAAAAATGAAAAAATGTGAATTTGCAATACATAATATACAGTAATTGAAAAATCGTTGCTCTTATTTATTCCAAATCCAGCATAGATAAACGGGGAAATTATAGATTAGATCAAACGACTAATTAAACTTCTTCATGCACTTTCTTACAGAAGTTCCAAAACGGAACACACGCTTAGACGCAGAAGCCAATACTAGAATTCCACGCATAATATAAGCACGCGCTGTAATAAATCAAATCGTTGTTTAACTACTATCTGTATTGCTGCGCGGCTTGTTGAAACGAAATGAATGATCTTTTATTGCTGGCAAGATTCGAAAGCAAACGTTAGGATGCATAAAAACTTAAAACGAAAAAAGCATGCAACACGAAACAGTCGACATATTGAAAATCGATCGTCAATAAAGAAGTATACGCATCGAAAAAAATTCAGACACGAAATTTTGGGTACCTACAAAATAATGAAACAGAGCATTGTAGTTGACAAGCAGAAAAAGCTGAGCAAATAGGCAAGGAAATAGAAGATTGAGAAAAATAGCTGTTGCATCAAATCTGAGACAAGTTCTAGTTCAACCGGTCTAGCCGCTCCCTATGAACGACCAATGAAAAGCAGACAGAGAGTCGTCAAAATTCAATTATACATGGTTTTTATTTACAATTGAACCGACGTAGTATGACGCATTATCAAAAGTATAAAGTCATTTTAAGGATAATTTCCACTTCTGATCAACCTTTTGCTTGAGCACACCGTCCAGCTTAGCCTTCTGTTTGGGTCTACGTTTTGGCGCCGCCGTTTTGGCGCCAGCAACTTATAAATTATTCTAATTAGATCAATTTTGAAATAAATTATATATTGAGAAAGCAGGTTTTACAAGCTACAAAATAGCATATTGGTCTTTTCAATTTGATGAGTATTCATTTGTGCAGGGCCGGCCCGTGGGTGAGGCGACCGAGGCCTGTGCCTCAGGCCTCAGAACAAAATAGGCCTCAAATTTTTCTTATTTTTTAATATAAATTTTACTTTGATAAAAATTACAAATTAAGTGTATTATAGGTAGATGCAATCAAATCATAACACAATAAAAATGGATCCAGGCCTCCCTGGCTTAGCTTTGACAATAGGTGCCTACTGCTTTTCTTTATAATGTTGCTTGATATAAAACAGTTCGGCGAATTGCAGACAGAACTTTGTCATGACTGGATGAAGGGCGCATACGTAATGGAGCTCTTTTCATCAAGTTGCATAATAGTAAAAATATCATCAGTGTACGAAGTTTTCCTCACGCGCGGTGAACCATATTTTCTTCATCTTCATAAGCATTTTTGTAAGAATTCTTGTAGATTGAAATACTTGATGTTTCTGCTCTTTTAAAATGCAATGCTTGCGTTTTGTTTCCACTTTTCGAGATTTTGCTGAATTACTGAAAGGCTTTAGTCTGCTCACGAAAATTTGCCTATTTTTGTGTTGATGACTTTGACCGTTTTAACCTAATGTCATTTTTGGCTGTACGTGTTACAGTTTCGTCAAATTGTATGTGTTGAATTTTGATTAATTTCTATAATAAGTGATTAAAATTCTCCATTCTCCTTTTGTTTCGAGCGAATTTTTTCTTCTTCTGTTTAACCTCCGATGTGAAAAAATGGTGGCAGTTTGATTTTTAAGGTTTTGATAAACCAATAGATGTTATAAAACACTTTGCAATGGACTTTTTCAAGCATTTAACTGATACAGCCTTAAACTCTTTGAGCGAAAGATTTATTTTACTTCAAAATTTTTGTGTCAAATTCGGCTTTTTATTTATTATTAGAAAATTAACCTTAGAAAATGTCAGCGACATTGAGCAACACTGCAGCGACCTGTAAATTTGTTTAATTGATGATAATGATATGGACATTGATGCAAGTGACTTGGCAAATGGATTGGTCACGCTTTCAAAAATTATTGGTGTCTGATTCGAAATCCGACCTAAGTATGCTCGATACATCGAAATTCGTACACAAAAAAGACTAGCTGAAATCTTTTTAAATAATTGTATCGCATTGCGAATTTTACTGACTTTGCCTGTTGCGGTAGTTGGTGCAGAGAGGAGCTTATCGAAACTGAGGATCATTAAAACGTATCTATGCGGGTCAACCTTGGATTTAGAGAAACTTTCCGATTTGGTTATTATTTATATTGAACATAAACAAGAAAAGCTGATAAATTATTCTGATCTTATTGAAAAATTTGCAGCGGTGAAAGCTAGATGAAAGCCTTTATAAGGTATGTGTGTATTAACATTGCGCTTTTGTCTCACCGTTTATGTAACGTAAATGAAATACAGTAAAAATGAGAAAATACACATTGTAAAATTGCATGAAAAATCTTCTTAAGGCCCCATTTTTTGTTCTCGCCTCAGGCCTCGCTGATGCACGGGCCGGGCCTGCATTTGTGTACGACTGAAAAACTGTTGAAAATCCAGTGTATTTTTAGATGCATTTAATTATCTCACTTAATTCAAAAATATTCCAAAAGTTATTTATACCATCACATAGAGAATTGAATGGGCCTTCAGAATCTGTATTATACTTTAATCATAAATGAAATGTAAATAATTAATAATATTACAAAGAGTGTGGCGCCAAAACGTCCCATTCTGCTTCTGTTTCGCTAATTCCTGCTATTTCGCCAATACATGATCATCCTACAATAAACATATTTATGCGATCGCTCCACGTGGGTTACCGTCTGAAAACCCATTAGGAAATACGAGGACTTGGTACTTCTTGAGGATATGGCTGCTGAACTTTTTTACATAATTTCACACAAAAAAATGGTGATCTTGCTGGATAGTTAGTGAGTAAATCGATTGAAAAGTTTTAGAATCAGAATCCGTATTTATGCCAAACGCTTGTACGAAGGGCTGAAGTGACACGC
This sequence comes from Mermis nigrescens, assembly GCA_036768485.1. Lineage (NCBI taxonomy): Eukaryota > Metazoa > Nematoda > Enoplea > Mermithida > Mermithidae > Mermis > Mermis nigrescens. The sequence goes on from JAVLUZ010000135.1 coordinate 3,119,740, forward strand.
CATAATTTGTCATTTCTTGATGTTGCGATTTTAAAAACTAAATCGAAGTTTCTACTGATTCATGACGCATATATTTCATACACTCGAGCTGGGGATTAGTGCAGCTTGTCAATATATGAGGTAATAAGGGTCGCCGAATTCAAAAATCACACTCATTTTGGTCGAGACCGACACGTCGTTTTACAATACAATAAACCAACAATGAGTATTATTCATATCAGTGCTGCCAACAGGTTGTAATGCTAATGAATTAGTGAATTTAGTCAAGAACATACATGACCTTGAGGGTTTGACGGTTTAGGGCGGGGGGAGGGGGTTTCACCATAGGTGGGCAGCACCAAAATTCTGGGGGTGCAAGATTTTTCAAAGGTCAAAAAACGGTCCTAAAAATGGTGGTATAGCGAAAAACATCATTTTTCAACGTTTGTCATTTAGCACTATTCATTTGTTTCAAAAAATTGCGAAAAAAGCAGAAAAAATTTCAAAAATTGAATTCTGGGGGTATTTTGGTTTCTGGGGGATATTCGGCCTTCCGACGGATGCATACACCCAAACCCCCACCCCCACGCCCGCGTGTGGGTTTCACCCTCCCTCCCCCTCAGAAATTCTCTAAAAATTCGTCGAAAAGGTGCTTTTTTATGCGTTTTTAGCTATCTATTTGCTCAAGAGTGTCGAATTTTCTCCTCATTATGTGTTACATTGCCAATTTATAATTTTGTAATTCATTGTTATTGCTAGCATAAAATAAGCTACATGCAAGTTTAATGCACAACTCGCTTAGAGATCACAATCGATGCGACTTTTGAAATCAGTGATCCTGATTACACTAAGCAACAATAAAAAATTTCGTAAAGCTGTTTCAGCATGCTATGTACATAAAAGTATGGAGGCTAGAATGGAAGCAATTTTCAGAATTGATGATCCATAATAATTTGCTTCGAATTAATTTGCAAGATGCTAATTCCTGACAGAGCTGACATAAGTAACACCAAGTCAATATGTGCAAGCAGTGCGCGGAAGTTTTTAAACGGGTTAATAAGGCATTTTTCGTTTATTTATTGAATGACCTCGAGCATATCGGCACTAGCAAAGAAAAACGCTCCGATGGAACTAAAAAGACGAATGTACTTGGGATAGTGGATTATTAAGGATGTAAAAGGATGGGACTAGGAAAAAACTACCTATGTATGTGCCTAAAGTCGCAAAATCTGCCAAAAATCAGACTTTCTCTAAGCAACGCAAAAAACCGAAGTATATTCTGCGGCCTACAGATTGAAATAAACTATTGGACCAAAAAAATGATTGGAAAAGCAGCAAGTTAGCTATGCAGTAGCTATGGGAAATTAGATGGAGTGAACTAGGTGAGACTTTGCAAGCCAATTGAATGAAATAGCAAACATCGATGCATACAAGACAATCGAAGAAATTGCTAGTTTAAGGTAGCAGGAAACGCGTAAACTTACATGAAACAGACTAAACGTAGGTACACTTGCTCGCCCGCAACGATTTTCTGCACTAATCAACTGACGCCAGGTTAGCTTGCTATAGTGCTCATGATAACAAAATAAAACACCTTTAAATACAATGGCAGTTAATTTCTATCGATCACGATACGAAGCAAGTTAGCCTTGCAACTTGCAAGCAATTTACAAAAAGTAAACATTCTAGATTACGTTTGTACACTCTTATGTGAAGCATTGAAAATTATTTAATGATTACACTTTTTCAGAGGCCGCAGAATATACATACTTCGATTTTTCGCGTAGCTTAGAGAAAGTCTGATTTTTAGCAGATTTTGCGACTTTAGGCACAAACATAGGTAACTTTTCCTAGTCCCCTCCTTTTACATCTTTAATAATCCACAATCCCAAATAAATTCGTCTTTTTCTATCCATCGCAGCACCTTTCTTTGCTAGTTCCCTACTTTTGATTAGCATGACTTGAGTGTATCAGTCAGTAAAAACGTACAGTAACACGTCACAATAATGACAGCAGTCCACGATCGCGGAAAACAATATTGTTCTGAACATTAGCATTATCTTTGTTAAACAAGACAACCTTACCTTATTTAAACGGATCAAAGGTTTTCAGCATAAACTTTATGCAATTATTGGGTGTAAGAACACTTACGCTCAGATTCGTAATCCTAACGATACATGGAACATTTTGAGAAAAAAATTAAGTTTCTGTCAAGCTAGTGTAAACTTTACATAACTACTGGGTGCAAAGAAAATATACAGCCAGATTCATAATCATGACCTTACGGAACATATTTGGAAAAAATTCACGTTTTGCAACGCTTTGGAAGTAAAATAAATTTGTAGTGTAAACTACACATTAACAATAAATTAATAGTGCAAACTTTACACAACTATTGGGTGTCGAGAAAACTAACAGTCAGACTAGTAATTCTGACGTTACGTGAAACATTTTGAAAAATTCAGCTTCTGCAGAGCTCTAGAACTAAAGTTAATTTGCAGTGTAAACTTTACACAACTATAGAGTGTAAAGAAGATTTTTGTCGGATACATTTTCTGATATTGCTCTGATATTAAGATCAACATTTATGAAAAAGTCTTCATAATGGCCTGATGATAAATAAATATTAGATGTAAACCACGTTGCACCACTGTCGAGTATAGACAAACGCGCCCAACTAGCAAATCACGTTCGATTCCTGGTACATTTTTAGACTTGAGGTCATGTCCAGACTCATAACCGGAGAAGTTGGCAGACAAAAACAACACAAACAAAGTTACGTTATTTCTGTTATATTAAATTTATTACGACTCATAAGAGGAAAAGTTGACAGAGAAATCTTAGACAAAAATCTGTTTTTATACTATCCACTAGAGTGTAAAGTTTAAACCCCTAGATCTACCTCCGTATTGAGTGTAAAAAGTATTAGAAATTATGATTGGAGTTGTTGGCGCACATCAAGAGGGCAAAAATGCAACCAAAACCTGTCTTTACAACAGCAAATTTTTACACTCTTTACACTTCCCTCGAAAAATATTGCGAAATTCGAAAAACAAAAAATCTTTATTGAGATAATTTTGTTTTCTACTATTGTGTGCTAATGAATTGTATGAGGCATTTTCACTGTTGTGTATGCGCTGTCTAAAAAATCCATCAAAAGTTTGTCTATGTTATAACGTTACGCCAAAACTTTACATTGATTACAAGCTGAGGACTGAGTGTAAAGAAAAACAAAAAAATACCGGCAGCGAATTTTTTATTATCTATCTTTCAAAAAAACCGCACCTGCCAGATGTATCACATTCAGTGTTTTTTTTGTACTCGGCAAACATTCTTCCCGATGTACAAAGACTTTTCGGGACCGTCCCTTTACATGTACAAAGATTTTTGGGAAGACAAAAATTGCAAAAAGGGTCCGAAATTCGCAAAATTTACGGGGCTTCGCACCGAAATGAGTAATTGTGTGTTCTGTATATATTTATAATGGCAAAAATGGCATTTCAAAAGGAAACATGTCAATTTTTCGGCGCTTCGCACAGTTTTAAGACGATTCTTAGTAGTTTAAGCCCTAAGAGCCCCAGAAATTAGCTAAAAATACACTACCAAAAGTCTAACAACTGGGTTTTTACCACACTAAAATCGCTACTGTGCCTTATTATAGTACCGGAAAAATGATTAAAATTAATTTTTTTGCTATTTTAGCATTTGTTTTTAGCAAAAAAATTCATTGACACCACCCCCAGATCGACCATGCAACCTGAGGAACAGCACTGCAAGACAGACCGTGCTATAACAGGTAGGCGCGGTGAGGGCCCCCTTACGCACACCCCTCTCCGGTCCTGAATGTTCTCTTTAACGTTGCACCCTGAGATTACGCCAGGGTGCAGATTTTTAAGTCATCTCGCCTATTTTATAACACCGCCTATCCTACAGCAATGTCCCCCAGACTGCCGGCCATTACTACTAGGGAGCCATGCATAGGTGGGCAGCACCAAAATTCTGGGGGGAGGGGGAGTGAAAAATTTTCAAGGTCAAAAATGGTCTTAAAAGTGTTCGTATGGCGAAAAAACACCATTTTTCGACGTTTCTCATCGAGCACTATCCAATGGCATCAAAAAATCGCTAAAAAAGCAAAAAGAAATTTCAAAAATTGAATTCTGGGGGGATATTTTGATTTCTGGGGGGTATTCCAACTTCTGGGGGGTGCACACCCCCACGCCCAAGTGTGGAGCCATGGGACCAGCACAGCACAACAATGAACAGCAATGGTCTGGTACGACAAGCAGCAGAAATCGATTTTGCCATAATTACAAAAATTTAGCATTATATAAGGTCTCACAAAACTCACGAATCTATAGTACATTTCAGAAAACCTTGTGCATGAATGAAAATTGTTGGATCGATGAAAAGCGATTAAAAAAGCGGTTTGAAGTTAAGCAATGCAAAGAAATTAAAAGGCACGTAGAATTTTATTATGGCAAATTTAAGTAAATACTATAGACGGAGAATATCACAGAGAATAGAGAGACAACTTGAAAACTTGAAAAAATCAATTCATCACGCATAATTCTACAGAGCTAAACCAGTCTTTTTTTACATTTTGTCTTGAGAAATTTTCAATGTAAGACGGACGTGTAGGATGCATATTTTAGTGTCCTAATGTTGCGCAAATTGATTAACTGTAAATGCTTTATCGATTTAATAGTTCATCAGCTCTTGTAGGACGGCTTGTAGAAGAAACAAGCATACCGGGGCTTTTCGCTTCGCTCGATTATTGACGTCCTAGCAGACATGCACAGCTTGGGAATTCTGGAGGGGAGGGGGTGAAATTTTAACGTGCTTTTATTTGGGTTCAAAAACGGTGGATGCGCGTGAAAAACATCGTTTTGCGGCGTTTCTGACGATACATTAACTTTCTGGAACGTAAAAACTTTAAAACATATCGAAATAAGGAAAATTCGATTTAATTGAACAAAATATAGTCAAAGAATGAGTGTATGCGAAGTGCCAAAAATCTGGCACTTTAGCGAACAGATATCTAAATACGCTTAAAACAACGCTTTTCCTATCGAAAATCGCGAATTCTGGGGGAAGGGAGTGAAAATCTTTCTAATCAGAGTGAATACTCTCCCCACTCCCCAACATCACGTATGGCCTCTAGACATACGTTTGTTACAAGAACATACTCTTAGAACAATATTTAATTGTATGTAGAATTAATTTCACTCCAAAATCAGTATAGAAAGACATCTCTCTTGCATCTTACTTCAAGGAATAATAAGCATGTAAGTATTTTTTAACGAGAATATGAAGCTTACAGTGGATTTATGCAAAGCTGTTTCCTGATCGATTTTAGCGTACTCTAATACCCATTTCAATTTGATACACATTTTTGTAGATAATATGTTGAACGCTGAGCGAAGAGCCTGAGATACTAGTATAATTATCTAAGCAGAGGTCATGTATGACACACGCGAAGAGCCTTTTCCTGGAAAATAAACCGACTTTGAAAGTCAAGCGCTTAGGTACTTTAGATCGGAAAAACCGCTCATGTCAATAGCGGTATAACATATAAATTGACGTTTTAAGCAAGGATACACAGATAATACATGTCACATGTATGCAGGCTTGGGTACATGTATACTTTCAATGTGAAGCATAAAACCAGTAGCAGACGAATAGAGATAAGCTTTGCTGTTTATAAAATCACTAATGCTGAGTATGGCGGCTTTAAACCAGTTACAATTTGATATACTATCCAGCTAGTGGAAGCTGCTATCTTCTTAAAGGGCGAAAAACGGTAGAATGATAATGACGAGCCAATGCGTGCTTAGCATTTACGCTACCTACACATTTTAACACCACGAGGCCAATACAAATAGTGGTAAGCTAAAGAGAAATTATTTGTCAGTGCTTTCTTTGGACCATTAGTACAAGCTTTTAGCTCATTATCTGAACCAACAATAAACTAGTGGCGCTTGGAGAAAATCGAGGAAAATATGAAAGATATTTTTCAACGCACTGGAAGCGTCCTGTTTTACAAAGTTGCATTGGAATGAATGAAGTAAACTTTCAACAATTAAATTACCCAAACTGAAAAGCTTTAATCAATTGTGTAATTGTATATCATAGTTGCGAGTTGCGGCGACGCTGCATTGTACTTTCACAATTTGAATAGACTGCGAACTTTCTCCGATAAAATTTAACAGTAAAAGTAAAATATAACTCATTTTGACATTCTAGAAATTTTCGTACATTTAAAAAAACGTTGAAGAAATTATCTAATTTATTAGAACAATCAAAGTCGATGTCTCGTTGGTAGGAGTAGTTCTTTAGCAGCGAAAAATGAGCCATAGGTTAATCACTATCTCATCATTAGTAGGAAGGAAAAAATAATTAATCAATACCCGGCAACATTGTTCAAGATTTTTAAAATCCGGCTTTTTGAAATATGCGAAATAAAAAATTGCTCATTAAATCGACCAGAAAGTCCGATGAATATGTATGTGCGTTGAATGGAACATAGAAACGGGATATAGATTTGATGCAAAAAGAACCGATTTCGGGCGCATTAATAACAATTACTAGACGGGACTTGTCAACTGACAATAACACCGTCCACACGGTTTTTTATTAAACATGCCATTGTTAACACATAACTAAAAAGTTTTTGCCGCGAAAATTCGACGTATACTGAGCAATTCATCTGCCACGCCGTATTTCACGCGATATCGAAGTCAGGAAGTTTAGAAGTGCAACTTTTGATAGCTATTCCTTTCCGTTCTATAATGCATAATAAAGATGAAGAATTACTATACATGCAATGCATACATATATTTGCATGAATACTCGTACCAACTGCAATTTGCGAACGCCTTGCTCAGCTATTAGTAGTTAAAACTGTATATAAGAATACGCCGTGCACCTATTGCGAGTATACCGATTACCCCAGGAGAAAATTAGATAAAATGCGCATAATACACACGTTATAAATATAAATAAGTATAAAAATCAATGTGCGTGGTAAAATAACGAATCATTCAGAACTTACAGCGCGCAAATTACTTTATCGTACGCATACGTACAATGGGGCAGTCTTTCAACTGATGTTGAGCGACAAATGGCAAATTCGATATCACTTCACCGACCAGAAAGAGCGCGTTTTTGGCAGCCAAAGCGGATTACTGTATGCGTCTATGTGGCCTGAGGCGGATATGTCGCCGCTTCAAAACCATTAATAGAAAATTTGGAAATCTCCGGTTATTGCCCTTAGGCTAAATGTAGAGCAATGGCGATTAATTATGCTACTTTCGTTTCGCGCCGCGTTTACCAGCGGAAAATGACATAGAAAGAGGACAAACATGACCGCAAATACAATAAATAAGCAATACATGGTTAAGGCGCCTGAAAAAGCGAGTAGGCTATTGATGCAAGCATCTCATTGGTGCGATTCTCACAATAAAGAAAAATAGCAAATCTAAAGTGCAATATGACCATCAACGCATTTGCATTCACTAGCGTTTATTATTAGATGATTCAAGCTCAACAAATAAAAAGTTGAGTAATTGAAACTAGTTTTAAAACACTTGATGAAATTAACGATACAGATGCAGTGCGTGCAGCAAATTATGTAACAAAGCGATTGAGGATTTCAACTACTAAATTTCTCTTATGATACGCAAAATTTACGGTCTAAAAACAAGGGCGATGGTATTCAAAAAAACGGGACAGTAGTCAAAAGCGCGACGGTTGTCAAAAGAACGAAATCATATAAATATTGGTCAAACATATGCCATGGCCGTGTAAAAGCAGCTGAGTCTGTCTGAAAGGCAGGTTTGCGTCTTGTTAAATAAGTAGATACGATCAGCTTCACGTCAGTTTGAGTGAGAATTTTTAGAATTTTTGCCAAGGACAAACTAATGTATGGTACGTTAATTATAGAATTAAATTATATAATTATCAATTAATTAATTACTGAGGAATTACTTTAATTACATAATTGAATCATATAATTAAATCAGAAAATGTGTATTTGGCGCGAAGCAACGAAAATGTGAGACTTTGAGCCCAAAATGAGCTAAAAGGCGCATAAAAAGGCACTTTATACAATTTTTACGAAATATCGGCAATTCTGGGGGATCGCAGTCATTTTGTTGGGGTCAATAACAAAGTAACCATTATGGGGGTCAACACCCCCAACTTCCCAAGAAGACGCATGGGCTTCTAGACCCCCACGTGCATGTCTTGTTGTGAACTATGCGACGGTTCCATACCATACGGTGTTTGTGAAATAAGTATGCGGCGGTTCTGTACTATGTGGCGGTTCTGTACTATGTGGCGGTTCTGTACTATGCGGCGGTTGCGAACTATGCAGCGGTTATGAATTATGCGGCGGTTGTGCATCCCAAAAAGCGTGTATGCCTCCGATCCAAAAGAAGATTGGTATGCACAACCGCCGGATAGTTCACATCCGTCGCATAGTACAGAATCGCCGCATTGTGAGGCACAACCGCTGCATAATTCACAACCGCCGCATAATACGGAACCGCCCCAAGTGTAGATTACAACCGCAGCATAGTACAGAAGCGATGAAATCGATATTACGCAAGAAATGCGTCTTAGATCAGGCGCAAATACATGTAAAACATATAATTTGTGCAGAGTTCTCGTTTAATTGAACAAAATTTAGTAAAAGACGTTTTTGGGAATAATGAATGGCAGACTAGGAAGAGACCAGTATATGCATAATAGAAACTTCTCTCATAGCAAAATCTTTTCGTGTTGGTGTAGCAATAATTTGCATATTATTAAATATGTAACGGTTCTATGTGTGTACATACGAGGGTTGATCGATAAAAGTATAGCATTTTGGTAGAAAAACTTTTTTCAACAAGGTCATCAGACATGCTCAAGCACTCAAGCCAACATTTGTGGCATTTTTCTATGCTATCTTGCCTACAGATTAAACTTTGACCCCCAAAACCAGATCAACCTCAGATTTCAGCTTACTATTATACAGAAACCTGCATTCCTTAGAACAAGACCTAAATTTCTGGAAGACAAGATGCCTAATGATACAATTTATAGTTGGCATTGATTATTAAATTGATTGGTGAAAAGTCAATCAACAGAGGACTGAGAATTCCAAGAAAAGCTACAATATCACGTTTCTAGCTGCTTTGGAAACTTTGGTCTTCGGTGATGGTCTTGATGCCTCCACTACTCGCTGAATCGACTGATGTTTGGTTTTTGAATTATAGCAGTAAACCCGTCTTCATCACCAGATACTATTTATTCAGTAAAATTTTGTGTATCTTGTTAAAATTAGTGAAAAGAATTGTTGTTTTCAGCTCAATGATGCTTCTGCTTAGCTGCCAACAAATGGGGCTCCCATTTGGCGCAAACCTTTGACAATTCCAAATCTTCTGTTAAAATTGTCTATACTGTGCTATAATTTAACCTTAATACCGAGGCTACCGGATGCATCTTAATTCTCTTGTCTTCCCCATTAAACCAAGAACAGATTGAATTTCTTCTTGGATGATCACAACTTTGGGATGTCCAGTGGACCTCCCACCTTTAAAAGACGTCATCCCAGCCCTGAAAATCGCAATTCATTTTTAATACTGATGAAAGCTTAGGCACTAGTTCCAAAACTCAATTAGACATGAATTTCTGTAGATTTTTGACTCATGCGCTCACGACCTCCTGCTACTCAATAATTTGATTTTCGACCAATATCATCAGGTACAATAAAATAAAAGTGAATATCTCTAGGAAAACTAAACAACAATTATGAAATTAGGGATATGCACATCAAGAAAAACTTTGCTGCGGCCCAATTACTGCCAAAAAAAGCTATGCCTTTATTGATCAATCCTCGTACTTGGGATGAAGATTAGACCATTGAATCCCCCGAGAAAATTCCTTTGAATTACCTTATCAGAAAATTTCCGAGAAAATTCCTTTGAATAACCTTCTCAGAAAATTTGTTGAATTTTCCGTAAAACTCTCAGGAATTTTGGCCTTTGTCTATTAGTTGAACATTCAAGCGTCGAAAATTTAGCAACTTTAGCCAAAACCGAGTTAAAGGAAGCGCTCTTTTTTACAATTTTACAAAGAATCGACAATTCTGGGGAATCGCAGCCATATTGCGGGGGTCAGTACTCATTCTGGAGGGTCAACCCCCAAGAACACATCTGCATGTGTATAGCGATTTATGAACTATGCGACGTTTGTGAACTACGTATGCGGCGGTTGTGAATTATGTGGCGGTTGTGCATTTCAATGTGGCGGTTCTGTACTATGCGGAGTTGTGAACTATGCGGCGGCCGTGAACTATGCGGCGGTTATGCATCCGACTCCCAAAAGGACGCGTTACATTGAAGTTTGATATCAAAAATAGTGCTAGAATAAAACTTACCTGAGGGCCGATATTGGATAATTATCAACTGCGTCAGAAATGAACAGTTCTCGCGACTGAACTATCGGATCCTTCAAACAAATCGAGCTACAGCCAACGCCGGTTGAATCTGAGGATAAAACATTATAAGGTACAATCAATGCAATTCAAATTCAAAGTGTCAAAATCGGACAACAACTGCTAATGTCGATTTTTAATGTACATACAAGTTAGCAGATGACTAATCGCAATTAATGTCTGGGGTCATATGGTTTCAGAAAAAATATGAAATTATTTTCTGAACTTTAAGTAGTACCTTAGGTTTCAGTCTCGATACAAATTATTCCTGCATAATGATAAAGTCAGGACCCTGAATTTCAAATTGTTGCAATTCTTCGTGCCGACAACACTAATGACTATAGTCTGCTTCACATAAGTTTGGGCATAAATTTTGAGAATTTTTTCGAAACTAAGCCGACGGATTACGATAATTATATATATATATATATATATATATATATATATATATATATATATATATATATATATATATATATATATATATATATATATATATATATATATATATATATATATATATATATATATATATATATATATATATATATATATAATCGCAATTTGTCGGCTTATTGTTGAACATAGTTTTTTAAAATTTATGCCCAAACTTGTGTGAAACGGACTACAGGTTAATAGGCCAATGAGTCATTTTTTGTCAAACCGCAAATGAGCATAAGCAGAGAGATAACGAACCGAAAAAACAAATGTTGCATATACTTATAATTTATGCGACAATGATGTTATTGTAAAAATTGATTACTACGCCAAATAAAAGCAACGCAAAGAGAACTGTTATATGCGTCAGACAAATGTGACTCAGTGAAAACAAAATATTCACTTGTTTGGACGCATTTATGCAAATAGACAGAAGCACCATTTATAAACTTCAACCTTACATACGAGTAGTGTGGCATGCGTTTTGACTTCACAAAAAGCGATATTCCTGCTCAAGGCAAAATATTTTGAAAAGCTTTCCTATGAAAAAATTTACTGCTTCAACTTTTCTTATTTTCGCAGCAAAGTCTCGACACTATCCATAAGGATGTACCCCCAAATCACCACAAGCAGGAACAGCGCATGACGACGCAGCAAACGTTTAGCCTTGCCGCAAGTGCGAAAGCCGGTTAATAATCAATAAAACTCTAAGGAAATTTGAATAATAAAATAGATTCCAATAAGTTATCATTAAGACGTAGAAAAACAGCAACCGATGGACTGATTTTTAGTGCAAGGATGAATAGTAGAAGGGAAAGATAAAAATTCATCTAATAAACAGCTTTATTTAAATCTTAAAATATTAAGCTATCACACCAACAAATTGCCACTCAATCATAGAAAACTGAAGCTAAGAAATAGCATTGCGCGTATGAGATGCTATCGAGCGACTGCGTTACTACAGCCGCGTTCAAACAGAATGCTTAAGTTGTAGATTATGCGAAAGCTGAGCGTTTTCGGGTTATCGCACGTAATGATGCTAACATGGTTGTGTCAACAAAGTTATTCTTTAAAACGCTGCCTACAATTTTGAAATGTTGACGTCGAACGTCTATATGAAGGTGCGAACCGGGAATAATTTGTCGCACGCTAAGCAATCGTTGGATATATTTTTGATCAAACTTTCGATCGTTAATCTTATCTGATTATTTGAACGAAAACAATCTGAATCATTAGAATGAGTGATAAATAATAATCTAGGAAGGGAAACAAGATCGTAAATAATTAGCAATTGTAGAATTGGAATTATAAAACAGAATATCAATCTGTAAGTGAAGTCAACGTTCGCAGCAAGTTTACGAGCACAAACCTCATCTACAACATACAGCTTTTTTACGTAAATATTTACAAGATGAAGAAAGCACGCTATTGTGATAATAGATGCAAATGCTCCTTTGCACGGAATATTTCGATTTTTGTCGCGTTGATTTCAGAATATTTTTCTTGCAATATCCGACTTCAACCTTCTTACACTAATTGCCTCTGCGCAAATGAAGTTACTTTCATCCGTCATACAAATGCACAAATTTCATTAATTTTGTTTTTATTTCGTCTCGAACAATAAATAATGAAAAGCGAAGCACTGCGCTAACAGATTTTCGACTTTTAGCAAATTTGCAAAGGCCATCTGACTCCAAATCTATAGAAGTAAATTTGTCTTTTTCTGAACAGTTTGATGGCTATTCAAATTTAAATTGAATTTCAAAACGAGCACTAAAAAAGAGAACAATGGTGCAATAAAACCTTCGCTTTTACTGTCTCACGTATTCAATGAGCGAAATTAATTTTGGGCAAAAGCTGAGAAGCGTTAAATAGGAAAATAAACTAAGCAGCCTGTCTCCAATGGAGCAAGTCTAAGCATTGAACATCATTTGAAATGGATACAGCGTCATTAAAGAAGGAAGTCGATTTATTAGAATCGATGTTTGGCAAAGAAAAGAGAATATGAGTGAATTACGGCTTATCTTGGCTTTTTCCGTTTGGACGAGATAGATTACTTTTACGGCACGGTCTAAAATGCAAAAGCTTTGAGTAGCATATTCATCATCCCCTTTTGCGATTATGTTTTGCACACACGTACCTACGTATATAAAATAAAAGAAGTCGAACGTGTGCTGAGACATACTGTAGATGAATGCCATATGCCAAGCGGTCAGGTTCAATTAGTCGTTAGGCAATGCACACATTGATTATGATAAAAATAAGTTAGCTCGTGTATGTATTTACGCGTAAGAGCTTAACAGCATGTAAGCTTCCCGATGTTTGCCTCGCACTCGTTAATATGGGAAAAACCAAATAAGAGACACTAAAATTGATGGTTTAGCGACATTGAATCGTTTTTAAAGGTTTAATCATCTAAAGGGGATAACTCAGATAATGCGCGCGCAACTCGTGTCCTGCAAATTCAGTATATCAGCATAATTCAAACGTTGACTAGATTTACGATTGCACCAAGCGAATGAACTTCTAAGCATACGTATGTAGCCAGTGGAGGATCCATTATTTCCTTAAGAGTGCGGTATCCTAAAATTTTCTATAGTAATTAAAAATAAATTATATAATCCACTAATTAATGTGCAAAACAGTGTTTATCCCAATTTCGGTCTCTAATTTTAATCAGGATTATTCTCGGTCAGAATAAATTTCAAATATTCGCAAATTTATGGAAATTTTGTGCGAAAAAAGTGCATATGTAGATCTAATAATGCACGTATTCGTTGCTTCGGGCACTTAATAAAAAGAGACCTGCAGATAAAACAGGAAAATTTTCGGAATTTTTGCTGAAAAACTGAATAAATTGTGCAGTTTAAATAGAAGCCACAAATGTCTGGAAGCGCCACAAACCTTTGCTATCTGCAAAGAATTATTCTTAACTTAAAAATAAAAACACCTATGCTAGCAAGCAATTAAGGAAGTTAATAAATGTCTTCCATAAGTATTATTGGCTCGCACTCTCAAGTCTATATACAAAATTTTGTGCTGCAATATGTGCGAACCAATTAGATTAGTTGCATGCATAGGTAGGAGGCACCAAAATTCTGAAGGGAGGTGCAAGATTTTTCAAAGGTCAAAAAATTGCCCTAAAAATGGTGGTATGGCGAAAAAACACCGTTTGTCAACGATTCTTCTCAAGCACTATCTATTTACCATCAAAAAATTGCGTGAAAAAATTTTCAAAAATTGAATTCTGAGAAGGTTTTGGTTTCTGCGAGGGGGGGGTATTTTGGTTTCTCGGGGGGGGGGGGGGGTTGCATACCCCTCACCTTCACCCCCACGCCCAGGTGTGGTTGCATGCTTGCGCCACAAATTTAGTTTATAGGCGCAGCAAAGATTTTGTGTTTCTTTTAAAAAGCTTTTTGGGTGAAAACACAATAATTGAAACAATTTTGTTTCTAATTAGCATTGCATAGATGCATTTATCTTTTGCTCTTCCTATTCTAAATTTTCTTTTCTTCGATGAAATTGTGATAAGAATGCTCATTTTTGAAGGAAATTCTCCGAAATTTCGAATTTTTCTGTACCGTCAAAAATAATTCTGCCCACAAGAGAATAGCGGGAAAAGCGCTATTGTACGCTTAATGAACGGATCCTGGATCCGCCAGGGTGTACAAGCATAGATGGGCGGCACCAAAATTCTGGGGGGGTGTGCAAGATTTTTCAAAGGTAAAAAAATGGCCTTAAAAATGGAGGTATGGCGAAGAAACACCATTTTTCAACGTTTCTCATTGAGCACTATCCATTGGCATCAAAAAATTGCGAAAAAAAACGAAAAAAATTTAAAAATTGAATTCTGGGGGGATTATTTTGGTTTCGGAGGGTGGGGGAATTTTGGTTTCTGCTGGGAAGGGTTGCATACCCCCCAACCCCCACGCCCAGCAATGTGTTCAAGCGCAAAGACTTTTTGGTTCGGAGGTACAACAAACCGAACCTTGCCGCTAACTATAGTCTATTTCACGAAACCTTGTGCATGCATGGATCACAATTCTTGAATCGATGTAAATCGATTACAAAAGCAGTTTAAACAGAAGCAGCAATCACGATATTGTGCATAGCAATTGATAAGCATATGAAGTTTTATTATACAAAATTTTATACCGCTAACTTAGTCGTACTATGAGCATACGTGGGTAGCAGGAAAATTCTGCGGGGGGTGCAAGATTTTTTGAAGGTCAAAAAATGGCCTTAAAAATGTGTGGTATGGTAATAAAAACACCATTTTTCGACGTTTCTCATCAAGCACTATCCATTGGCATCAAAAAATTGCGAAAAAAACGAAAAAAACTTTAAAAATTGAATTCTGGGGGGATATTCTGATTTCTGGGGGGGTATTTTGGTTTTCTGGGGGGTGCATACTCCCCAAACCCCCACGCCCAGGTGTGACTATGAGTCGAAAGCTGTGCACGCACGCCTTTCGCTTTAAATGAAGCCAGATATAAAATGCGAATTTATTGAAAAGGACACTATTGTCATAAATAAAGCAGATTAGAAATTTCATTGCAGCTGATCGGTGTAAATTGACTACAAAGGTTGATTAAACTGAAGCAATAATTTGCACTGCCCAGAAAAATTAGCAACGAAGCATATGCGTTTATGTGCAAAGTTGTACAACCATAGCCTGGTTCACATAAGTTTGGGCATAGGTTTTAGGAAAATTTTCGAAAGTAAGCCGACGGATAACGATAATTATATATCATATCATTACTATAATCGCAATCTGTCGGCTTACTGTCGGACATGGTTTTTAAAATTTATGCCCAAACTTGTGTGAAACAGACTACAGAAGCAGCTTAAACAAGGCATAATACTTTTATTGCTAGCTGACGACTCGAAAAATGCTTTTTATGCTCAAGGTTTTGTGGAATAAAACGAACACCGGTCCGCTAGATCCGTTGTCCCACTTAATTCTACTTTGACCCCAACGGCCCCAGCAAAAGTCCAACCAGGCCCATCGCGTGCATAAATAATCCACCCCACTAGAAATAAATGTAACAGGATCCCACCCAAAGTCGGTCGTCGTATTTAGCGGAAACATGCTTTTTTGGCCATTTTAGATGCTTTTTGCCAGTTTTCACCAAAAAATTGGGATCATTTCCACCAGTTCCACTCACGCATAGAGCTGCACGCGGGTACCCGAACGGGTACCCGAGTACCAGGTATACAGGTACCCGGGTAGAAAATAATTTTACTACCCGGGTACCCGAATCCCCTAATATAAAATAGAAAATTAGCACTGCAGTTATGCAATATGTGCTAAGAATTGAATTAGAAACCTAGAAACATATTGCTTCTAAAGTGCGACTGAATTAAAATGTAAATATGATTTGATATAATCAACCGTAAAATGTTAAATAAGCGAGTCTGTTAATATTTCCTATTATCACAATATATCGCGCATACCGTCTAGGCATATTCCATTATTCAGCTCTTTAGTTACATTATTTTATTTGTGCCGAATTCTTCTTATTCTTCATTGTAAACAAATTTAAACAAGAAATTATCTGTTAGCGACGCTTTTTTATAATGCATCCACTTCTGTGACCATTATATAAATTTAAACTGCAACTTTTATTCACATCGTGCGCGCAACTGTTTTAGTTTGACCTGGTTCAAAGCCTATCGATGTTCCAAATGCAGTCAGCCATAGGCGTAGCCAGGGGGCATTGGGGGTACCTGCCCCCCCGAAATTTTTCAGAAAATATTGTTGATTTTTTTGTTGCAATAATGTATGTCCAGAAAATTGAGTTCAAAAAGTCAAAAACGTCAGAATTTTCCGCGCCGAGTCATTATTATTTATTGCTATATAGATCCAACAAATTTAAAAGCTTGAATCAGCTAAAATAATCCAGCACTCCATATCACTTTAGTAATTTAATGCACTATTTGTTCGTTGAATGAAACTGCGCATGCTTGTTGAGCATGATAGTATAAGTACGAAAATGATTGTGAACCAGTTTGTCTATTCTCTGCTTTGTTTGTCTTTTGTGTACCAGTTTGTCTATTCTTTGTTTCGTTTATCTTTCTTTACAAGAGCCACACATAATCCTATTTTTATTGGAAGGAATGGCCAAATTTTCTTATGTTTTTGCGCATTTCTTGTTTTATGAACTGCATTTTGTAAATTAGAAGGCCACAAATGGGCATGAAAACGGTAAGAACAAAATTTTCATGGATACATCTTTCTATATCTTATTGGCAGCGACCCGTTGCTGCGCTATGTACCTAGCAGAGGTCGAAAAACGCATTTCAGATCAGTTTGTGCAATGTAGGAGTTCATCAATTTTAAGTGTTTTTGGGCTTGCTTCCGAACCGAGATTTGGCCGATTTTGCGAAAATTTTAACGTTACTATTTAACATTAAAATGTTTTTTTTACAAAATTTTCCGGGACTCTGCCCCGGATCCCGCTCGCCACCTCAGACGTCCCGCAGCCATAAAATCTCGTTATACATGTGCAACGAGGTTTTAGGGAGAACAAGCCAGGTAAAAGGTTTACGAATTTCTAAAAATTTCCGGCGTTTCGCGCCGGCATTAATTTGTCTGCTTTATATGATTTAAGCAGTATAAATTGAGTTTAATGTGCAAAAACGTCAAAATTTTGTGGCGCATAGCGCCGCCAGTTACTGTTCTTTCTTTTTGTAAAGCTCCAGCATAGCGTTTAAAAGCCTGAATCACTCAAAATATCTTCAGTCAAAGTTAGTAATTCGCAGTTTTCTTGTTAGAAGCTTGAATTGTCAAAACTGTTTTGTACGGATTTGATAATTTTCTGCTCTATCAGATTATTAGTATCCACAGAGCTACAAACTGTTAAGGGTGGAAAAAATGACTAAATTTCTTGGCACTTTGCGCCACTTATGAATTCCGAACTGTTTGTCAATAGAAAGGCGGTAAATTCTACATGAAAACGTTTATGCCCCCCAAGCCAAAATTCTGACTACGTCTCTGCAGTCAGCTTCAGATAGACTTTAGAGCTGTGCCGGGGCCAGGCTGGCCCAAGCGCTGGGGCCGGGGCCAGTGTTAGAATTGATTATAATGTAGAAAATTGATAATGTTTTGGGCAGATTTACCTTCAAGCTCAATTTCAAGCAACACCACAGATATTGCTGATTCAAATCTTTATTTCATTATGCCAGGTTGGTGCAAATTTCTAGTTAATAATCAAAATTGACATATTTCAAATTGCAATTCATATAGACGAACTTTCCAGCTTGCTTGGTAGCAGACAGCTACGTCTATCAGAACAAATAGAATAATAAGCCTAAAAAAAGTGCAAAGTAAAACACATTGAAAAACGCATCCAAGTCAGAGGAGTTAAATCCATACATGGGCAGCCCTAAAATTCTGGGGTTCCAAAATTTTTCGAAGTCAAAAAGTGAAGTGCCTGATAATATATGGTAGGGCGAAAAAACACCGTTTTCTTGCGTTTCTCAATGAGAGCTATCCATTAGCATCAAAAAATCCCAGAAAAACAAAAAATTCTGAAAATCAATTTCTGAGGCGTCTAGCGGATTTTTTTGGGGAGAGAGTGTGAATTCTGGGGGTCTAGACCATAGGTGGGCAGCACCGAAATTTTGGGAGCGTCGAGCACTATCCAATGGCATCAAAAAATCGCTAAAAAGCAAAAAAAATTAAAAAATTGAATTCTGGGGGTTATCCAACTTCTGGGGAGTGCATACCCCCCAACCCCCACGCCCCCGTCCCAAGACCCCCCGATACCCATGTTCTGTTATATCTTGTAATCCCAACAAATATTAACGCTTGACGCGCATGTCTCTACCTAGTAAGAATATATATATATATATATATATATATATATATATATATATATATATATATATATATATATATATATATATATATATACAGGCCCGTATCCAGGGGGCGGGGGCCTGCCCCCCCCCGAAATGGGAAAAATTTTTGTTTTTCCCAAGGGTCCCCCAAAGGGAAAATGAAAAATTGGCGAAGTTGGTCTGAAACACCGCCAAAACAGGTTTTTAGCGTACTTTTGAGCTAGAAAACACAAAATTTTTCGGCGCTTCGCGCCGGATTCATTGTTTATGTAAGGTTTTGTCTTCTAAACCGCTGAAAATCGCTCAAATTTGAGTTAGACATAGAAAGTATGTCAATTTTTTTCTAACGCTTTGCGCCGGATTCATTGTTTAGCTATAGTTTTTGCCTTCTAGCTCACTCAAAACAGCTCAAATTTGAGTTATGACATGGGAACAGGCCTGTATCCAGGGGGCGGGGAGGCCTGTCCCCCCAAAATGGGGAAAAAATTTTTGTTTCTCCCAAGGGTCCCCCGAAGGGAAAAATGAAAAATTGGCGAAGTGCGTCTGAAACAGCGCCTAAACAGGTTTTTAGCGTACTTTTGAGCTAGTACACTCAAAATTTTCCGGCGATTCGCGCCGGATTTATTGTTTACGTATAGTTTTGTCTTCTGAACCGCTAAAAATCGCTCAAATTAGAGTTAGACATGGAGAGCATGTCAATTTTTTTCTAGCGCTGTGCGCCGGATTCATTGTTTAGTTATAGTTTTTGCCTTCTAGCTCACTCAAAACAGCTCAAATTTGAGTTATGACATGGGAAACATGAAATTTTTCCGGCGCTTCGCGCCGTATCTATTGTTTATATATGTTTTTTTGTCTTCTAGTCCGCTCAAAACCGCTCAAATTTGAGGTTGATATGCAGAGCATGTCAATTTTTTCGCGCTTCGCGCCGAATTATTCATTATCCGTATTGTTTTTCTCTGTAAAGCACAATGATTAAGTACAAAGGCAAGAGATAAGAAATAATTCGCCGATTAGGTGATGAGAAATCAGCTTAAATGATAAATTTGCTGTATATCAAAATGAAATAAAGTGAAAATTTTTTAATTTTTTTGTCGAAATTCTTCTTCACCGTTATATAGAGCTCGCCGAGATACGCTCAAAACTGTCTTTATTTTCGCCTATCTCCTAATGGTTCTCGAGATATCTGGTCTCAAAAATTTTCGGCCCCCCCCCGAAATAAAATCCTGGATACGGGCCTGTGTGTGTGTGTGTGTGTGTGTGTGTGTGTGTGTGTGTGTGTGTGTGTGTGTGTGTGTGTGTGTGTGTGTGTGTGTGTGTGTGTGTGTATATATTTATTTATATTTATATATATATATATATATATATATATATATATATATATATATATATATATATATATATATATATATATATATATATATATATATATATATATATATATATATATATATATATATATATATATATATATATAGGTATAAGGGGTAGGGTAGGGTGGTAGGGTCGTACTATGAGCACGGTAAAGCACGCTTTTCTGGGCCCCGGCCCCGGCAAAAAAGGCGGCCCTGGCACAGCTCTAATAGACTTAGACTTGTTTTTGAATAAATTTTCATTTCCGGTTGATTTCAAAATTGCTTTCCGTCAATGTGTTTTCCTGCTTCAAATGTTTTAATGACGCTATGAAGATACAAAACCTGCTTCACAATTTTTTGCTTTGAATTATGAAAATGACTTAAATTTCATTAAATGCACACGAATTCTTCAGATTAAAGCCTTGATTCTATTTAATCTTGCATTAATTTGTCAATAATTTTACTGCTTAAATATCACTTTGCCCTAGACCTCACTGTCAACCGGAAATAAACGATGTTCACTGCATTCTCTTTTATCTAAGGTCCCTACCCGGGTATACCCGGGTACCCGGAACGAATACCCGGGTACCCGGGTAATGAAATAGCCGGGTACCCGGGTAGTAAAATTTGCAAAGTGTGCAGCTCTACTCACGCAGAAGATTTAACCAAAAAGTAGATGCCTACATAATATGACCGACAATACCGATTGGCCGAGACACATGTTGGCTTTATGCTCGTAGCTTGTCGCATTCACTAAGGATTATTAATAGGGAGAATTTCTCCTAGCTTGACGCACTGACTAAGGATTATAGTCTGTTTCACATAAGTTTGGGCATGAATTTGAAGAATTTTTTCGGAAGTGAGTCGACGGATTACGATAATTATATATCAAATCAATGCTATAATCGCAATCTGTCAGCTTATTGTCAGATATAGTTTTTAAAATTTATGCCCAAACTTGTGTGAAACAGACTATAGGTATTAGAATTTTTAGAAGAGCATGCGAATGAGATATCATTGTTCGCTTGGATTCAATATCTGCGCCAGATTAATTAGGATTTTCGATTCAATATCTGCGCGAGATTAATTAAATTTTCGAAGAGGTAGGACATTCGATGAGATGGTACCACACGTGGGCGTTGGGGGTTTGGGGGTATGCAGCCACAGAAGTCCGAATACCCCCTCCCAGAAGCCAAAACACCCCACAGAATTCAATTTGTGAATTTTTTTGATTTTTCGCAATTTTTTGATACTGATGGATACTGCTCGGTGCGAAACGTTGAAAAATTGTGTTTATTCGCCATCCCACCATTTTTAAGACCATTTTTTGACCTTTGAATTGCACACCCCCCCCACATTTTGGTGCTGCCCACCTATGGATAGGACCTGCGAACCTTCAAAGGTGGGGCGCAATTTTGCGCAATCACTTAGACAACTCATTATTCACGCGTTGAGTCCATTGAAACTTTTATTGTTATGTGCAAGTGGGACAAACACTGAGACTCATAAGTCGTAAAACAGTAGAGATAGGGGGATGCTCAAATGGACTCAGGTCATGATCAGACAAGCACTTGGTAGTTTTGTTATCTAAAATATACCCCAAGAATGAAAAAACGGAAAATTTTCTGAAAAAAATGAGGCAAAATAAAGGTTAAAAACCGACGAAGATGAAAAATTTCATTAAAAAGTGCTTGAAATCGATCATAATTGCAAATCAGCATAGTTTTAAAGCTTCTTTAGCATTCATAATAGTTTTTATCGTCATTTTAGCCCACGAAAGTTCAATATTTGACCCCAGACTGGCTACGCTGTGCATCTACGGTCATGACTATTTAAGATTTTATAAATTAAATCAATCAATAGCTCTCTTTCTTTTCACCGAAGAAGTACATTTGATGAGATATAAGAAGTAGAATATAACATGCAGCAACAATTGTTAGAAAATAATGATATATTAAGATATTACGATAAATCGAATATTTGAATTCGGAAAATGGGCTTACTGTTTTCAGTATGTCGATTTTGAACTAAGGCTCTGTATACGACGTCGGGGATTTCACAAGGGCGATAATACCACTTCACGGAAATGTTCAACTGATCTCGTTTCGTCTTAAATTGGCAATTTTCTAAGGAACTGATAACGAGTAAGAAAAGATTGCTTAAGATTCTAAATTGTAGGAACGCGAGTTAATCTAATGGTTTATGCATATGTTCAGACTTTTAGTTTTATGCAGAACCGATAACATTTAAACTTTCAAAATTTAACATAAAACAACGAATAATGAAATCGGCTTAAGTTGCTTCTAAGGAGGGGACACGCGCCCATGATAAAATTGATCCCATGATAACAAGAGAGAACTAACGTGATCACATTTAATTGGACGATTGGTTGACATCAGCGTCGCTTTGTTTACCTCTTTCGTTACCGTAAACCAGTCAACTGGCAGCTCAAACTTTATAATACTTAGTTCGTGAGTTTACTTTTTTACGAAATAGTTTTTAAGCTTTCGAACTTGTCGAAAAACTTTGAGTCGAAACGTATGTAAATTTAAATGATTTGTTACAGTTTTAGTCTGACCAGATGCCTTTTAAATATTCCGGTTACGCGAGCTTATTTCTTCCAATAGTGATCTTTCAAGGTAGGTACCTGATCCTTGCTTCTTGTTCAGTCTTGGCAAATACAAAAAGATAATTCATAATTCTTTACTTTTGAGTTTATCACTACACTAAGATAAATTAAGAATGGACCACCTTATAAAATCATGTCTGGGTCGCTTGCATCTTATACGTAGCTAGCTATATTCTCACTACCAATTCAAGCTAAATCACTATATTCTGAATTCTCTTTCCCCATTCACTAAGCCTAAGCAGAAAACAATGATCAAGCACCGTGAAAGACAACTGTAGGAATAAATAAGATAGAATCAATAAATGTCGAAAGCCCAAAGAGGAATTAATTATCTGGCTAAAGTAAAGTTGAAATAAATCATGAAAAATCACATCAACTTAAGACAGGAAGGCAGATAAATACAGTCATTTGTTAGCAAAATCGCACGCAGGCTCTAATGTTGAAACCGCCTGCTATCCACAATATATTGCTGTTTTGATAATTTTTCAGAATTAACGTGAT
The DNA here is from genome assembly GCA_036768485.1 of Mermis nigrescens. NCBI lineage: Eukaryota > Metazoa > Nematoda > Enoplea > Mermithida > Mermithidae > Mermis > Mermis nigrescens. The sequence continues at coordinate 3,142,964 of JAVLUZ010000135.1, forward strand.
CTTTCATTTTACGCCGCATAATTGCGTTGTCCGTCGTTTAAAGATAAAACTGGCTCAATGGATTGCAATATATCTCATCTGATTAAGCTCGAGAGATGGGCCGGGACAGGTAGCCAGAAGAAATTGAAGCCAAACCCTAATGGAAACGACTTCATTATCCCCTCGATACTTAAGGCGCATCGGGATTTCAGAAAATTGTCACCTTATAAATAAAAAGCCACGAAACCTTTTCGGACAAAAATCACAAATTCAATGCAATAATAAAGACGCGTTTCTTAATTTATATAACTTCTTTCAGCCAAATATTTGTCAAATCGGTGGATAAAATACCAGTTGCAGATTAGGAATTCGACCATGGAGAGCAAACGGAGCAAAGGAAAACATAACTGGATCTAATTAGTCAAATTAAACCTAAAAACCAGCAAGGAAGTGAGAAATTCAAGAATTTAAAAGTATAAATTTGAGGAAAACTAGAAATTCGAGAAAACTTATAAACCCTGCCGATAATATAAGCAAGGACGCTAGAAATGATAGGATTGCACCAACCAATTCAGTTATTAACCAACGAGGAACATTCTAAAAAAATGTTTCTAATCGAACTTCACACAAGTTTGGGCATAAATTTTAATAGCTGCGTCCGACAATGAGCCGACAGATTGTGATTATAGCATTGATTTGATATATAATTATCGTAATCCGTCGGCTTACTTTCGAAAAAAATTCTTAAAATTCACGCCCTAACTTATGTGAAACAGATATAGTTCCTGATCGTAAATAACACGCAAAAAACGCGTAAAGCTAATTACCATTTTAAAACACAGTATGACACCGATGTGGTACGGTTGATCCAGTCGCTGGTTGTCGATATAAACACTGTCTGAAAATAGTAATATTTTCAAGTAAAAAGCAGTCAAACAGAGAAATTTTGATACTTTCTTTATCAAAGTATTTTATTGCAGCTTCCGATCGAAAGGCTGGGGGACTAGTACTTAATTGAAAAAATCATATTAATTTCTACACGTATTATACACTGCTGAAATGGCAGGTCTATTATGATCCAAATTGTGTGCGCTTGGCTGGGGTCTAGTTGCTATGGACATGATGCACGTGGGGGTTTGGGGTCTAGAGTCCCAAAATATAAAAATGAGAAATTTTCTAGGGTAAATGAGGCAAAATTAAGACCAAAAATGGGTTAAAATCAATAATTTTCTTCAAAAGTGCTTAAAATTGACCAGAAACTGTGTAATCTTGTTGTAACGACGGTCGTGTTTTTCAACATTCCCCATCCCACCGTTCCAACATTCCCCATCACACCGTCCCAACATTCCCACCGTCACAACATTCCCACCGCGAAGTCCCAACAATCCAACCGCGAGTCCAAACATTCCAACCGCGAGTCCCAATATTCCACCGTCCCAACATTCCCACCGCAAGTCCCAACATTCCCACCGCAGTCCTAACATTCCCACCTTCCCAATATTCCCACCGTCCCAACATTCCCATCATCCCAACATTTCCACCGCGGGTCCCAACATTCCCACCGCGAGTCCCAAAATTCCCACTGTCTCAACATTCCCACTGTTCCAACACTCCCACCGTCCCAACATTTTTACTACAAGTATCTACATTGCCACCGACAGGAAAAACCGTGCCGAGCTGTGGCGGATCGGAAGGCTAGGTCTTCCAAAGTTTTGGAGACACGAGTATTTTTTACGACAGTCCCCCAAAGAAAAAATAGAAAATTCTCAAAGCGGATCCGACTGATCGTTTGATTATATTTTAGCACACTTTCGAACTAATAAGCCCAATATTTTATGGCGCTTCGCGCCTATCTATTTGCATACAGCATATTTTTTAGTATAATTCGATTAAAGTTAGATTTTTTTAAAAATTTTCAGTTCGTTGATCTCGCTGTGAAAAGCTCAAAAACTTCATTATTTCTGCCTCTCTAAAAGTAGTTGATCAGATATTGGACTTTTGACTTTAAAAGTTTTTGTTCCTCCAAATCACAGACGCACACTAGGGGTATGGGGGTATCCCCCTACCAGGACTTTTGGAGGACATACCCCCCCCCTCGAGCCATTTTGGACCAAAACCGAATACCGATTGCTTGAACCATGAAAACGCGTCAAATAACGCCTAACAGTGTAATTTTAAGTGCATCTACTTATTTTTCGAGCAGTAGACGATTCAATTCTCTCATACGGGCACTTCTCTTTTATTATTTTATATATATTTGATGTTGCAAGTCATTCCATTTTCCTTATCATAATTGATTTCATGCAAATTTAACCATAAATACTCATGAAAAATCAAATACGACTAATTCAGTAAAAAAATTTGACGTTAAATAGGTAAAAAATTGCTCATTCACCCCCCTTCCACAAGAAACTCGATTTAACCCCTACCAGAGCTTTTGACCGTGTGCATGTAAGCCCCAAATTCCGAAAGCCAGCTACGCCGCTGGCCACTAAGGGCCGAATGACAGAAGGCTGGTTAACGTTAACCGATGGTTAAAGTCCAGAAAAAGTCGACTAAAATCTCCGATTAAATGTTTTTGGTATGACAGAAAGCCGGTTAACTTTAACCATCGGTTAGAATCTGGTTAACCGCTGGTTAAATATCGGTATGACAGAAGGCCGGTTAAACTAACCGGAGGTTAAAAATGACTGATTTAACCGGAGATTTTCAGCCTTGCTCCTAGCAGGGTTAAATCTCCGGTTAAGTATTATTTAAGTTGCCATGGATGGATCACTTTTTCAAGCTTCGCCATTTTTTTCAAGCTGGACTTTGCTTCGCGATCGACAGATCTTTAAACGCGTCGACGATTGATTTCAAATTTTTTTCTTCGTTTGTGTAGTAACGTCGTCCGTTTTCTTATTTTCGATAATGTGTTTATGTTTTGATACTCATTCGATCAAAAAGTGAATTTCTAAACTAGAAAAATTTGAATTTCGCTCCTTTTTCTTTTCAGAAGACATTTTAATTCACAAAAGACTTAGGGAGAATGAAGTAAGGTAACAAACAATGCAGGAACAGTATTAATGCGTCGGACAATTGATAAGTACGTAATGAAGTCAAAAAATTGCATGCAACGAATTATGCAGATACGAATCATTTCTTGCTCGTTGATTTCCTGTGCTAAGAATCATGAGAAAATTTTTTAACCACCGGTTAGGTTAGACAACCAGAGTCTAACCAGCGTTCTGTCATACCGGTTAAATTTGACCGCTGGTTAAATTTAACCTATGGTTAGCTAACCGGAGGTTAGAGCTTAACCATCGGTTAAAGTAACCGGCTTTCTGTCATTCGGCCCTAAAATCACAAGCAGAAATTTGCTGTAAAAGTGCTTACTTGTATGTACGCACACGGAAATTTAGTTGCGAAAATGCTTCTCTTGCACTTGAGGCATGTGTTTTGTATGAACGTATTGGATAGCTTAACATATAGACTCAAAGAAATACATTGCTACTTGCTGAAACGGTGGCAAAGTTAGGACTTGCGGTAGGAAGGTTGGGACGATGGGCATGCTGGGAACATAGATGCACAGCACGGACGGTCTGTGGGTCAAAAATTGAGCTTTTCTTATGCCAAAATGAGGCTGAAAAACCAGTAAAAATTCTAAAATTTTGTAGAACTAGCCTAGTTTTTGGTCAATTTGAAGCATTTTTGGAGAAAATTTCTGGATTTCTACCCGTTTTCAGCCCTTGTTATGTCTGTTTTCCATTAGAAAATTTTTATTTCCATTCTGGGTTCTAGACCCTAAACGCTTCCCTCTCCCTATGTGCATGTCTGGTTGAGACTCGTGGTGGGAATGCTAGGACGGTGGGAATATTGGGACGATGGGAGTGTTCGGACAGTGGGAATGTTGGGACTCGCGGTGGGAATGTTGGGACCCACGATGGGAATGTTCGGATGGTGCGAATAATGGGAGGGTGGGAATGTTGGGACGGTGGGAATGTTGGGACTACACCGTAAAGCCATCTTAACGCTTATACCACTTTTCGAGGTCGTTTTGGCAGAAAAAAGCTAAAGTTTTGACCCCATCCCCAGACCGGCTGATCCGCCCCTCACCTGAGATCGGCCATGTCGCTCCCTCACCCCTGCTGAAAGCAATGGATAAGTCGTAGCAGCTTGAGCAATTTTTTTAGAAACAATGAATTAAAAATTGCCTACTGTAATTATTCAAAAACAAAGGCGTTCGATTAACCCCAATTTTCTTCGCAATCCCTTGAAAGCCTAAGTTATATTGAACATCCAGGAAATACTTTTTTCATGCTGTCTGTGTACTTAGGTAGAGTTGGAAGGAATAACAAATGCACAATAAGCATGCATAGCTGCGTACCTCCACATCTGTAAATCGTGTCATCGTGGGCAATAAAACAGAAAATTTCATTGCTCTCGGTATATCTGTAAGCTTTGCCCCTTTTTTGCATCGCTTGCCGTTTACGGTAATTAACATTAAGCGATCCATCAGCTATCCTACAATCACTGTTGTCATTTAAGCTAACGGTAGCGTTGTATAAATTAAGAGTTGAGCGATGATTTGAGCAGTAATCAAAGGTCGAAAAAGTGTCAGGAACTTTGCAATAATTATTACCGTTGGCTCGACCGATATTATTGCGTGGACTCGCAGACGTAATACTGCTACCAATATCAAAATTAGGTCGAGAAGTCAAGTAATAAATGGGGTCGATTTCTGCCTTACCCGATGAAACTAAATGTTCAATATATTCTAATAATTTTGAACTATGCCGACTCGAAGACAAGGTGAGAGACGTATGCATATCCATTTTAGCATAAGACGTGAGCAGCTTTTGCAGGAATATGTCACCAATTCTAAACATAGGAAACGATCTAATGGACAATATGCCCCAAAGTAATAAAAACGCAAAACATGAACAATGAACAATCTAGTGGTGCACACACAAGTTTTCGAGTAAGATATACCTACGAATAGACAAGTGCAGCATGAATATTCTGGGCTGGGGTGAAATTTTCAAGCAATTTTTCGGACTAAAAAAAGGTGGATACTCGTCAAAGACATCAGTTTTTGGCGTTTCTGACTATATATACGCTCTATCTTCCTAGAGCGTAAAAACATAAAAGTTTCGAGAAAATTTCGGAAAAATTCGACTAAACTGAACAGAATATAGTCAAAAATGAGTCCAATGGAAATTTTTGGAAACCTTTTGGAAAATAACGAATCCTGGAGGGGGTGAAGAAATGTCTGGGGTGAAAACTTTTCTAGGGAGTAAAACCTCTAAGATCATATATGTCTACGAGTCTAAATTAAGCGAACGGTTTTGTGTCGTCCCCCGTCCCGATAAATTCATCGTCCCAGAGGTCTCAACCAGACATAAGAGGGAAGTTTGGGTGTTTTGACACTCCAGAATGGCTTCTGACCCCGCAAAATAGTGACCCCCAGAATTGCCAGTTTTCCGTAAAAACGTAGAAAATGTGTTTTTTAAGTATGTTTATCCAACTCTTTTAAATAATTTTATAGGAATTTTTTAATTTTTGTGTAGACAATAGAGGCACAGTATGGCTGGTCTAGGATTTTTTAGCTAAAAGGTCTTTTAAAATAGGTGAGCGTTAAAATAGCGTAAAAACTACCATAAGTGGCGGCTTCTAACCAATTTCAAACATTTTTTCAGAAAATGTTACATTTTGTGCTTCTGGGGAGTCTAGACCATTAATGAGTGTAGGGAGTTGGGGTACCAAGCATGCACGTGGGGTTTAAGGGGTCTAGCTATACCCCCAGAATGGAAAACTGGTAAATTTTTTCAGGAAAATGAAGCAAAATGAAAGCCAAAATTGATGAAAATTGAAAGTTCTCTTCAAAAGTGTCTCAAATTGACCAGGGCTCGGTTGCTCGACTCGACCATTAATAGAGATTTACCTTAAGATTAATGGCCACCTTAACGCAACTATTAAGTAATGGTCGCGTTAAGTCCGATTTCCACCCTAACGGAATCATTAAAAAATCGGGTTGCTCGACTCAACCATTAAGCTCGACCTTAGGAAGTCTAATGGTTGATTTTAATTTCGTTTGCCTCGACCTTAGTGCAGCCATTAATTATGGCTCGTTTTTTATGTTTACCTTAAGACTGGTTGCTCGACTGATACCTTTATGCTCCCATTAAGCGTTTAATGATTTCTTTGAGGCGAATTGGATTGATGGGCTTTACCTTAATGACTTTAATGGTTTTATTAGGGTAAATTCCTTAAGGTAGGTTGGGAGCTACCTTAACGAACTCAATGATTACATTTTACACTTTAAATGGAAAGCTTCTTTCATTATTCTTTTATTTAATAATATGATACATGCTCGCCGATCCATTGTCAAATGAAGTCCTTTGGTTCATTTTAATGACAATGATTTTTAATAAAGATTTTATTCGAGAACGAGTTTTTACAGTTAAATTCTTCATTTTCTTTAGCTGATGCCGAAACTGCGCCTAAACTAAAATGGCATTTCCCTGTTTCTATTTTTCTATTTTTCAGTTTCCATATCTTCACAAGCAACCAACTATATTTTACCCAGACTAACGAGCGTTTTCATTTATTTTCCTCATTAAGTGTCTCGCTATCACTGCAATCAATTATGAGACAAATTAAATTCGAACCAACACCCAAAGTCAAGCGGGAAAAGAGTAAAATAAAAGAGAATTTGAATTTTCAACGACTATTATTCTCGAAGTTTTATATCCATTTTTGTCAATGGTTTCTTTAATGGTACCCTTAAACTTCCCTTAACAAGTCGAGCAACCCGATTTTTACGAATCTTAACGAAACCATTAGTTAAGGTGTTACCTTAACGTTAATGGTTTCGTTAAAAGAATCTTAATAGTCGAGAAACCAGCTGACCCCTCTATTAAGGTGAAGTCGAGCAACCGGGCCCAGAAACTGTGTATTAGCGTATTTTTAACGCTGTTTTAGCGCTTATACCAGTTTTTGAGGTCATTTTGGCACAAAAAGCTCCGTTTTTGACCCCCTTCCCACAGACCGGCTGACCCCCCCCCCTCCAGATCAGCCATGCTGTGCATTCAAGGATTAGTTGGGACCGGGTTTTGGACCCCAGGATCCAAAGAGCCCCCTTGAGAATCCGGTGGCAATATGAGGACTCGCGATGGTCATATTGAGACGGTAGCAATGTTGTGACCAAACTTGCACGTGGGGGGTTCGGGGGTCTGGTCTGGAGCCCCATAATGTAAAAATATGAATTTTTCTCGGAAAAATGAGGTAAAATGAAGACAAAAAAACGCATGAACATTGCTAATTTTCTTTCAAAAAGTGCTCTAAATTGACCAGAAACTGTGCAATAACGTAGTTTAACGCTATTTTAGCGCTTATACCAATTTTTAAGGTCATTTTGGCCCAAAAAGCTCAATCCTTGACCCCTCCCCCAGATCGACAGACCCTCTCCATTCGATCGGCCATGCTGTGCATCTATGGTTGTGATATGACTCGTGGTGGCTTTTTTGGGACGGTAGCAATTTCGGGACGGTGGCAATGTTAGGTGGGACACAACCGGAGAATCCGGTTGAAAAAAATTCTTAGAATTTATGCCCAAACATACGTGAAACAGACTATAATCACATGCCCCACCTCTTTGAATGTGACACCTCATTGCGCGTTCCATCTCCTTGAATATTCCATCAATTTAAACGCCCCACAATTTGACAAAAATAAAAATCTGAAAAAGGGTTGATATAAAAATGTCACCTCTACGCTTGACACTTACACTGTATTATGCGCACCTCTCTTGACACATCCACTCTATTATCGTAAGTAATCGAATGTGTGCTACCTTTTTTAAATTAATTGATATTATAAATAACTGTTCTGTGTTAAGCTTTAAGCTTGTTGTACTGTGAGAAAAATCGCGATTTCATTTAAAAGAAAATCATTTTTACGCATTGTCACGGCAACTGTTTTCTTCGAAAATATCCTTTTTTAAAACAGAAAATTTTGCCAAAAAAAAGATAAGACTAAGGTTTGCTCATGAATCGGTGCAAATTATTTTTTTCGCGCAAGGAAATAGGATTTTAGAACAGAGAGATGTGACCACACCTGGGCGTAGGAGGGGTTTGGGTGGTATGCACCCACCCTAAAAACCGAAATACCCCTCCCCCGAAAACAAAATAACCCCCGAGAATTCAATTTTTGAAATTTTTTTGTTTTTTTCGCAAATTTTTGATGCCAATGGATAGTGCTCAATGAGAAACGTTGATAAATGGTGTTTTTTCGCCATACCACCATTTTTGATGTCATTTTTTGACCTTAGAAAAACCTTGCACCCCCAGAATTTTGGTGCCGCCCACCTATGGATATGACGTGTGATTAAGTGTGCGATTCGAAGAACTGGGAATTTCGAAGAGGTGAAACATTCGATGAGAGTGGGACGCATCCTGAAGTGGAACCTTCCAAAGAGGTGGAATTTAATGACTTCATATATTTTCATACTAGCAAAGAAAAATGCTCCGATGGAACAAAAAAGATGAATATACTTGGAATTGTGGATTATTAAGGATGTAAAAGGAGGGGACTAGGAAAAATCTACCTAAAGTCGCAAAATCTGCTAAAAATCAGACTTTCTCTAAGCAACGCAAAAAATCGATGTATATTCTGCGGCCTCTAAAAAAGTGTCTTTTTTAAATAATGTTCGAAGTTTCAGATAAGAGTGTACGAAATCTATCAAGGTTACTTTTTTAAATTGCTGGCACCTGATTGATAGAAAACTAAGAGGTATTGTATTTAAAGTTGTTTTATTTTGTTATGAGCATTATAGCAAGCAAAGCAGGGGCCGATTGATTAGTGCACACAATCGTTTCGGACATGCTAGTGTATCTATATTTAGTCTGTTTCAAGTCAACTTACGCGTTTCCTACTGTTTTAAACCAACCATGTCTCCAATTGTCTTCAATGTTTGCTATTTCATTCAATTGGCTCAGAAGACTGTTAGTTTACTCAATATCATTTCCCATAGCTACTGCATAGCTAACGTGCTGCATCATTTTTATGGTTAAATATTTATTTTAATCCGTTGGCCGCAGAATATACATCGATTTTTTTGCGTTGCTTAGAGAAAGTCTGATTTTTAGCAGATTTTGCGACTTTAGGTAGATTTTTCCTAGTCCCCTCCTTTTACATCCTTAATAATCCACAATTCCAAGTATATTCATCTTTTTTGTTCCATCGGAGCATTTTTCTTTGCTAGTACCCCACTTTTAATTAGTATGATTTGAGTACATCAGTCAGTAAACACATACAGTAACATGCCATTATGACAGCAGTCCAAGAACACGGAAAACAATACTGTTCTTAACATCAGCATTATCCTTTTCAAACAAGACAACCTTACATTATTTTAACAGATCAAAGTTTTTCAGCATTAACTTTACGCAAATATCAAGTGTAAGGAACACTAACGCTCAGATTTGGAGGTAAAATAAATTTGTAGTATAAACCACATTTTAACAACATATGATTAGTGCAAACTTCACACAACTACTAGGTGTAGAGAAAACTAATAGTCAGATTCTCAATTCTGATTTTACGTAGAACATTTTGAAAAAATTAAGCTTCCGCAAGGCTCTAGAACAAGAGTTAAGTTAATAGGCAGTGTAAACTTTACACAACCACAGAGTTTAAAGAAAATTTCAGTCGGATTCGTAAGTCTGATATTACGATCAACATTTATGAAAAAATTAAGTCTCCACAATGGCCCAAGGACAAATAAATATCAAATGTATTAACGTAGACTCAAGCTACGTTCACTTCGCTTACTTAACCCGAATCTCAAGCTTATGCGCTCAAACGGTGGTTCTCGCCCTTTTTAGGAGGTCGATCACCAGCCGGCGATTCGGGGGTAAGCGGCCCGGCCTATTCAAGGTAGCCCGTCCCTCTACCCACGCACCTATTGAAACTTCCTTACTTAACCCCTTTGAGATTAAGTACCTAATTAAAGTAAGTTCTCCGGAAACCTAATTGAGGGCTCAAAAAGATTATTATTTAACTTGTTTTGGACCGAATTCCGGTGCTTGAAAATATTAATGGTTCCTAAGTATAGTGTAGCACAAGGACAGAATTCAACAGCACGGAAATTCAACCGAGCCTAGCATCGTCAATTAAATAATTAATTTTTACAATATTTTTGGACAGAAAAATTATGAAGCAATTAAAAAGCGACAACATGGAGGATACATGCTGCTGACCGTCGTGTTACGCTAATCGGGTAAAATCAAACAATGTAATTAAACAAGGGCACAAAGCCCTGCCAAAGGCATACAACAACTGATGCCAATTGGCACAAACACGAATGATTAAAAACAAAGCGTACGGCGAAAAGGAGCGTGCACACTACGCAGGAAACCTAACAGACGAGTTCTGCAGCCAAGCAGATAAAAAGGCACGTACGGAGTCTGCTCACGTACGGCGACGAAAAGAGAAAAAGATACGCTCAGCGCGGAAGCTGGCGGAGAGGCTCTCAGGCTCAAAAACTAATTGTAAAATGTATAAATCTTAAAGTGCCGTCAAAACTGCGCTCGCCACGCAGTTTTAACTGACGCGGAAAAAGAGGCGTAACAACACGAACCAAGAGATATGAAAAGGATCTATGAATACGACTTTAGGCCTATGGGCAAAAGCTTACGGTAAAGGTATGTACAAACGAGACAGGCACAAATATGAGACACACACATATGATCTTTTTAACACTCGCCAGATCATGATACACTTACCCATACCAATTCGTACTCTAAGTCGCATTAAGCCCGAGTGCCCATTTTCCTATCCGGATTTTGATTGAAAATATGTGGGGGAAAGGAATGAAAAATATGATAAGTTTTAGGGGAAGGTGGTCCCGGGCGACTCGCTTAAAGCATTGTGCTTAACGGTCGTGTACGTGCGTATGGAAATTGAGCACAAGAATGTACATCTGGGGCGAATTTCTTTCACACTCCACTTTCTCTGTTCAGAAGTCGGGGGAGAGGTCGAATAGGATAAGAATAAAGTACTTTCTTAGGGGTGGCGAACAAAAATATGAAGTGAAGAAGTCGGGAGAGGTCGAATAGGATAAAAATAAAGTACTTTCCAAGGGGTGGCGAACAAAAATATGGACAAACACGTATTTTTCACTGTCCACCACATTGTAAACTTTAAAAATCTGAACCGAACGCCCTATTGAGTGTAAATAAATTCGGTTTGGGCCAGTTTGTAGCCCTTCGATTGTAGTACGTTTGTATAAGCCAAACTTATGTTGCGCAAAATATTTGATATGATTTACCAATTAAATACGAAAAAACCTGTTTTTTTCGCCCATTTTACACCTCAGATTTCGAACTTTACACCCCCATAAACAACTCAATATTGCGTTTTTTTGAACGCGGTTTGCTTCGACGTGTAGCCCTTAAGAGTTACTTTATTTTTATCTATTAAAATTATCTTAACTCATAACCGAAAAAGTTGGCAGAGAAATCTTGGACAAAAGCTGTTTTTTTACTCATCCACTAGAGTGTAAAGTTTAAACCCCTGGTACTGTGTATTGATTGTAGAAAAGTTTGAAGGTCAGATTCGTTATTCTGACCTCACAGAGAACATTTTTCAAAAAAATTCATCATCCACGACGCTCTGGGCGGAAAAAATTTTTTCAGTGTAAAGTTTACACCTGCACTAATAACGCAATATTGATTGTAAAGAAACAAAATAAATTTTGACGTGTAGCGCTTAAGACGAGGCAGATTTAAAAGGTAGTTACCACGTTCTTTCTACTAAGTGGAGAATATGGCAGGGAAAAAATATTTTTTGTCTCAGACTCTTTACAATAAGCCGCCTCTAAATTCGAAAATATTACTTTTTAAGAAAAAATAAAAAAAGTTTCTCCTAGATTTTATAACCGTCTGCCTTTTGAAACCAATCAGACTGCATAGAATGTAAAACTGAGTTAGATATGCTCTTGCACATGAAAACAGTAAAAAACCGTCTAATTTACACTCCTGTGCAACAACCAATGAGTGTAAAGAAATTTTAAGACCAGATTCGTAACCTACTAATTAGGGAAAACATTTTATAAAAAAATTCATCATACACGACGCTATGGGCGGAAAAATTTTTTCAGTGTAAAGTTTACACTTGCACTAATAACGCAATATTGATTGTAAAGAAACAAAATAAATTTTGACGTGTAGCGCTTAAGACGAGGCACATTTTAAGGGTAGCTACCACGTTTTGTCTACCAAGTGGAGAATATGGCGGGGAAAAATTTTTTTTGTCCCAGACTCTTTACAATAAACCGCCTCTAAATTCGAGAATATTACTTTAAAAAAAAATTAAAAAAAGTCTCCCCTAGATTTTTTTAACCGTCTACATTTTGAAACCAATCAGACTGCATAGAATGTAAAACTGAGTTAGATTTGCTTGGCCACATGAAAACTGTAAAAATACAGTCTAATTTACACTCCTGTGCAACAACCAATGAGTGTAAAGAAATTTTAAGACCAGATTCGTAACCTACTAATTAGGTAGAACATTTTTTAAAAAAATTGGCCCTCCGCAAATTATTTGAATTTTTGATGTAAACTTTACACACTCACGACGCGCTCGGTATTGAGTGTAAACAAGAAAAAAATGGGGGCACTAAGTTTTTTTATTATCTACCTTTTAAAAAAACCGCACCTCTCAGATGTGTGCCGTTATAGCTGTGAGGAGGGGACACAAATTTCGCACTCGCTGTGAAAAACATATAAGAAAAAAGGGTGGCCAAGTATATTATAGGTAGCGCTATCGCGCTACCTATGATTACATTAATTTGCGAACATCTGGGACGTGCGAAGAGATGAGACGTTCGTTGGTGTGAAACATGCGAAGAACTGGGACATACGACGAAGTGGGATTTTGCCTAACAAACTATGTGAATCGAGCGAAAATACCAAAATTTAAAACACACGAATGTTATGCAGAAATAAAAAAAGCGCGAAGTGTGCAATAATAGTGACATAGTGGGTGGAAGCAGCGGCTAATTCGATTCGCGGGATAACAATTGAACAGAAACAGCACGCAGAAACTCACGTGAAGCGAAAATACAGCAGTAATGAAGTATCTACCTAACATATTTCAGAGTATAATTTATAAGGCCTCTATTAGCTTGATTTTTAACGGTTAACTATCGGAAATAGTACGATAAAACATTGATTATACACAACTCAAGCTTTTGCTGGAACAATTTACATGTATCAGCGATACTTTCGGCTTAGTGTAAAAAGTACAAGTCATTCGTCGGTTGGCAGGGCAAATTCATTTTTACCATAAAAAACGGATTGTCAATTAAATAAAATAATCATCAAACATTGCACGCAACTAATTTGATTCGCTTACATTTTGTTCAGACAAAATTACAGTAAGCTGTTATAGTGCGAGCTCGTTAAGAAACCGGTGTCGTCACATTGTTTCTATCAAAGACTGACCTAAAAGCATCGTGCTTACGGGTTTTTGGGATGGATTATAAAGCGTGAACACTTGGACATGTACAACACTGTTATGTAGTATAATTGCAAATCGGTTTTAATGTGTAGGTACAGAAAGACGTACAAAGCAATAGAGAGGAGAAAGAGACGTTGGCTATTTGAATACGCATATTCAGCGAACATGTGACCAACCACCAGTATTCCCATGTAGACAACGCTATTATGCGAAACACAGTGTCCTGTCGCACAGAATTTGGTGCGACTAGGCTTATACGTATGAATGTACATACATATAGGTATCGAAAAATCGTAGGCTTGCCTTGCTTGATTATACCGTTGGCTTGGCAGGACACAAAGGCGAACAGTTGCCGATTTTCATCCATAAAATAAAAAATACTGATCTGTTAATGTGGTATTATTGCCTCTGAACTGAGCGCTCAAGTTAGTTATGTATTTAGAAAGAAAAAAACGAAAAACAATTTCCCTTATGCACGCGCTAAAAAGAAATACGAGCAAAAAAATGACACTTGTATAACAATTTGGACACTTGTAACATTTTTTCGGTAATTTCTTTAGTTCATCAAGTGTAATTCAATTGAACTATGAAATTGTCCGCAAAAAATTTTCAAGTACTTTTATGCACTGATTTGACATTAGGCACCTACCACATTGTCATAGTCTGTTACACACAAAATTGGGCATTTACAGGATAAAACGCCTTCTCCACCCCTAAAGGATGAAAATGGTAAATGCATTTTTGACGAATCTAAAAAAGCTAATCTACTTAACAATTTCTTCTCTGATGCTTTCACCCTCGATAATGGCATTTTACCTGATTTACCTACACCCTTTACAGAAAGTATTATTGATCATATTTCGTGTACGGAAGATGATATTATAGCTGCTATAGAAGGTTTGAGTTCTTCACCTTCTAGTGGACCTGATGGGCTTCCAAGTATTCTTTTCAAAAAATTAGCTATTCTTTGAAAACTCCTTTGAAAAAAATTTTTCTAGTATCCTTACTGTCTGAAACCTTACCCAAAATTTGGAAAACTGATTTTGTAATTGCAGTCTTAAAGAAAGGCGATGCATCTTTATTTTCTAATTATCGTCCGATTTCTTTAACTTGTGTTAGCTGCCGAATTCTTGAAAAAGTCTTGAAAACTCAGTTAATAGATTATGCTAAAAGAAATAACTTGATTTCGTTTGAACAGTTTGGTTTTCTTCCTAAAAAATCATGTGAGTTGCAACTCTTGTGCTATTTAAATAAGATAATTAACAATGTAGACAATAAAGAGCCCACGGACGCTATATACTTGGATTTTGCAAAAGCGTTTGATTCCATCTCTCACAGTAAACTGGTTCTCAAATTGTCAAAATACGGTATTCAAGGTTACGTACTTAAATGGATTAAAAACTTTCTTAGTAGTAGGACTCAGAGAGTTAGAATCGCTAAAAAATTTTTCAAATGAGACCTGTGTTTTTAGTGGTGTACCACAGGGCAGCGTCCTGGGTCCAATCTTATTTCTGTTCTACATAAATGACATTACATCTTTACTAACTGATCATTATTCAAACATGCTTTTTTTGCAGATGATATTAAGATTTATGCAAAGTCTGAGCACTTTTTCGATCTTCAAAAATTGCTAAATCGAATTTCTGAATGGTCAGATTTTTGGCAGCTTTCTTTATCCTTACCAAAATGTCAGGTCCTTCATTCATAATAATTCTCGAATGGTTTACACAATAAATAATAGCCTCGTCTCAACCTCAAAATCCCCTGTAAAAGATTTAGGCATATTAATTGATGAAAAACTTAATTTTACTGCTCACATAAGCAAACTTGTGAAGCAGGCCTTTCATCGCATGTCACTAATTTTTCGCTGTTTCAAAAGTAAAGATTTGACACTTCTCACAATGGCCTATAAAACTTATGTACGGCCTCTTTTAGAATATTCTACCTCTGTTTGGTCACCACATACAAAGCAAAATATTCGTAACATTGAAAGGGTTTGTAACGGCCGATATATAATCGTTAGTTGTAAAGCGCTTATTTATTGATCTATACAACGACTGATTGAATTAACATTTTATCATGTTTAAAACTACTCACTGATTGAACGACGATATATCAACTTTACAACGATCGATTAACTTTACAAAGCGCGATAAAATTCAAGCTGTCTATTAAACGAGCTAAAAAATGAGCCAGAGATAATATAAGAATCATTCGCTCTCTAACAGTCTTCTCAACCTAGCCAAATTGTCCTCTTCGCCGGAACTCGTTTTGGACAACGGAGTGCTCGTAGCGAAATTGGTCGTAGTTTCGGGGAAGCCAATTTTCGGCGTCTCGGGCAATTTAGCCCCCTTCATATCGTTCATTTCGGATTCTTTGAGCAAATCGGCTAATTCCTGTTCGAGATCCGGATCAGAGTAGGCTGCGCTTATACTGGCAACAATTGGACTTCGACTGATAGCTTCGTTAATGTCCGCTTGCTCATATATAGCCTCGTGAACATCGTCCATTGTTTCACCGATTTTATCTGGCGAGAGACCGTGCCTGGCCATATCGGCCTTAAAAGCGTCGACTCCAGCTTTGAACGCGTCTAAAATCTGCTTCTGTTCTTTGGTCAAGGTCAGCTGATTCATAAGCGTGACACAATTGTTACACGCCGCTTCTTTGTGCTTAATTTGCTTCAAAATCGACAATTTTTGCCTAAGGCACTGTTTGGCCTTCGCTCTATTCTGTGCACGAATATGAATTCTAGCATCGGTATCCAATTTTAGAGCATTGTCTTCCAATCGCAGTAAATCTGCTTCCAGCATTTCTATAGTCTTCTGAAGTTTATAAAAGTTTCTATCCGAATCGGTAATCGGGGTTTTTTCGTCCTGAGAATCACTTTCAACAAACTTGATTAGCTTTTCGCCTCGATCTCCCGTAAGCGATAATCGCTTTAATTGCTCGGTTATGAGATCTATCGATTTTTCGTCGAAACCATGTGGAGCGATTAATTTAACAAATTTCCTATATTCAATTATACCGGCTCGTTGAAGGTCCGTCGGTGAACCGCTTTGTTGATTTTCGCGCCAAATTTCCATAACATTATGACATAATTCATCGAGGATTTTGGAGCGATAAATTCCTGTTTAGTGACGTCATTGTCGCTTAATCCTAGAAGCCAAGACAATGGTTTTTTCAGGGTCAGGTCGAAGGTCCACGAAATCCAGCCCGCTCCATTAAGAGCGTAATTTTCAGAAGTGATGACGTCACCGTTCTCCAACATGTCTTTAATGACAACGCCTAATCCGGCAGGAATTCGATCCTTTCTCTTGAATCTACTGACTAAATCTGAATACGAAAAATACGGCCTCTTCAACGCCGAGCAAGACGCGTGAATTAAATTTGACCAAAATTTCAATTTTGAATCGTATTCTAGGGGATTAACGCTCCTGTTTTTAAACATGGCCATTAGGCAAGACATGCGTTCATCGTCTTGCCAACAGTCGGGCAAATATTCGGCCGTTTTGCTACAACTTTGTTGCAAAGTATTGCCGACAGGCATTTTGATACCTAAATCCCTTGATAACTTTCAACACCTTGTAGATGTAGGACGAGTACGATTCGTGGCGCTTTCGCTTCCTCTTCTTGTCGCCACTGCGGGCTGCCTTCTGCGCCTTGCCAGAACGATTATATATCGGCCGTTACAGGTTCAAAGATACTTTACTAAACGTGTCTTAGGGTGCCGTTATCCAAACATCATGTCTTATCAGGATCGACTTCAGGTATTGAATCTAGAATATCTAGAGAATAGAAGGTTATTGTACGATTTAACTATGGTATTCTTAGGTAGCGCACACCTAACACCTGTGCACCCGGTTTTTTTTAAAAGAAAGATAATAAAAAAATTCGCTGCCCATGTTTTTTTGTTTTTCTTGAAACTCAAAACTGACTCGTGTAAAGAAGGTGTAAAGTTTTCGTGTAACGTTATAACATAGGACGAATTTTGGGACCTTTTTGTCACGGCATGTGGACTACTGAGTATTGATGACTCAAACAATTAAACAGCATAGGATTATAGAGGGATGGATTTTACAGAACAGTATTTTTTTGTTTTTTGAAATTCGCATTAGTTCTCGAATGGCAGTGTAAAGAGAGCGAAAATCTGGGGGTGAAAAAGCACTTTTTGGTCGAGTTTTCAACCTGCTTATGTCTGATACTAACTCCGGTTATGAGTTTTTTAAAATGTTTTCTGACAGAAATGTAGAGCGGATTAAGGGCTACATTCTGCATATAAGCAAAGTCTTTTACGCTCTATGGCGAGTTAGATCCTGGGGTTTAAAGTTTACACTCTAGTGGATGGTGTAATAAACTGATTTTAAGTAAGATTTCTCTGCCAAATTTTTTCGCTTATGAGTCAGGGTAAATTGAATACAGCAGCAATAAAGTGTCTCTCAGGGGCTACACATCGCAGCAAACTGCATTTAAAAAAAACGCAATATTGAGTTATTTATGGGGGTGTAAAGTTCGAAATCAGAGGTAAAAAGTGGGCGAAAAAACACGTTTTTTCCGAATTTTGATTAATAAATCATACCAAATAATTTTTGCAAGAGAATTTTGGCACATCAGGAATGTATTACGATTCAAAAGCTACTAATTGTACCAAACCGAATTTCTTTAAACTCAATGGGGAGTTCGGTACGGAATTTTAAAGTTTACAGTGTTCTAAATGATGGAAAATACGTTTTTGTTGCGTTTTTTGTTCGCCACTTTCTCCGTCCAGAAGTCGGGATAAGTCCAATAGAATAAAAATAAAGTGCTTTATATCGGGTGCATGTCAAAACAAATTGTCTATACTCTATACATTAATATTTAGCGAGTGTAAAGTCAAAAATTTGGTGTTCAAAATGCGTTTCTGTCTTCTTTTTTCTGCCTGCTTCTCCGGTTATGAGTAAGGGACACGATTATCAAGTCTAGAAATGGACCAGGATCCAAATTTGATATGCCAGTGTGGCGCATATGTTTACACTCCACAGTGTTGTAAAGTGGTTTACACCTGTTGTTAGTTTGCCCATAGAACATTATGGACACTTAATTTTTTTCATAAATATTAATCGTAATATCGGAACAATATAAAAATTACGAATCTGACCAAAATCTTCTTTACACTAGGTGTTTACATGAAGTTTACATTACATATGTATTTATCTTCGTTTTTGAGCATTCCAGAAACCTAATTTTTTCCTGGAGTCTAGAAATTTTCAAAGAATCAAATGTGATACGTCACGTAGGCGCGTTTGTTTACATCCAACAGTGATGTAAAGTAGTTTACACTCATTGTTTATTTGTCCTCAGACCATTGTAGACATGCAATTTTTTCATAAATGTTGATAATAATATCCGAGTAATATCAGATTTACAAATCGGAATAAAATCCTCTTTACACTAGGCAGTTGTGTAAAGTTTACACTGCTTATTAATCTTCGTTCTAGAGCTTTGCGAAAACCTGAATTTTTTGCCGAAATCTGAAAATTTACATGGAATCAAATAAGGGACGTCAGCTGGGCGCGTTTGTTTACACTCAACAGTGATGTAAAGTGGTTTACATCTGTGTCTATTTGTCATTAAACCGTTATGGAGACGTATTTTTTTCATGAATGTTGATCGTAATATCCGAGTAATATCGAGTTTACAAATCCGACTAAAAGCTTCTTTACACTCGTTGCTGGTGTAAAGTTTACACTATATAATAAGCTTCATTCTAGAGCCTCACGGTAACTTATTTTTTCTCTAAAGTCGTACAATATATTTGGAAACAGATGTGATACGTCTGCTAGGGGCGCATGAAGAGTACTGTAAAGTGATTAACACCTAATGTTAATTTGTTCTTAGAAAATTATTGAGGTTTCATTTCTTAATAAATGCTGATCGTTATATCAGAGCAATATCGAAATTATTAATCCCACTAAAATTCTTTACAATCTTGTGTAAAGTTTAAAATGTAAATTAAATTGAGCTCTAGAAAGTTTTGGAAGCATATTTCTTTACAGGATGTTCTACGTAACATAAGAATTAGTAATCAGAATGTTTGTTTCTTCTACAACTAGTAACTTTGTAAAGTTTAAACAATTCAATTATTAGAAGAACCGCACAGTAAATGAAATCTAGTATTGTACTTCCAAATCTTGCTAATTAAACGTGGGGTACTAGCAAAGAAAAATGCTCCGATGGAACAAAAAAGGGGAATATACTTGGGATTGTGAATTATCGTGAATGTAAAAGGAGGGGACAAGGAAAAATCTCCCTATGTTATATGCCAAGAATCGCAAAATATGTAAAAAATCAGACTTTCTCTAAGCAACGCAAAAAATCGATGTATATTCTGCGGCCAACAGATTTAAATAAATATTCAACCACAAAAATGATTGAAAAAAGCAGCACGTTAGCTATGCAGTAGCTATGGGAAATGATATTGAGTAAACTAACAGTCTTCTAAGCCAATTGAATAAAACAGCAAACATCGAAGACAATTGGAGACATGGTTGGTTTAAAACAGTAGGAAACGCGTAAGTTGACTTGAAACAGACTAAATGTAGCTAACGATTGTGTGCACTAATCAATCGGCCCCTGCTTTGCTTGCTATAATGCTCATAACAAAATAAAACAACTTTAAATACAATACCTCTTAGTTTTCTATCAATCAGGTGCCAGCAATTTAAAAAAGTAACCTTGATAGATTTCGTTTATACACTCTTATCTGAAACTTCGAACATTATTCAAAAAAGACACTTTTTTAGAGGCCGCAGAATATACAACGATTTTTTGCGTTGCTTAGAGAAAGTCTGATTTTTTACATATTTTGCGATTCTTGGCATATAACATAGGGAGATTTTTCCTTGTCCCCTCCTTTTACATCCTCGATAATTCACAATCCCAAGTATATTCCCCTTTTTTGTTCCATCGGAGCATTTTTCTTTGCTAGTATACAAAATGTTTCATTCTGCAGTTGATGTTAATGTAAATGACTTCTTGACATTATCAAACAACAACACTAGATCCACCAACACATTAAAATTAAAAGTCACTGCTCTAAAATCTAACTTGAAGAAATATTTTTTCAGTCACAGAATAATAAATGTTTGGAATATGCTCCCTGAATCAGTGGTAAACGCTTCCAGTAGTAATATGTTTAGGCTAAAATTAGAAAATCTAAAAATGAACTATGGAGAATAATAAACCTTAGTCATAAGCACACATGGGCGTGGGGGGGATCTGGGGGGGTCTGGACCCCAAAACCAAAAGACCCCCCAGAAATCAAAAGACCCCCCAGAAATCAATTTTTGAAAATTTTTTTCGTTTTTTTCGCAATTTTTTGATGCCAATGGATAGTGCTTGATGAGAAACGTCGAAAAATGGTGTTTTTATCGCCATATCACCATTTTTAAGGCCATTTTTTGACCTTCAAAAAAATCTTGGACCCCCCAGAATTTTCTTGCTGCCCACGTGTGGTCATAAGTAAGAGCACTGCCTTTATGACCTTGCACAGCAATGTTTCTTCTTGGTACGAGCTGTATTCGCATTATTGCTTTAATGTCTTTTATTCTGTATTCTACATTTTCCGCGACTGTACATTTTTCTCTTCGTTAATGGTTCTGATGACGTATTTTCGCTGTTGCAATAAACTTTACTTACTTTACTAAAAACTACATCGGACAATAAGCCGACAGATTGCGATTATAGCATTGATTTGATATATATGTACTATATAACCCGAAACATACTTCACGCGGCGAACGGCGCGAATTCGGCGCAGCGGTCGCCGCGCTGCATTCGCGCTGACCCATGGCATACTTGGTAACGTCCCAACATGGCCACCAGTCCCAACACGGCCACCGTCCCAACACGGCCACCGTCCCAACACGGTCACCGAAATTCCCAAAACGGCCACCGTCCCAACATGGCCACCGTCCCAACACGGCCATCGTCCCAACACGGCCACCATCCCAACACGGCCACCGTCCCAAAATGGCCACCGTCCCAATATGGCCACCGTCTTAACAAAG
Organism: Mermis nigrescens; assembly: GCA_036768485.1. Taxonomy (NCBI): domain Eukaryota; kingdom Metazoa; phylum Nematoda; class Enoplea; order Mermithida; family Mermithidae; genus Mermis; species Mermis nigrescens. The sequence continues at coordinate 3,164,491 of JAVLUZ010000135.1, forward strand.
CCACCGTCTCAACAAGGCCACCACCACACGTGGGCGTGGGGGTTTGGGGGTATACACCCCCAGAAGTTCGAATACCCCAGAACTCAATTTTTGGAAATTTTTTTGCTTTTTCGTAATTTTTTTATGCCACTGGATAGTGCTCGATGAGAAACGTTGAAAAATGGTGTTTTCTTAAACCATACCACCATTTTTGAGATAATTTTTTGATCTTCGAAAAATTTTGCCTCTCCCCAATTTCGGTGCTGAATGTTTCCGATTCGCCCAACATGTACAGTACAACCGACCTTAGTGCAGAACAATCTTTCGTTGCATGCAAAATTCTTTATGCATGTAAAAAACTAACTTTAGTCATCAATTTAATTGCTGCCACATGTATATCTATGCCTAATTACCTTCCTGTAATTAACGATTAGTACCTACTTAACTGATTAAAATACAGTGATAGTGGCCTTGTTGAGACAGTGGCTTACGGTGGCCATGTTGGGACGGTGGCCGTGTTGGGAATTTCGGTGGCCGTGTTGGGACGGTGGCCGTGTTGGGACTGGCGAAGTTTGCCGTGCCGCATTTCAGGCATACTTCAAGCGGCCACCGTGCCGCAACCAAATTCGCTGAAGTCCATTTTTTGCCGCTTTTCATGGCATACTTTACCGCGCGGAGAGAAGCAAATAATGTCTATTTTTAGCATTTTTTCGAATTTTTCCGCTGCGCTGCAGAAGTCCAAACGTTTGGACTTTCCTCGCGGATGCTAATGCGGTGCGCCGGTATCGATCCTGTGAATCTATGAAATACGTATCTACGTGAGCGCAAATGATCTTCGTCGATTTTGAAATGTGATAGAAGTACATACATATGTATGTGGTTTTTGATCAGACTTTCTCCAATTTTTTGTGTAGCTTTTAATTATTGCGTACATGCCTGTCTTTTGAATAAATAGTGTTAAAAAGTCATGCAGGATGCAAGACGTTCAGTCATTGATTCTGGAAGTTTTGTCATTTCTTGTATAGAAAAGGTGCATGAATCCTGAATGCTTCTGACCACTCGGTTGAGTGATTTTATTTTTCCTGTACGCATTTTTTGCTAACATGGTAACTACGTTGTACCTAACATGGTAACCTGCATTGTACATGCATAAATAAATTAAAAAGAGCTTTCGCCGATTTTAAAAAAATCGATTATGAAAGAAATCAACGCGCTATCATCGCGCGGAGTATGCCAACATCGAGCGAAGCGGTGAAGGGTCGCCCAATTGGCGCATTTATTTCTTGCCACGCGGCGACCGCGCAGCGTGAAGCATGCCCAGGTGGCGCGAAGCGGCAGATGAATTTTGCCGCGCCAGTTTCGCGCCATGACGTCACATTTTTGGGTATACTGTGGCCGCAGACCCCCTTTGCGGCGCGAATCGCGTGAAGTATGTTTTGGGCTTCATTCGTCGGCTAACTTCCGAAAAAATTCATAAAATGTATACCCAAACTTATGTGAAACAGACTATAGGTACCTATGTACTTATCATATCTGATTGCCTGCTCTTTTTTGACGAAAGAAAATAGAGAATTCGCGCAGATATTAAAACATAAAATTCACTACTGTTTTAAGCTATTTTGTTTCACATAAGTATGGGCATAAATTTAAAAACAATGTCCGACAATAAACTGACAACTGACAGCTTGCGATTATAGCATTGATTAGATATATACATAATTATCTTAATCCGTCGGCTTCCCTTCGAAAAAAATCCAAAAATTTATGTTTGGGCATAAATTTTTAAAACTATTTTTGACAACAAGCTGACTGATTGCGATTATAGCATTGATCTGATATATAATTATCGTAATCTGTCGTTAAAAATTCTTAAAATTTATACCGAAACTTATGTGAAACAGACTATAGCGTAAAATACATACTCTGTTTCATTTAACTTTGCGATTTTCTTTTGAATTCAATCCGCACGAATCGGGCTACAAGAAATTCAAAATTCTGATACCGTAATGCGACTTAACAATGATGTAACTCGAAAACTGGAATATCTCAACTACAGCTTTAGTTTAAAACACTTTTGTATGTAGAACCGACTCATCATGAAAGAATAGTTTTGAAAAAATGAGCTTGCTAAGCGATCTTTCATTATTATCTTTATAATTTAATGGTAGGTTTAAACTTTAAGCTCCTCTTAGTTTACAACTCTCGCTTAGCAAGCTCATTTTTCAAAACTTTTGTATGTCTTTTAAATTTTTTCAAAAACCTCAAACTTCAATGGCACAGACTATAGGTACATATGTAGGTACTGAACTCGATGGCAGCAAATCGCAGCAAATTTATTATGTAACTATGTATATGTAAGGTGGGGGTAGTAAACGATAATCTTTTTCGGCGGCGTCAGCCGCCGATATATTCGGCAGCCAGCCGCCGATATATTCGTATTAACTTCACTTACATGGCATGGTGTCATACTTGCGGCCATAATTTTTATTGCCTGGTTTCATAGCGAATTTCGAAGTACCTACCTTTCCTGACTCATCTGACAAAAATTGTTCACGTAGCATGGTCTTAAGCGTGTAAGTACGGAACTCGGGTTCGCTCAATAAACTGAATATTTAATGAAGCCGGTCGCTGGCGAAGGGAATATTAATGAAGCTGATTCGAACGGTTTTACTAGTCAATCGATGCTCCGTTATAAATCGCGTCTAGTGTCTTTAAAGTCGATAAAAACCCGAAAATTTGCGGGAAATTTTCCCTTTAAATCTTCATTTTTCTCGAAATGTGAAATTTAAAATTTTCGCATGCTTAGTTTTTTTGGAAAGCTCGTTCAATTCTCTATATTGCTGCAGAAATTGCTCGTCATAATTTTCTGAATTCATATAATGATTGCTGTGCGTTTGAACACACGTATTTTGCATGAAGCAGAATGCCTTCAAGTCAAATTTGGTATTTATTTGTGTGCATGGTGTGAAAGTTGTGCTAATATATAAATATAGTAGGGTAGATAGTGCATACCTACCTCTTGAATGTTGTTGTACTCTTGTGTCAAGCAGAAGGGCTAAAGAATGAAGGATTTATCTGAGTGTGCGTAGCTGTCTTAGGTAGATTAGTTTCATGTCGATATAGTTCAAAGATGCCAAACTGATGGATAAAAATAAAATTGAAAGAGAGCATGCCATGTTTAAATACGTAAGTATAGGTATGACTAGCAAAGAAAAATGCCCCGATGGAACAAAAAAGATGAATATACTTGGAATTGTGGATTATTAAGGATGTAAAAGGAGGGGACTAGGGAGAATCTACCTAAAGTCGAAAATCTGCTAAAAATCACACGTTCTCTAAGCAACGCAAAAATCGAAGTGTATTCTGCGGCCAACAGATTGAAATAATTATTTAACCATAAAATGATTGAATAAGCAGCACGTTAGCTATGCAGTAGCAATGGGCAATGATGTTGAGTAAACTAACAGTCTTTCTAAGCCAATTGAATGAATGGTTTAAAGCAGTAGATACGCGTAAGTTGACTTGAAACAGACTAAATGTAGGTACACTAGCATGCCCTTAAGGATTGTGTGCACTAATCAATCGGCCCCTGCTTTGCTTGCTTTAATGCTCAAAACAAAATAAAACAACTTTAAATACAGTACCACTTAGTTTTCTATCAATCAGGATACGAAGCTAGTCAGCGTTGCTACTTGCCAGCAATTTAAAAAAATAAACATTATAGATTTCGTTAATACACTCTTATCTGAAACTTTGAACATTATTTAAAAAAAGACACTTTTTTAGAGGCTGCAGAATATACTTCGATTTTTTGCGTTGCTTAGAGAGAGAGTGTGATTATTAGCAGATTTTGCGACTTTAGGTAGATTCTCCCTAGTCCCCTCCTTTTACATCCTTAATAATCCACAATTCCAAGTATATTCATCTTTTTTGTTCCATCGAAGCATTTTTCTTTGCTAGTACCCTACTTTTAATTAGCATGATTTCAGTGCATCAGTCAGCAAACACATACAGACCACAATAATGACAGCAGTCCAAGAACGCGGAAAACAATATTGTTCTTAACATAAATTAATTGCCTCTAAATTTAAAAAATATTGTTTTAAAAAAAAGACTCCCTAGATTTTATAACCGTCTACCTTTTGAAATCAATCAGACTGCATAGAATTTAAAATTGAGTTAGATATGCTCTTGATTGTCGGAAGTATAAAGTTTACTATTTTTTATTAGCCATAGTAAATATATGTTACATTCTAAACAGTCCTGTAAGTTATAGAGGTCATTCCACATTTAAATTAACTTGGAAACGACATATAACGTACCTACGGGACTTACCTAAGTACCTGGCTACACTTAGCGCTGGTCAGGTTGCTAGGGCGAAACGCCGGACTCAATCACACGACCCTCAATGACTACGGTCTCAAACTCCTCGGACCTAAATTCGTCCGTACCTACGGAGCTATTGGCAGCTATGCCCTAAAAACCTAACGCAGTAGTAATTAAGTAACCCCGGAATTTTGCCCTAGGTCCGTTGACCTATTTTGGACCAAAATAATAATTAACGCAAAAAGCTTTGTTAACTTGCTTTCGCCAGAGAATACCTATGGCGAAAAACTATTTCTTTTCTGGTTCCTACGAGCACAATGAACAATGAAAACAACAAAAAAGAGCTCTCAACCAGCCAGTCATCTTACATAAAAATTATGAAATAATTTTTATGATTTTTAAATTGAAATTTGGGTCTTTGAATTTGCGATAAAGAAAATAATCAAAAGACAGTCACTTGGATTATTTAAGCCGAGTAATAAAATAAGGGCCGTCCACCAATTCCGAACTAAACGCGATTGATCACTATGAAAAAGTATTGAAAAATGAGCTTGCTAAGCCAGAGTTGTAAACCAAGAGAAAGTTAAAGTTTAAACCTACCATTAAATTATGAAGAGAATTGTAAAAGATTTTAAACTTTAAGAAAATTGAAAAGATGGGATGTTGGTAAATTAAAAAACAAAGTTTTTCGGCAAAAATTCAAGAACTTCACGCAAATATCAAGTGTAAGGAACACTAACGCTCAGATTTGGTAGTAAAATAAATTTGTAGTATAAACTACATATTAACAACAAAAGAACTGTGCAAACTTCACAAAACTACTAAGTGTAGAGAATACTAACAGTCAGATTCCCAATTCTGATTTTACGTAGAAAAAAACTAGAATTTTACTTTATTTTTATCCTATTCGACCTCGCTCGACTTCTGAACAGAGAAAGTGGCGAACAAAAAATGTACAAACACGTATTTTCCACTGTCTACCACATTGTAAACTTGAAAAATCTGAACCTAACGCCCATTGAATGTAAATAAATTCGGTTCGGGCCAGTTTGTTGCCCTTTGATTGTAGTAGGTTTGTATGTGCCAAACTTATGTTCCGCAAAATATTTGATATGATTTATCAATCAAAATACGGAAAAACCTGTTTTTTTCGCCCACTTTACACCTCAGATTTTGAACTTTACACCCCATAAACAACTCAATATAACGTTTTTTTGAACGCGGCTCGCTTCGACGTGTAGCCATTAGAAGTTACTTTATTTCTATTTTATTTAATTAACCCCAACTTTTGGCAGAGAAATCTTGGACAAAATCTGTTTTTTTACTCATCCACTAGAGAGTAAAGTTTAAAACCCTGGTACTAACTGCGTATTGATTGTAGAAAAGTTTGCTTGTAGGCACAAGATAGCCCTTTATCCGAAGTACATTTCTGTCAGAAAAAATTTCCTAAAACTATAGCTGGAGTTGTTGGCAGACATAAACATGTCGAAAACTCGGCCAAAATGTCTTTTCGCCCCCAGATTTTCGCACTCTTTACACTCCCATTCGAGAACTGAGGCGAAATTCAACAAACAAAAAAGTGTCATCTGCAGAACCTAAATAGATATATGAGTCAAATGAAGTACATGGTTTTGCCAAAAGAATTAAAAAAATGAAAAAAGTCAGCATTCAGAAGATTCGAGCCCATCATTCTTTGTTTAATACCGCATCCGAGAACGCAGTTGTCAACCACTGCGCCAACTCGACATATCAGCAGATTTCAGCTTGATTATCCTATTTTGAAAGATATTCATCATTCTACTGAAGTTTAAGAATAGTGCATTTATGATGATAAAAATAATTATTTATTAAAGACGAGTCAAAAACCTCTGAAATACGAAAAATCTGATCAAAAATATGCAATACGGAGTTATCAATCGGCATTAGAAAATAGATGTAGGTATAATTCAAAGTTCACCTCTTTATACCTCAACAAAGACTGGCTGTAGAAAAGTTTAAAGGTCAGATTCGTTATTCTGGCCTTACGGAGAACATTTTAAAAAAATTCATCATCCACGACGCTCTGGGCGCAAAAATGCTTCTCGGTGTAAACTTTACACTTGTGCTATTACCGCAATATTGGGTGTATAAAATAAAATAAACTGGGATCTGTAATGCTAAGGTCAGGGCACCCTTTAAGCATAATTAGCATGTTCCGCCTACTTAGCGGAGTAGTTGAAGAGATATCGTTTTTCGTCTCGAACCCTTTACACTAAAACGATCACAGATCAAGAAATATTGCGTTATAAGAAAGAAAAAAATCGATTTGAGATTTTGCAACCATCTACATTATAGAACCGATTGGACTGCACAGAAACCAAAATTGAGTTAGATAAGCTGAAGGACACGCAAAGAGTAAAAACACGTATACTTTACACTTTTGTGCAACAACCATTGAGTATAAAGTAATTTTAAGGTCAGACTCGTAATCTACAGCTGAGGGGGCAACATTTAAAAAAACATTGGCCCTCCGCAAATTATTTTATTTTTTGCTTTACACTTTACACGCTCATTGCTAACTCAGTATTGAGTGTAAACAAAAGAAAAAAACACGGGCATCGAATTTTTTAATTATCCATCGATTAAAAAAACCGCACCTCCCAGGTGTGTGCCGTTATTGCTGTGAGGGGGTACACAAATTTCGCACTCGCTGTGATAAACATATAAGAAAAAGGATGGCCAAGTATAGTATAGATAGCGCTATCGCGCTACCTATGATAATAAGTTTAACATATGTATTCATTAACTGCAGTCTTTTCCATTCCAAATGGTGTATTTCCGATTTACGGCTTAAATGTACATGATTACAATAAAGCTGCATATCTTTGTCGACTTCTGTGCACAGTAGTGTGATTGCTGGTTCATTTTAAACCACTTTTGCAGGCAATTTACATCAATTAAACGATTGCTCTCCATGTGCAAGATTTTGTGAAACATATTATTAACACGGCTAAGAAGGATTTAACTTTAATGCAACCCATTTAAGACAAAATTGCATCTCTTCAATGATCTAAGGACACTTGAACATAATTTTTAAATCACTTTAGATTACTTTTGAGGGTTAACAAACTCACTTAATTGATGTCTCACATATGAATCCTTGAAAATTTCTTGACTTCAGTTACAAAGTCTCTGCAAGTCTATCGAATTAAGGTTAACACATAATGTAAACTTTACACAAACACATAGCGTAAAGAATATTTTAGTCGGATTCGTAATTTTGATATTGCTCCGATATTACTTCCAACATTTATGGAAAAATGAGTCTCCATAATGTTTCAAAGACAAATAAACATTAGGTTTAAACCACTTTGCAATACTGCTGAGTGTAAGCAAGCGCGCCCAACTGACGTATATATTTCATTCCCTGCAAATTTTTAGATCTCAGGAAAAAATTTCGGTTTTTGCAATGCTCTAGAACAAAGGCTAACATGCAGTGTAAAAAATTACTCGGATATTATGATCAACATTCATGAAAAAATTATGTCTCTACAATGGTCTGAGGACAAATAAACAATGAGTGTAAACTACTTTACATCACTGTTGGATGTAAACAAACGCGCCTACGTGACGTCTCACATTTGATCCTTTGAGAATTTTTAGACTCCAGGAAAAAATTAGGTTTCTGGAATGCTCAAAAACGAAGATAAATACATATGTAGTGTAAACTTCATGTAAACACCTAGTGTAAAATAATTTTGGTCAGAGTCGTAATTTTGATATTGTTCCGATATTACGATTGATATTTATGAAAAAAAATTAAGTCTCCATAATGTTCTATAGGCAAACTAACAAGTGGTGTACACCACTTTACAACACTGTAGAGTGTAAACATATGCGCCAGACTGGCATATCAAATTTGGTTCCTGGTCCATTTCTAGACTTGATAATCGTGTCCCTGACTCATAACCGGAAAAGCAGGCAGAAAAAAACAAGACAGAAACGCATTTTAAACACCAAATTTTTGACTTTACACTCGCTAAATATTAATGTATAGACAATTTGCTTTGACATGCACCCGATATAAAGCACTTTATTTTCATTCTATTGGACTTATCCCGACTTCTGGACGGAGAAAGTGGCGAACAAAAAACGCAACAAAAACGTATTTTCCATCATTTAGAACACTGTAAACTTTAAAATTCCGTACAGAACTCCCCATTGAGTTTAAAGAAATTCGGTTTGGTACAATTTGTAGCTTTTAAATCGTAGTACATTCCTGTATGCCAAAATTCTGTTGCAAAAATTATTTGGTATGATTTATTAATCAAAAATTCGGAAAAAACGTGTTTTTTCGCCCATTTTTTACCTCTGATTTCGAACTTTACACCCCCATAAATAACTCAATATTGCGTTTTTTTAAATGCGGTTTGCTGCGATGTGTAGCCCCTGAGAGGCAATTTATTACTGCTGTATTCAATTCACCCTGACTCATAAGCGGGAAAATTTGGCAGAGAAATCTTAGTTAAAATCCGTTTTTTTACACCATTTACTAGAGTGTAATATTTAAACCCCAGGATCTAACTCACCATAGAGCATAGAAGACTTTGCTTATATGCAGAATGTAGCCCTTGATCCGCTCTACATTTCAGTCAGAAAAAATTTTAAAAAAACTCATAGCCGGAGTTAGTATCGGACATAAGCAGGTTGAAAACTCGACCAAAAAGTGCTTTTTCATCCCCAGATTTTCGTACTCTTTACAATGCCATTCGATAACTAATGCGAATTTCAAAAACAAAAAAAGTGCCATCTGTAGAATTCAATTCTTCGAGTCATCAATACTCAGTTGTCCACATGCCGCAGTAAAAAGGTCTCAAAATTTATCCTATGTTATAACGTTACACAAAAACTTTACACCTTCTTTACACAGTCAGTTTTGAGTTTCAAGAAAAACAAAAAACACGGGCAGCGAATTTTTTATTATCTTTCTTTTAAAAAAACCGCACCTTCCAGAAGTGTCCCGTTATAGCTGTAGGGGGTGCACAGGTGTTAGGGGTATCCAAGTATATTATAGGTACGCGCTAACGCGCTACCTAAGATATACCCATATCTCTACAAAGATTGAATGTTATAATAAGCAGTGATTTGAATGAAACTGTGAAGGCGGGAAAATTAATCATTTGCATAATAGTGTGTAAATAAGCGGATCAATCAAATTTATAAGAATTTGTGACAAAGGTTTGTTGTATGTATGTAAGATTTTCATAAATACCGATGCGGTTTTGATGATGATACTTTGATGTTGTGTAGGTACCGGTTATAGAAAGCTGCGTAAAATATCTATAGGTTCGGAAACTTGCGTGAAACAGGATAGTTTCGTTGGCCTGGACTAAAATCTGGACTATAGTCCAGAAAACCTTTTTTGCGGACTTCTGCCAACGCTACACTTCAGTCATTGGTACAATGTAAAAATGTTACTGCAGTGTGGCAGTGGCCTTTTTCAGTGCGGAGCATACGTGGGCAGCTAGAAAATTCTGGGGGGGGTGCAAGATTTTTTGAAGGTCAAAAAATGGCCTTAAAAATGGTGGTATGGCGATAAAAACACCATTTTTCGACGTTTCTCATCAAGCACTATCCATTGGCATCAAAAAATTGCGAAAAAAACGAAAAAATTTTCAAAAATTGAATTCTGGGGGTATTTTGATTTCTGGGGGGGTATTTTGGTTTCTGGGGGTGCATACCCCCCAAACCCCCCACGCCCAGGTGTGGTGCGGAGGCATAAGAGATGACCCAATTTTATCTGAGCTTAATTATCTAAAATTGATTAAATTTTTAGCTTGCAACTGTATGGCTTAATGTCAGTTTTACTGAATTTATCATCAAAAGGTCAGCATTAGTAATGAAATGAAAATTTTCTAAAGTGAAGAAAGATAGTAATTTATGAATACTACATTTCAAGCTTATAGAGTGACCATACATCCTCTGGGCATTCATCAGTCACATCTTGTGCTGCCCCTCCGATTCTCGTTTCCTGGCTTCACGTGATCAGAAATTTGCTATTTGTTGCCACGTGAGATATTCTGATGAGCTGAATTGTGGCAAACGTCGCATTTCTTTTGCCACATCTTGTGGATCATACTTCTGACGCTTCTGCACACCATAGTCAAATTTTTGAATAAGATATTGATGCTGTTCTTCAGGAAAAAAATTTGCATATACTGCGCTGCCGTAGAGCCCAACCTCCGTCTAAATGACCAATTCTAATTTCTATATAACTTGAACTTGCTTACTTGAATGAAGACTCGTTGCTCAAAAAGTGGTTCTTTAATATTTTTTTATTTTTTGCACATACACACACTATGCCACATCTTCCTGAAATTTCAAGAATCACTCGCATCTAGTATAGGAGATACAGAGCAAAATTTGAAATTTTTCAGTGAATCTGACTTTTTCACTTTCAGTCAAATATACTTCAATCAATAAACCGTCAAGTTTATGACAATAATTGAAGTGTAAATATGCAGCACAAAGCTTCGTCTTTCATTTAAAGAAAAGTTGACTCAGATATATTGAAGCGTTAGAAAGTTATAGTCATAAAAGTAAATA